>JAHWFO010037803.1:114218-153696 GCA_023313115.1 Rhysida immarginata
AGAATCTTCCATTCGTCTTCTGGAAGCCATAGAAACACGTCTAGCTTTTCTTACGAATGTTCTATACACCTTTTACCAGCACTTATATGCAACTCATATAACCCTTCACAATGTCGGCTTCTTATACGACTGCCTGTTTTGCATATTTCTCATCGCGAAATTGTGATTGGCTGTCACCTAAAATATTTGAATACTTACTTCTACATTTGGAGTAAATTTTATCATCTTTAATTCAGATTGGCTTACGGAAGTTAACATTTTTTCCCCCGTGCTTAACTTTTGGAAGTGAGTGTATAACAAATGCATCAATACCACAGGTTGGTGGATACATAGTGAACGTTATCGCAGAACATGTGAAATGTCTTCCTTGTGTGGAAGTTTTAGAAAAAACAGCATCACAAAATTCAGTAGTCTCTTTGATAAAATGTCAAGATAGAGGTGGCCTACATTATCCCAGGGATTCTCTCATTTCAGTCCTTTTGACATTAGATAGATTTGTAGCTTAGACTTACCAGAACTCCCAATTGGTTTGAAAGTAATGACATTTTTAAAGAAAATTTTTGTGACCACATTAATGGAGTGTCCTGCTTTCAATTCTTGTGAACTTGATCATAAATGATAAATCTGCGAACCAATCTTTGAAAAATTTGTGAAACCCGGTGTTACTAATTATAACCAACTAAAAATATCAAAGATAATAATGAACAAACCTCTGAGCAGAAGTATCTAAAACTGTAAATGAAAATACAAAATAAAATTGTAAATAAAGCGATTTATTTCAAAAATAAAATGTCTGCATTCATTTTGCTGATAAAATTATAAAAATAGAAACAGTATTTTTCATTACATATAAAAGAAAAAGGAGATAACGCAAGAATTTACTACCGGGTGATTCAGTCAATTTCTGACCATTTCACTCGAATGACGTGCATTAGGGACAAACAATTGAAATAATATGAGCGCCATATCGAATTTCTAAATAGTTGGAGTTTGTTTTGTTGCAACGGCGCTGCATGAAAATCGTATTGTTGAAAAATGGCGCCCGCTTTATCAACAGAGCAGAAATGCAAGGTTGTCGAATGGTATTTCGAGACAAAATCACCTGTAACCGTGCAAAGAAAATTCCGGAAGGAGTGTAAGTGTCGAGACGCACCAAGCAGGCAAGCAATCATGGATTTTGTCAAGCAATTTCGTGCCATTGGATGTGTTGTAGGCAAGAAAAAAGGCGGGAGCGAAGCTCGTGTTCGAACGGCCGAGTTGTCGAAAATGTTCGCACAAGGTTGGTCGATTCCCCTACCAAAAAATCTGTTCGCTGCCTATCCATTGAAGAAGGGCTGTCGTATATCACGACGTGGCGAATTTTGAGAAAGGATTTACACCTATTCCCGTATAAGATCCATGTTTATCAGGAGTTAACAGACACTGGAAGACAGAAGCGACAGCAATTTGCGATGGAGTTTGGAGCAGAAATGGAAGCCAATCAGGACATTGTGGACAACCTGTGGGTGTCAGATGAGGCCTTCTTCCATCTGTCAGGTGACGTTAATAAACACAACGTTCGTTTTTGGGGTTCCCAGCACCCTCATGAGATCCATAAGTCACCTCTTCATCCACGAAAGGTTATGGCTTGGCGCGCGATTTCCAAAAGAGGCATCATTGTTCCGTTCTTTTTTAAGGTCACCGTACTGTCACAGGCTTACCTTAACATGTTGGAAACCTTCTTTACCTACAAGCGTAATTATCCCGGGCAACGTCGGGTCCTCTGCTAGTTCTTATATATTAGTTCATGACAGGTCTTTACGAGTCGTTTGATATATTACACGCTATATCTTGGCAGCGAAAATTTTAGAATGTATCATAAGGGGTGGCGAGCACGATCTACGAAAATAACCTCGATTAAGCATGAATGTGAGAAAACATACATAATGACGTTTTATTCGCTCTTCTTTTATCATTTCGAGTTGTTTGATATACTACTTGCTATATCTTATCATTGAAATTTTTGAGGGTGTACCATTAGAACACGTGCCATTGTATCGATTACGATCAGTTTCAAAATGGCCCATTCGCAAAACCATATTTATGGATTGGCGAAAACAGTAATTAATAAACCATTAAGGAATGACATAACCAAGTACCAGAAGGTTAAACAACATTATTCGCGGAACCATATTTTTAACCGCCCTATGTTAACACTGTAAGTTCCTAATGAACCATAATGATACCTTTTAACCCCGTACCTTTGAACCAATTTCGATTATCATTAATTTTTCGTTATATTCATTCATGACACATCATTCCAAGTCGTTTGGTATATTACACACCATATTTTAGCATTGAACGATTCAATGAACTATAATGGTTCCACTAAACCAGGTGCCTTTGAACCAATTTCGACTATCAATTTTACGTTACATTCATAAATGATACATCGTTCCAATTTGTTTGATATATTACATGTCATATCATTGAAAATGTTTGAGGGTGTCATAAGGGTACTATTAGATCACGTGCCATTGTTTCGATTACAATCATTTCCAAAATGGTTCATTCCCGGAACCATATTTTTCAATTGGGGAAAATACTAATTTATATCCGCTTTCATCTCGTCATTACGATTTATTTGCTATATTACTTAATATATCATCCCATTGAAAATTGCTAGGTGGGAAAATAGAGGTACCATTTGTGCACGTGCCAATGAACCGTTTTAGGTAATATTTGTGATTGCTTCGTGCCATGAACCATATTCATCGACTGACGAAAACAGATTTTGAAAAACTTTCATAGCCTCGGAGGAGTTAGAGTGACCGAAGGACGGACGGACGGACAGACAGACACGTTTCCTCACACTGATAGCATAAAGCACCTTTCGGTACTTATAATTCATTAAAGGACAATTCTACGCAAAAAATCGATTACAATATTTTTACATAATATCATTCTTTGATATAAATATAATACATTCTCGGTGAAATTTTTAAATTTGGTCCATAATTTCAATATAAAAACTGCTTTGAAAAGTGAAAAAGGGCGCTTTGTTACTTCCCTTCCGCTGGCCATTTCTTCCCGGAGGTGACCTAGTTTGAGTCAAAGGAGGCCAACGAAAAAAAAAGGCCCAGACGCGGAAAAGTCACCCGCCCAAAGTAAGAAAGGCCCTGATGCGAAAAAGTACCTGACCAAAAATCCAGCCTTCATTGTTTTTAACAAATGAAAAAAATATTCATTGTTATAATCCAAGATGGAAACAATGAAAATTACGCATGAAGACTCAGAATGCTTATGGCAAAACAGCTGACCAGTCAGATTAAGCAGGCAGTCATTTATTTATCCAAGAAAGGAATGAATTAATGGGACATTGCAAGCAATTGCAGATTAACCCAGCCAGTGTTTCCCGGACCCTCTCAAAATTCAGAGAAGAAGGAATTATTGACGTACAAAACGATCTGGACGTCCACAAAAAACAACAAAGCGCAATTTGACTATGCTGAAACATTTTATAACCAGAATGCGTAAGCATATAGCAAGGAACATAACAAGAGAATGGTATAAAATAATTAAGAAAATTGTTTCTTCAAAAAAGACGATTTGATGCATAAAGATATTGGGCTACTAATTTTACTCACACACACAATGAAAAAGAAAGGTGTCCAGTGGTGAAAAAATGTTCTGAATGGGATGTAATGGATTGAAAAAAGTTATATTTTCTGATGAGTGTCGATTTTGTGCAATCAATGATGGTAAAGAAACTGTCATTCGTAAGTAACATGAATGGTGATCTACTGGATGCATTTCAGGAAACGTTAAATTTCCTTCATCAGTTCCTGGTTTGTGGCTCTCTTACTGCTGAAGGACTCGGAAGCCTTTGCCTAACTGATGGCAATGTTAATGTGAAAAAATATACAGAAATCATGGATGATCATCTAATTCTGACAATGCAGTTCTATTTTCCTGAAAATGATTGTGTATACCAAACAGGATAAACCACCAGCTCATAGAGCTAAATTTTCAAAGGAATGGCTGTGGCAGCACGATGTTGGTGTTCTGGAATGGCCAGGGAATTCTCCTTAACTTAACGCAGTGAAAACATCTGGAGAACAATAAAAATAAAGATAAAGACACATCTAACATCTTTGAAGTCTCTAAAAGAAGCTTCATGATTGCCTGGGTGGATATCAGCAGAGGAGTGTAAAAACTGGTTGATTCAATGCCACCTAGAATACCGGCAGTTCTAAAAAATAAGAGTGTTAGAAACTTACGGTTAACTTTTTTTGATACAAATTGCTAAACTTTTGTCTCAACATTTAAACATGGCAAATCATTCCAAGTTGATTGATATATTACATGCTGTATTTTAGCATTGAAAGTCCAATGAACATAATGGTTCCGCTAATCCAGGTTCCTTGGAACTAATTACTACTATCATTAATTTTAAGTTATATTCATTCATGGCAATCATTCCAAGTCGTTTGATATATTACATGCCATATTTTAGCATTAACACTTTTAATGAACCATAATGGTTCCACTAAACCAGGTGCCTTTGAACCAATTTCGACTATCAATTTTACGTTATATTCATTCATGATACATCGTCCCAATTTGTTTGATATATTACATGCCATATCATTGAAAAATTTTGAGGGTGTCATAAGGGTACCATTAGAGCCCTTGTCATTGTTTCAATTACAACCATTTTCAAAATTGTTCATTCCCTGAACCATATTTATAAATTGGCGAAAATAGTAATTTATATCCGCTTCTTTATTGTCATTACGATTTTGATATATTACTTAATATATCTCTCAATTGAAAATTACTAGGTGGGGTCGTGAAGGTACCATTTGTGCACGTGCTATTGAACCGATATAGATAATATTTGTGATTGTTTCTTGCAATGTACCATATTCATCGATTGACGAAAATAGTATTGAACAAACCCCTTCTATCTCGTCATTGCGATATGTTTGATATATTACTTAATATATCTTCCCATTGAAAATTGGTAGTTGGGAAAATAGAGGTTATCATTTGTGCACCTGCCAATTGATCGATTTAGATAATTGTGATTGGTTCGTGGCATGTACCATATCCATTGACTGACGAAAACAGATTTTGAAAATCTTTTATAGCCTAGGAGGAGTTAGAGTTACGGACGGATGGACAGACAGAAGAGACAGACAGACACGTTTCCCCACACTGATAGCATAAAGCACCTTTCGGTACTTAAAAAAAAGGTTCATCTGTTTCTTTTGTGCAAAATATTCACGGCTACCGCGTGGATAAGTAGCGCCTCCAATCAAGGTTTTGAGCTCCATATAACATCTTTGACTTTTTATTTTCTTATTCTATAAGTAATGGTTTTATAATTATTATATTTACTCGTTTATTACCAATCACATAAATTTGCCCTTTAATTTGTTTCTTTGTATATCTTGTAATGTTCAACCAATCACATAATTTGTTTCCCTTTTTTTATTTTGTATTTTTCGAACCAATCATGTACCAAAGATTGCATATATAAAGCATTGTAACCCCTCTCCCAACATCACTCTACTCTCTTTTCAGGTATCATTTTATTATTCTCATTTCACGCTGTGCTTTTTTCAGGGCGATATTCACCTTCTGTTATGTTTTATGTGCTGGTCCCTGGCGTTGGAATTAATATTCCCGTAATCCAGTAAATCATGACGCTCATTATCCTTCTGAGTCCCTGGCGTTGGGATTAATTTCCTCTAAACCTGACTAATGACTTTTTTCAGATCATCTATTTTTATTCTAATCATTCACGAGTGGGTCCCTGGCTTAGAATTAACTTTCTCTCAAACTTGACTTGTTTTCTTTTTTTCCTTAAAGCTAGGTGCGTCCTTCTTAGGACGGCTTCTTTAGCAAACACCTAGCTGCGAGGTTATTCTCCCCTCCCCTCTGGTTTCTGAAAAATTCTCTTTTAAGAATATGATGACTTCGTCCAAATTAATAAAGAGCATGGACTGGAGTCCATGGAAATAAATGATGATCATGACTGTTCGACAAACGGTGGCAACAAAAGAAGCCGCTCCGACGGTAGTGATACAGAAGTGGAAGACAGTGCCTGGCCAGTTGTTCGTAACAAAAAACCCTGGAGGGGGACGAGGACGGAAAATACCCAAGGTAAGTGAAAAAAGAGCTATTTTCATTCCCGCTATTATCGTTAGCCATCACGGGAAACCGATTAAGGAAGTGCTAAATGAGATAAAAAATCACGTAACGTTAGATAAGATTACCGCACATACCGGACGCTAAGACACAATCAGGATAAAATGCCATGATGAGGAAACTCACAAAACCCTCGTGACAGAAATCAAAATGAATGGTGTGCTTAAAATCCAGCATCATCATCTCAAGTCTGAGAAGCTGTTAAAATACGTTGTTCGTAACGTGGATATAACCTATGTCATGGAAGAGTTTTGCGCAGACCTTAGAAACGCTAACTACTTCCCCGATAAGGCAGTTAGACTTAAAAAAGCAAATGGTGCAGTTGAGATGCCATTGGTCCTAGTCCTCCTACAAAACACTGAGCACAATAAATCTTTCCTAAATTTAAAGCGAATTGGTCCGCTTGCTGTAACAGTTGAATTGTTTAGGGAGAACAAGAAACCCTTACAATGTTACAATTGTTTATGTTTTGGGCACGTGTCCGAGGGTTGCACCGAGTCACCGCGTTGCAACAAGTGCGCCGGCGACCACCAGTCAAGGGACTGCACCAATATAAAAGGTAAAGATCCTCCTAAATGTATTCGATGTGAAGGCCAGCACACATCGAGTTATTCTAAGTGTCCCAAATACCCAGAAGTTACTTCTGCTTCTATTGGTAAGGGATTCGCTGACCACGACGAATTGGTTAAAATTCAAAGGTATCTGGGTAACCTAATGAATATGGTAAAGGATAGTGGAAAAGTGTTGCCGCAGATCACGCAAACTGAGACAAGACAATAATCATGGATAGACATCCTACGAAGTTATAAATCAAGGTAAGCTACGTTGCACTATATGGAATGTGAGGGGCATCCCTCGCAAGCGTTTCTAATTTCATGATTTTCTTACAAGCTGGAACATCTCAAACAGAGTAAGGCTTTCAATCTACCAGTAGTACTATGTTTACCGAAAAGATAGGCCCCTAAAAAAGCTTCAGATTCGGCCTCTGGTGGGGTAGCTACTGTTGTCAAAAGAGGTATTACTCTCACTAAGATTGTCACACCTAACCTTGTCAATAAGGAAGCAGTTTCCATTGTCATCAAAGATGCTGATGTTGGAGAGGTCTAATTTACTTCCCTGTACAACCCACCCAGGCACAAGTTAGACCCTCGCGACTCAGATGAACTACTGTCTGGGCCCACCCCAGTCGTTATGGCGGGTGTTTTGAATGCGAAACACCCTGACTGGAACTCCAGCTGCACTAATCAAAGTGGCTTGGTACTTTATAGGTACATGGTAGATCAGAGCGACACTTCCGTTATTGGCCCTCTTGAAGAGACATACTACTGTGATCCCTCACCCGCTAGTGACGTGCTCGACAATGCTGTTCTCAAGGGGTTTTTCAACAATATTTTTACAGTAAATGCCTTATCATCTGATCACCTACCAGTTGCACTAAATTTTGAGGGGATAAATACCTACCTGAAAATAAATCTTCGTTTTAAGCAGGACTGGAAATTTTTTAGAGAACTTATGAACGACAGTAACATTCTCTACCAGGATCCCGTCACCAACAGTGACATTGACGAAAATATCAAAAAGGTCACTCACTCCATCAAGATGGCTACAAGATTGCAAGCGGGCAGACCATGTGGAACTTCCTCCGTCCATCAGGCAACTCATCCACGAAAAAAACACCTTCGGAAGACTTTGGCAGCGTACCAGGTTTCTCCACTTCAAGACGAAGTACAACAGGCTATCCCGCAAGGTAAGTGAGCAAATTAAGGATTTAAGGAATCAAAGATGGAACGACAAAGTTAAAAGTCTGTCCATCCAGGATAACTCTCTTAAGTACGGTTAGGGCCCTTAAAAGCAACAGGACTATTGTTCTCCCTCCTCTGCTTACAGAGGGTGGCGATTTCGTTAGCAATGACCAGAACAAAGCACAAATTATCGCCGATTCACTGAAGAGCCAATTCTCTACGCCCAAAGAGGATGATCTGATCAATATTACTCGTGAAGTCAAAGACTCGTGTGTGATAGGTATGGCCACATCCAGCGCGCTCTTGCCTCTCATGATGTCATTGGCACCTGTGAGATATTGGACATCATAAAGCGCCTGAAAAGCAAAAAGGCAGCTGGCATCGACAACATTACCAACTGTGCTTTCAAGAATTTGCCTCCCGGTGTTATCTGCATCATCACCAAGGTCATGAATGACTGCTAACTTAGCGGCCATTTCCTTAGTGCCTGGAAGGACTCAGTCATCATAACCATTCCTAAACCTGAACTCGATCCTGCTCTTCCCACATTTATAGGCGCATAAGTTTGTTGACCATGCTTTCCAAAGTCTTTGAGCGCACTATACTCAAGAGGTTCAATGACTACTGCGAGGCAAACAACCTCACTCGTAGTGAGCAATTTGGCTTCCGTCCATGCCACTCTTGTCAGCTTCAGTTATGGAGGC
Organism: Rhysida immarginata; assembly: GCA_023313115.1. Taxonomy (NCBI): domain Eukaryota; kingdom Metazoa; phylum Arthropoda; class Chilopoda; order Scolopendromorpha; family Scolopendridae; genus Rhysida; species Rhysida immarginata. Next base: position 122,860 of record JAHWFO010037803.1, read on the forward strand.
TTGTTGCTGATTTAAACGGTCCTCTCAACCTCTCTCTGTTTGGTGGTCTCGTTTCCTCGATGTCCAAAAGGCCTTTGATCAAGTCTGGCATGATGGGCTCATTTACAAAATGATTACCTACGGGTTCCTGGACGATCTCATTGCTCTGGTTCGCTCCTTCCTGTCAGAAAGGACATTTCGTGTTAAGGTTGGGGACTCCTTGTCTGAACCCTGCGATGTTAATGCTGGTGTACCCCAAGGCTCTGTCTTGGGGACAGCCTTACTCAACTTCTTTATCCATGACTTTGCCAAGTTTGCAAATTGTAAACTTTACTTGTTTGCTGACGACGGGTCCATCATGACCTGTGCACGAAACCCAGCACATGTCATCACTCGACTCCAGCTTTACATCAGTGCGAGAGCTGGTTCACTAAGTGGCGATTAAAGCTGAATGTCAAAAAGTGCAAGGCCATGTTGATCACTCGCAAATGCAAAAATCTTCCAAAGCCCCTTTTCTTATTTGGTGAGAAACTTCAGTGGGTAAAAAGCTATAAATATCTTGGTTGAATGATCGACTCCAAACTAAACTGGAACGACCAAGTCCAAAACGCCCTCAACAAAGCAAAGAAAGCGAGGTTCAGTTTGATTGCACTTCTGGGGCGAAACAGCGCTCTTGGTGTGGATAACAAACTCTTGATATCATGGTTGTGATTCGTACTATTTTACTCCATGGAATGCCTGCTTGGGCTTCTATTTCCAAAACTAGGTGGAAGGATCCCCAGGCCTTCCAAAATGTTGCTCTCGGATCCATTGCCCACAACCACTCTATCTTTGACGATTTGGGGATGACTCACATTGGCACTTTTGTCGAGACACTTACAAAGAACATGCTACCCAAGATGGAGAATCATGAAAATACACTGGTTTCTTGTATTCTGGACCATCCACTCGTTGTTAAAGGTCCCCTGTGGTTTTGAAGACTCCGCCATATCCTGGATGTCTGCTTTGATGACGTAAACAAGGCTGTCTTCCCCAACTATTGGATATTTTAGATCCTGCTGATTTTTGGGGTCTCTATTCGTCAATCTACAATCTGACTCTCGTCCCTTTGGGGACTTCTTCTCTGGAGGACTAAAGAGATTCATTAGGCTTCTCTTTCAGTTCAGTGTACCTCCTCTGGTTTACTCTTTGGGCGAGCGTGCAAAGTGAGCTTGACTCCTGGACCACTGGCGTCTTTCTTTTCACTTCATTGTTTGATTGTCGATTGTCTCCCAACATCCCGCTCTTCCTGTCAGCTACTGGCCCAGCAGCTTATTGCCTACTCTTTCTAAGGTCTTCTAACGCACAATCCTGAAGAGGTTCAATGACTTTTGCGAGTCAAATAATCTAATTCGAAAGAAGCAATTTGGCTTTCGTACGAATCACTCCTGCCAGTTCCAGATTTGGAGATTGGTTGAAGACTTGAGCAGTCCTCTCAATTATTCGATGTACGGCGGAATTGTTTTTCTCGATATCCATAAAGCCTTCGACCAAATATGGCACGATGGTCTCATCTTTAAAATGATAAATTGTGGTTTCCCTGTCGAGCTCATTGCCTTGGTTCGCTCCTTCTTGTCGCATAGATCCTATCGAATCAGAATTGGTAACTCCCTGTCTGACCCCTATGACGTTAACGCGGAAGTTCCTTAGGGTTCAGTCTAGGGCCCAGCGTTGTTCAATTTTTTCATTCACGACCTAACGGAACTCGCAAAGTGTAATCTGTACTTGTTCGCTGATGATGCGGCCATCATGACTTGCGCGGGGAATCCCGCACACGTCACCCGTCGCTTACAAAAGGCTTTGTAACGGTTCGAAAAATGGTTCGACAAATGGAGGTTGAAGCTCAACGTTGACAAATGTAAAGCTATGTTCATTACATGTAAACGCAGGAATCCTCCAGGGACCCTTGCCTTATATGGCAGAAATCTGGATTGGGTAAAGAGCTACAAATACCTGGGCATAAAGATTGACTCTAAGCTAAACTGGAACGACCATGTTCGATATGCTCTCAACAAGGCTAAAAAGGCGAAGTTCAGCCTGATTGCTCTCCTGGGGAGAAACAAGTGCCCTTGGATTGGACAATAATCTCTTGCTCTACCAGGTGGTGATCCGCACCATCTTGCTCCATGGAATGCCTGCCTGGGCGTCTATCTGCAAATCGAGGTGGAGGGAACTACAGACCTTCCAAAATGTATCTCTCAGGGCCATTGTTCAGTTCGATGGAAGAGTTGCCAATAACTATTCCATTTATGAAGACCTCGGTATGACCCACATTGATAGCTACGTCCAGATGCTTATTAAGAAGTTGCTTCTTAAGATCGAAACACACGATAATTCCTTGGTTTCCAGTATATTGGATCACCCTCTAGCCTTTAGGGGTTCTATAAGGATACGAAGACCGCTTCATCTACTGAAAGTCAATTTCGATGATATCAATAAGGTGCACTAAATATGATAATTTACAAGGAAAAGTCGAGTCACTAAAAAGTAACATAACTGATATCCATGATAAAATTACTAATATGAATGCTGAAATTTCTGCAGCACGTAATGAGGCCAACAAGAATTTTAATAAGATGGAGCAGTTCTTCAAAGATCAATTCTCTGCTCTGTCAATGAAAGGTAATCAGCCTACACATGAAACTTCTGACTATCTAAGAGACTCTTGTGAAATAGAGAGTGTGAATCCTCAGCCTATGGAAACTGTCCCTTCCGGCTTAAGGAGTAATGATAACGATGGCAAAGACCCGATTAGTACAAATCGCAAACGGCTACATAGTGATACGGATAAATGGATAACAGCAAATTCCAAAAAGGCTAAAAAAGCGTTAAAAATTGACAACAACAAGGATGTTGTTGATATAAATGATACAATCGCTGTTGCTTTTCGAGAAAGCAAGTCCGAACAGCGAAAAAATGTTGAAAAGCCAAATATCAAGAGCAGCTCCTATATTCCGCTGCGTATTCATAATACGTACTCACGGTCAGCCAATCAAACAAATCCTGGGCGAGATTCAAAAGCATGTGGCGATTAACCAAATTACTATACACACAGGCAGAGCAGAGACGAACAAAGTAAGGTGTCATGATGAGGAAACGCATAGTAAACTGGTGTCTGGCATAAAGGCTGATAACGTGCTAAAGATTCAGCATTATCAAATTAAATCGGCAAAAGTCCTCAAATACGTTATACGAAATGTAGACGTGATCTATGACCTTAACGATTTTAAGGAAGACCTAAAAGGTCAATTATTTTCCTGAGAAAGTGATTAGACTTAAAAAATCTAAAGGATCCATAGATATGCCCATGATTCTGGTTCTGTTAGCGAACACAGAGTACAACAAGACTCTATGAAATGTTACTCGCATAGGACCCTTCGCTGTATCCATCGAAATGTTCCGTGGAAATAAGAGACCATTACAATGTTTTAACTGCTTACGATTTGGTTATATATCTCTAGGGTGTACTGAAGCCCCTCGCTGTAACAAATGTGCTAAAGACCACCAGTCACGAGACTGCCCAAATGTTAAAGGACAAGATCCTCCAAAGTGTATAAGATGCGATGGGCAGCAACACATCCAGTTATACAAAATGCCCAAAATATCCGCAAGTCAAGCGAGTCCCGACCAAAGTTATTCTGGAGACATCCTATGCCTCAATAGTCTCGAAAACGGATAAAAGATTTAACATGAATGACATACAAGATATTTATTTTATTTTTATTTATTTATTCCAATGTAAGAAACATATAAATATATAATAAGATGAATTTCCCATGAGCACATAGTGCTCGTATATTCGGAAAAGCATCAAAAGAAAATAAAATAAATTAGTATATACGGTAACAACAATTAAAACTGATTAACATATAAAAACCATTAAATACTAATTGTTTTTTACAGTCATAATCCATTTTTTAAGTTTATATCTAGATTTTCGTCCATCATTACATAATTTTATTTCATTTGGTAGATCATTAAACAATTTTTTATAATTATAATCTATTTGATGGAAAACGAAAGAATGCTTTGGAATTTCAATTGGAATCGTCAGATTTTTAGAATTTCTTAAATTATAATTAAAATGTCTGAAAATTGGCTGTTTCATTTTCACATAATTACATGTATATTTTGCCAAATTAAAAAGATAAAATTGATGAAAATTCATTATTTGATTTTTACGAAAATCATTATTGTTACAGATACGAGTCAGCATATTAAAAAGATTTATAATTGGTTTTAAATGAGTCACATAAGTTCCACCCCAAACTGGGATGAGATATTGTAATGTACTTAAAAAGAAAACGTTACATATTAAAATCAGATTTTTAAAAGTTAAGACAGTTTTTAATGATCGAATTATAAAAGTTATAGATCTTAATCTAACAAATAAACTTCTTATATGGGAATCCCATGATAAACGATAATCAATTGTAATACCCAAATATTTTGTGTGTTCGACATAAGTTAAGAGAGGACAATGACTAGATTCAAGATTATTACATTTCAAATCATGATATTTAAGAAACAAATTCGTATTACAATCAGAGTGCAATTTAAAACGCATATATCCAGATTTTTTTACATTTAAGGACATATTATTATTTGATAACCAGAAGTTTAATAATTTAAGGTCTGATTGGGCTTCTTTAAAATTTTGATAATCACTATTTATATAGGTTAAGACTAAATCATCAGCATAAGCTTGGATAGAACCAAACCAATTTAAATGAAAAATATCATTTATATAAATTAAGAAAAGAATGGGGCCTAAAATAGTTCCTTGAGGAACTCCTCTTTTTAAACTTTCGAATTTAGTTAATTTTTCCTTAATCCTAACAGCTTGTTTTCTATTGGCTAAATAAGAGCTAAACCATTGGTTTGCTAGTCCTCTTATACCATATCTTTCCAATTTTTGTAAAAGAGACAATGGTCAACTGAATCGAAAGCTTTCCTTATATCCAGAAAAATTGCTAAAGGGTACCGACCTTTATCAAGCGTGTGAATAACATCTGATATAAAACTGTGAACTGCTAATTGAGTATTCTTTTTTCTTTGAAAACCAAACTGTTTATTCGCAATAATGTTATATTTTTCTAGAAAAGTTGTAAGGCGATTTTTTACCATTTTTTCAAATATTTTTGAAATGTGAGATAGTAAAGATATTGGTCTATAATTTTCAAATAATAAACTACTTCCCCCTTTAAATATTGGAATTACAACTGCAATCTTTAATGCGTCAGGGAATGTTCCTTGTAAAAATGAACAATTAATTTACTAATAGGATAAATTAAACTATTAACATGTTTACGCAGAATTTCTGTAGTAACATGATCATATCCTGGGGAGGAATATTTTGATAAGAACATAATGCAATTTTTAATCTCCATTTCATTAACAGGGTAAAGGAAAAAGGTATCCTTTACTTCATTTTTTATATTAAAATTTGCAGAGTTTTGTTTTACAATATTTTGGCAATCGCACAGGTTTATAAGGCTCAAATTAAAATCATTTATCTGATTACTAATCTCTTGAGGAATATCTCTGTAAGTCTTTTCTCGTCCTGTTATATTACTTATAATTTTCCATTTATCTTGAGGTGTTTTTGCTCTCTCAATTTGATTATAATAATAACTAGCCTTACACTTTCGAATTTCTTGTACAATCTTATTTCTTAAACCTCTGTATTGGTATAAAAGACTTTCATTTGTTTTATCCTTTAAATATTTACTTCGTAATTGTTTTCGCTTTTTAATCAAATTAATTATATGATACGTAATCCATGGTTTCCTTTTCTGATTTTTTCCAGAACCAGTTACCAATGTATACGTACTTTTTTATGTTTTCTTTTAATATTTTTTTAAAGCAATTATACTTATTTTGTATATCATTTTCTTCCTCTAAACAATCCCAATTTACCTCCTCTAATTTTTCCTCTAAAAGTTGGTGGTTGATTAGCGTTTTATATTTAAATTTATTTGCATGAGTGTTATCCACAACGTTACACCTACAACAGATGATACTCATACAATGATCAGTAATATCACTATCAAGAATAAACGCTTCAGCTATATATGCTATACTCTTAGATATAAAAAAATGATCTATGCAAGTCTCAGTATTTGGAGTAATTCTTGTGGGAATATTTATCATTGGAACCAGATTTCTTTTCGACATAATAATAATATACTTTTGAGTAAAATATTCATTATTATAACTTATTATATCAATATTATAAGTTATATTATTATTATTATTATTATTATTATTAATATCTCCAACATAAAAAATTTTCTCATTTTTATAGGGATCCATTTCTTTACAGTTCAGAGACAAAATTCAAAATTGAAGTTTGGTTAGAACGGTAACAAGCAAATAATAAAAAAATCACCCATATAATCATCAGCTCTACATTTTAAAATTACAATATCAGCACTTTTAATATGTTTTGGTTGAATTTCTAAAACAGTTATTCTCTTATCTACATACACAACTACTCCACTGGCTTTATTAAGTTTTGATGACATGAAATATTTAGAATAACCTTTAAGGTTACTACTCTGTTCAGTATAACTATTTAGCCATGCTTCAGAAAGGACAATAATGTGAATTGGGACCTTAAAACTTTGTAAATATGATATTAAATAATCAAAATTTTTAGCTATACTTCTTATATTAAGATGTACAACATTCATACAATCAGAGTATGTTTTTGGGATATCTTCTGGATGAACAATGTATGTTCCACATTCATTTTGATCAGATATATTAAATGAAGTTAAGTTATCAGAGCTGTTTGAGAATAATAAATCAATCATAGAAAAAATTTAAAGATTATCAAGATATATAGAAAGTTTATTTGATTACAAAGAGTTCAAATCAAACTCAGATTTAACTGGTATAGCTTTAGCTCCATCATCCTTTTTCACATATATAATACCATTATAGGTCCATACATACTTATATTGGTTATTTTTCTTCAATTCCCTAGTCTTCCAGAAGTGGTCATTAAAATAAGGGGATATGTGATCATTCATGTAGATTTCATACTCTTCATTACATATACCCACATTTCTCGTATTTAATTGACGAAACTTCTTCTTTTTGTGTTGCATCATAAGGTATTTGTTCTGTTTATGGATAAATTTAACCACAATAGATCGAGGTCGCATCTTGTTCACACGTCTATTGTTTAGACGATGTACGGCAGAAATATCCTCATCTTTGATAGGAACATCAAGTTTACATGCCAGTTTCTTAATGATAACGTTTAAGTCTTCATTTGGAGATTCTGGTATCCCGTCAATTAAAATATTTGAGTTGTATGAATACTGTTCCATTTGATAAACTTGTTGCTGTACAGATTTAATTTGATCTTTAAGTTCAGCATTTTCTTTCTTTAATTTATTATTTTCTGTCGTACATACTTTTAAGTCTCTTTGCACATAAACCAAGGTCTGATCAACCCCACTTAATCTTTCCAGAATTTCATCAAATGATTTTGAAAAATAATCAAGTGACTTTTTCATTTCCGTAATTTCCGATTTTATTGGAGTAAGCATTTTTAATTCTTCCAATATGTGCATCATTTGCTTATTAAGATTTTTAAATGTAGAATTAGGCATTTTTTTCTTCTTTCCTCGGTCTTAATTGTTCCTTTTTCTTGTTAAAAAGTGTATGGGTACTTAAAGATGAATTATTATCTTCCTGTTGTTTAAGTGAATCACAGCATGATTCACATGAGTACGTCTTCCCAATAGTGGATAAGTCTTCTAGTTCATTTAAAGTAAGCCCAGTACATTTTAAGTGAAATATTCTTTCACAATTTCCAGAACATGTCACTTTCTTTTCATCCACCTTAATATAAATTTTACAGAGTCCACATTTACGATTGCTCATCATACAACATCATCTTCGCAGTATATGCCATTTGTACAATGAATTAGGCAAAGAATGCCCACATATGAGTGGAATTCTTACGAGCAAACACTAAGATTATGGCTGATAGACGCTATACTATTATTAACAGAGGTAAGCTTCGTTGCATCATATGGAACGTCAGGGGAATTACCCGAAGGCGTATTGAGTTTTATAACTATTTAATTACATGGGATATAGACGTGGCATTTGTTTGTGAGACACATCTAAAGCCGGGCCAAGACTTCAGAATCCCGGGCTACTGTGTCTATCGCAAAGATAGAATTGTTACTCCCAATGTGAAGATCTTATCTGGAGGTGCAGCAATTATCGGTATAAAAGGCATTCAGCATCGGGAAGACCTCATTCGGTTGTATACAGGAATGGAGGTTGCTTCTGTTATTATCACAGATACTACTGTTGGCGATGTAAAATTCCTGGCTCTTTACAACTCTCCCAAGCACAAAATCGATGTTATTGAGCTCGACGAGGTATTCTCTGGGAATATCCCAATGGTAATGGCGGGAGACTTGAATGCTAAGCACTCAAAGTGGAGCTCCAAACGTCATAATCAGAATGGTGTCATATTATATGGATATATACAGAGCAAAACTGATATCATTGCGATAGGTCCTGTAGACGACACATATTACTGTGACCACTCACCTACAAGTGATGTCCTTGATATTGTGTTGCTGAAGGCTTCTATAAGCACTTCGATAATTTTACTGTTGATGATTTATCTTCAGATCATAAACCGGTCGCACTGAATTTTGAAAATGTAAATATTGACTTCAGAGAACAAATGGGGCTTAAACAAGATTGAAAACTTTTCAGAGATCTTCTCAAAAATGAAAGTAATCTACTCAATGACGTGCATAGCACGGAGGAGATAGACATAATTGTTGAAAGGGTCACTACACGTATTATTGATGTCATCAATGCTTGTGCTTCTCCAGTAGACGAGAAACGGCCTGATCATCTCGATCTTACTCCAGCAATCAAGTATCTAATAGACCAAAGAAACAGGATAAGGAGGCAATGGCACCGAGCACGAGAGCCTTGGCTTAAAACCAAATTTAATCGACTTACAAGAAGAATACATGAGGAAGTAAATAAACTTCGTAACGAGAGATGGAATGAGAAGATGGAGAGTTTGTTAACCCAGGATAATTCTATCTGGTGCATGATTCGAGCCTTACAAAACAAAAAGGCCATGAACATACAGGCATTTAGACACTAATGGACATTTAATGACCAAGACCAAGCACAGCTTATTGCTGATTCGCTTAAACAACAATTTGTGACTCCAAAGGATGATCGTCCAGAAGGACTAGAAATATCCAAAATGGTAGAAAGCAGCATAACAAAGTATTACAACAATAGCCATCATGTGGCCAAACATAAAATACAGGTAGCTGAGATTCAAAATTGCTTTAAGAAACTCAAGAAAAAGAAGGCAACAGGTAAAGACACAATTAAAAACAATGCCTTAAAAAAACTTACCACTAAGTGTAACTGGTGATATCACTAAAATTATAAACGACTGCTGGGATAACTGTTACTTTCCGGATACATGGAAACAGTCTGTTGTCCTAAGTATTCCTAAACCCGGTCAAAATCCTGCAAACCCTGTAAGCTACAGGCCCATCAGCTTACTGTCTTCTATTTCTAAAGTCTTGGAGAGAACAATTCTCACAAGATTCTTAGATTTCTGCACAACCAATAATCTCATCCGTGCAGAACAATTCGGTTTTCGGGCGAAACATTCTTGCCAGCTCCAAGTTTGGAGACTTACAGCGGATGTTAACACTCCCCTTAATCTTTCGATGTATTGCGACGTCATCTTCTTAGATGTTCATAAAGTCTTTGATCAGGCCTGGCATGAAGGACTTATTTATAAAGATAACTGATGGTTTCCCACATGATTTAATTAGTCTAGTTCACTCGTTTCTGTCCAACAGGTTTTTTCAGGCCAGAGTAGGAGATGAATTTTCTAATACCTGTGAGATAAATGGCGGTGTCCCACAAGGATCAGTGCTGGGGCCAGTTCTGTTCAATTACTATACAGGGTGTTTCATAATTGGTGTCCCGTCTTTAGGTCCAAATAACGACTCAGGGGGAACAGATTGGGGGGGAAATGAATACTGATTATTTGGTTTTAATGTCCCCTAATTCAGAATAAATACATTTTGCGTCCCTGGGGGTGAAGGGGTATATTTTGAAAATTTTAACTTTGTAGGGGTAGGAGTTAGACCCCATGTGTTATTTAGAAAGTTGTAGAGCATCATGTAAAATGTGGGTTTAGCAAAAAACCCGGTGAAAAAATCTCATGCCCTGCCCCCTTTATCGACTGGGTAAAGTAAAAGGTATGTCTAGCCGATGTGGACAAAAACCATAGACATTAGAAAACAGTAGAGCCTACATTTGGAAAATAAACGAGTGGGGTCAAGACCATTAGCTTTTCAGGGTAACAACTCATTCATTCTCTTTCATTTTCAAATGTACTGTTTTCTAATAAGTAATAAAGTTCTAATAAGTTTTTCTGTTTTTGTCTACATTAGCTAGCCATACCTTTCACTTTACCCACTCGATAAAGGGAGCAGGGCATGAGATTTTTTCACCAGGTTCTTTGCTAAACCCACATTTTACATGATGCTCTACAACTTTCTGAATAACACATGGGGTCTAACTCCTACCCCTACAAAGTTAAAATTTTCAAAATTTACCCCTTCACCCCCAGGGACGCAAATTGTATTTATTCTGAATTAGGAGACATTAAAACCAAATAATCAGTATTCATTTCCTCCCAATCTGTTCCCCTTGAGTCGTTATTTGGACCTAAAGACGGGACACCAATTATGAAACACCCTGTATACGTGACTTCCCTGAAATCTCTTACTGTAAACTATATTTTTATGCGGATGATGCTGCTATATGACATGGGCAGGCCGGCCTAGTGTTGTTGTATCATGTTTGCGAAAGCCCTTAAAGAATGTGAAATCTGGTTTAGCAAGTGGCGATTAAAACTGAATGTCGACAAATGCAAAGCAACGTTTATCACTAAGAAGAAAAAGAGAAATCTTGACTCGTTAAAGTTATATGGCAAATACTTGGAATGGGTTGATAATTATAGATACCTTGGTGTTGTTATTGATTCAAAACTTTCATTGAATATGCATGTGACTTAGCTTAATTGCTCTTCTGTTGGGTCGTAACAGTGTCCTCAGTGTTGACAACAAACTACTGTTATACAAAATGATTGTTCGTGTCATCTTGCTATATGGCATGCCCGTCTGGGCTATAATTTGCAAGACAAGATGGAAGGAACTCCAAACATTCCAGAACATTACCCTAAGGACTAATGCACAATTAGATAATACAATTGCTCGCAATTACTCCATTCATAATGATTTCAATATTACCCATGTTGGCAAGTATGTTCAAGAGCTCATGAAAACCATATAGCCTATTATGGTAAATCATGATAATGATCTAGTCTCTGGCATTCTAAAATATTTTCTACGTAGAAAAAGGCACCGTAATCAAAGACATATCATTGATGTCAATTACTGGGTTTCATAAATTTTTTCGTTTTTTTGTGGCTTACTCTGTAATATACTCCTAGTTCAGACAATTGTCAATCAAATTTTCAATTGTCAATCAAATTTTCCTCCACCAAGAGGAGGCAATTTTCTTTCATACTTTGGATGACCTTTGTTGGTACATCAGGATTCTTTTCTAGTTCAGTGTATTTCCCTTGGAATATGATTATGAAGGATGAGATTATGGAAGTTATGCTTCAAGTTCCACACGAATACAGATACACTACACAGTTCGATTGTCGATTGTCTTATGTAGCGATCATCACTGGACACATCACGAGGACGATCAGGACGATCAGAACGGACTACCTCTTCAAGGTATCACTCTACTCTCTTTTCATTACTCTAATTTCACGGTGCACCCTTTTCAGGGCGATATTCACCTTCTGTTTCGTCTTATGTGCTGGTCCCTTGAAAATAGTGTACCAACTCTGTCTGTAATACAGGAGCTGTAAAAAATATTTCCGGTTTTCATTTGACTGACCCTAATAAGTAGAATAAGAATGGAGCTACTTATTGATTTTATAATGTCAGTCCGTCCCCTTCATAATTTCTACATTTTTTTAGGTAGAAGGTTGAAATTCGGAATGTAGCTTACTATGGGCATGTCCATCTGCACTATTTAGTTTGGTTCTGTTTGGTATACGGGGGTCGGAATTACGGGGGTGGGATTCAGAGTTGGCAACATATCTATGTAGTATTTAGGTACGTAAAGGCGTAAAAGCCAGTATCCAGATTCCTCTAGGCAAGATCTACATTACCATATATTAGCATAGTTCTAAGGACCAAGTGGGATCGCATTTGCGGGGGTGGCAGTTACTTGGTCCTTAGAACTATGTCAACATATATCATGTGATATATATCTTGTTCGTAAATGATGAGAAAGGAAAGAAGATACGAGGTATTTTACATTTTTACATATTACTTTCGAGAAAATCAGTTTATTGATTAAAAAAAACTTGGGGAGAGGTAAAAATTGCAGATAAAAGGGTAAAAATAAATGACTTCCCTTACCCTACCCGGGATGGGGGGGGGGGGGGCGAGAATTAATTTCTTTTTAATAAACGTATAAATGTATTTCTGCTACACTGCTAAAGCTCCTCCTTGGAATGTTTACAAATTTCATTCAATCAGGAACTGAATGGGTCGACAATTACAGGTAACTTGGCGTTATAATCGACTCAAGACTCTCATGGAACTGTCACGTGATTTACGTTTTGAACAAAGCAAAGAAGGCTAATAGCTCTCCTGGGTCGAAAAAGTGCCCTCAGCATCGACAATAAGCTGCTATTGTAAAAGACGATGATTCGGACCATCCTCCTCTATGGCATGCCTGCGTGGGCAACCATATGTAAAAGTAGATAGGGTGAACTACAGTCGTTCCAGAACGTTACCCTGAGGACCATCGCCCAGCTTGGCAGAAGGACTGTGAAAAACCAATCCATACACTCGGATCTAAACATGACTCACGTTGGTAGGTGTGTGCAAGATCTCCTGATGAACATGAAGAGCCATGACAATGACCTGTTGGCTGGAATACTAAACAACCCGATGGTAATGAAGCGGCATACAGAGTATAGAAAACCGAGGCATATTCTTGATGTCAACTTCGAAGACATTGGCAACGTTTCTTTCCTGGATTATTGGAAGATGTGATAGCACCCACCTCCGCCCCCTCTACAAATCTTCTGACAATCATCAATCTTATTTTTTTTTCATAATGTGGAAGACCTCTTTGGGTTTAGCCAAGCTTCTTGCCTATTTCAGTGTATTTCATGTGGAATTTATTCTGGTAGTGTGAGCTTCGTGAAAGCACTGCTTTCGTCCCACTCGAAGAAATGTACACTTCATTTTTCGATTGTCGATTGTCGAATGAACAGTTTTGTCTGTTCTGATCAAATCCTCCGTGTACGCTGAAGAAGGCAGCGTGGCTGCCGAAATGCGCATTCGTTATAATAAACATCTTATGTGGATCAGTGGTTTCCTGTCTTCCTTGTTTGTTTAAATTGTTGTGCAGTACCGTCTGATTGCCACAAAATCTTCTTAATAATGAAGTGAGGAAGAGGTTTTGAAATGCTCAATTATCGTTTGAATAAAAACTGCTATAGCGTATTTATCATGTTCCAGGTAATCGGAAACAATTACAACAGGTTCCTTTGACACTTAGCATTGCTAACTTCTCTGTAATATACCATGGCTGTATATAAAGTAGAAGATGTATGTTTCTAGTGAGCAGACTGGATCTCATCCTGTTACATATTAGCATAGTTCTCACTGAAATCTATTGGATCAAAAGGGTTCCTTCCGTTAGGTTTTTCTTCATATTTTCAAAATTAATACTTTGCACCTCTTCTCATGCACATGAAAAAGATAGTAAGTCCTTAGCAGGTCATAGGCTTTTAGCACAGCCTGTGTCTTGTTTGTTTTAGTCCACTGTTTGTACGATATATCCATTGTTCATAGTCTCTTCTGGAAGACTCTTAAAAAAACTGATCAAATTTGACAAGATTTCCACAATATCTGCACTTCTGAAACATGCAATCTCTTTTCATGTCGTCACACACAATCATTTGGACGAACTCTGAAGCATTGTTACCAAGGGAATCTGGAATACCTTGAAGGATTAGCCGAACGTTCTCGTGGCAAATACGCAAATAAAGATTGCATACATGTTATGGTCGAAGTTCAGGAAAACCTTGACAGACCAATTTTTTATGTCCGGGAATTCTTGGATAAACTGCTGATGACACTCTCCTAAAGTAAGCAAAAGGTAGCGTTTCTGAACTTTTTCTTTTCTTCTATCAGCATCACGAATAATGGCAAAATCCTTTAAACCAGGTGCTTGACTAGATACATTGTCTTGACACGTACAAATCGTGAACTTTCTGCTTGGTATTTGCACTTAAAACAACCTGGGCATTTTTGCGAGGGGCCACTGGACTATGAAAAATTTGTTGAGTAAATGATTCTGCTAGTTTCCTTACTACAGCTATCTTTTTCCGTGGGGTAACTGGTAAATTCCGTTTTGCTCTTGCAATGGCTTTTCCCATGGCTGACCTGTTAGAGAATACTCGACTAGAAGAGTTTTCACTGTTGAAGATTTAGAGATTTAGCAGCTTTTTTCCTTCCTCGTTACTTTCGCTCACGAATGCATTCTTTTTCTCTTTGTTGATTTCTTTCGTGTTCAGACATTGTCTTCTTTTTATGAATTCTTGACATTTTTTTCTTTCCTGTTGTTTTTTTTTTCCTGTTTTTTTCTTTTTTCTTTTTCTTGTATTGTTCAAAGAGTTCACTACTTTTTTTTCAATTTCTCCTTCCACTTACTTTGTCTTTCTGCGTTTATAAGTGGCATAGCACAGAAGTTTCTAGTAGAGTCGTATAAAATTATAAACCGTTGAAGTTCATTCTATGAAAAACATTTTAAATGTCACTCTTTTACATCAACCAAATCTCAGTTGTCTAAAGTTATTAAATATGTAATACACAACTGCTATATCAAATAATTTAAGATAAAATTGGCATTAAGAAATAATAGCGTTCATAGGTTCTCTATGAGGATCGTCTGCTAAGAAGCGTATAAAGCGCCGATTCAAACGCCATCTGTTGTTTAGTGTTGACAGGAGTTCGTAACCGGTCGTTACGGACGGGACAAATTTAATTATTTAAAAATAAATAAATGAACTAAAATAAAATCATTTAATTTAATATACGGAGTGCTGTTGTACCCTGGTAGGAGGAAACTAAGTTACAAATTTGTATCAAGCCCAGGAACATTTTTATAAGAAAAAGTAGTCCTTTTCCGTTACGGACGGAACAAAAAAGCTTGTTATATACAGGGTGATTCAAATTAACAATAAAAAACTTTTAGGGGAGGTAGCATGGGTAATTCTAAGCAAAGACGTTCATATGAACATGGGTCCGAATTTGAATGATAACTGAGGATATGAACAGAAATAAAAATGCTGCCACTAAAATCAACAGGTTAATAAACTCAGATTCTGTAACGCTTAGGAAAATTAATTTTGGAGGAATAATAGGGTACATAAAATTGTGTACACCGTTAAAATTTGATTATACTCCAACGAGTAGTTTCCGAGTTACGCATTTAAAATCGTAGCAGTGCTCACATGCGAGTACTAACCAGCGCGTGTTACGATTTTGAATAACTAACCAGCGCGTAACTCGGAAACTACTCGATGGAATTCGATCAAATTTTAACGGTATACAGTTTTATGTACTCTATTATTCCTCCAAAATTCGTTATCCTAAATTCATGATATTAGGATAAATATCAATTAATTTGTTTCATACGCAGTTATTTCCTACCACGACACCAGCAAAGCTTAAAATAAGATATAAATTCTAGGTTAAAGAAATATGAACACCAGTTAAATATTCTTGGTACCACAGTTCTATCCTCCGCTATTCGCCGCAAAGTGGAATGTATCCTGCGATGCCGATTTACTAGAGGTTGCAGAAAGTCCACAAAACGGGGGGAGGGGGGTCAAATGAAGAAAATTTCATTGAAGGGAGTAGCACGTGGTAGAGACGCAATGATGCAAGCCGCATTACCTCTCTGAATGTCTAGGGAGATTCTTTGGCGAAGAAACTCCATGGATCTTATGCCCTGGGTAGCGTCGGAAAGTCTAAAACCGAGGTCCCTTAGGAAAGAGAGAGCATTAGAGCCCCAGGAGCCGAAAGTCTCGAAGTATGAATAATGTAAAAAATAATGTTTGAAATGCGTTGCACCTGTAGCATATGCTTAAGCATATGCTTATTTACTTATGTGTTCATTTGTATGAGACTAGCATGTATATTCATGGAGATATAAAGGTTTCATTAAAAAAATAGATTTTTTTTGTAAAATTTTTTGTTTATAACATGCAGAATTTTCAACCCAATGCAATGTCATTTTCAGGAAACTGGACAAACTACAGTAGCAACATCACCTTGCGATCAGAATATTAAAATATTAATATATTTGATGAAATATGAGAATTTTTACTAAATAATGTTTATCTGCGCATGGGCAACCGTTACCAAAATCTTTGCATAATTTATTAGCCAAATTCATAGTTACTTTTATAAAAAGCCCAGGCAAATATCGAGAAAACTCAGAAAGATATCGCCGATAGAATGATTTGAATTTCAGTTGCTGTCGAAATTAAACAAAACTACAAGGGACTTTCTCCAAATTTTTATTTTTGGACCGGACACAGGTTTCAACTTCTCCTCCTTAAGCTGATATAAATTCAATGTGAAGTCAATATGCCTTCTTATCAATTAAGGAGAATAGGTTGATACCGGTGTCCGGTCCAAAAATAAAAATTTGGAGAAAGCTGCTTATCGTTTTGTTTCTTTTTGAGAGCAACTGAAATTCAACTCATTCTATCGGCGAGATCTTTCTGAATTTTCACTATATTTGCCTGGGCTTTTTATAAACGTAGCTCTATACATTTGGCTAATAAATTATGCAAAAAACATTATGGAAACGCTTGCGCAGGCGCAGTTAAACATTATTTAGTAAAAATGCTCCTATTTCATCAAATATTTAATATTTTAATGTTCTGATCGCAGGGTGTTGTCTCTACTGTAGTTTGTCAAATTTCCTGAAAATGACATTGCATTGGGTTGAAAACCCTGCATGGTATATACAAACAAAAATTCTATTTTTTTTAAAGAAGCCTTTATATCTCCATGAATATACGTGCAATTCTCATTCAAATGAACACAGATAAGTAAAAAAACAAACTCCTAATCATATCTACGGCTACAACGCATTTCAAACATTATTTTTTACAAGGTGATCCAAAACATTATTTTTTGTTCAATTTGTGGCTGGTCCCATATTTGCCTTTGGGACAAAACCTTCGCTGAAATATGAGGTGAAACATGATCTTCATTGTGATTGACGCTATCATGGGTGGACTTGGCTTACTTCTCATGTTGGTAGGATTCCTTGCCACCGGCTCGACTCGTGAAAAAGTATATAAACGATGGAAAGCTCAACTGGGTGGCCGTATATCTTGTGCAATTCTGATGATAATTACGTATATCTTGAATTTGGTATGGATGGTCATGTTTGTCTGTCTGGTCATCACCCTAGGGTTTGGTTTGGCATGGGGTTTATGTAACAATCGTAACATTGCAAATGAAGATCTTGCTAATCGCTGCATCAACTTAACCCAATTCAGTTTTCTTTTTCCGAATACCACTCAACGGGATTTTGGAGCCTGCTGAAGTTATGTTCGTTTTATCCTCTATGGCAGCGTTCCTTGTCATTCTGAGCCTGGTGCATTATCTCATGTGTTTGGCTGAACTATGCACACATCAAAAACAACAAGAACTTGGAAGAGCTTCACCTTTATGAACTCCAGTACTTACATGACACTGAAGCCAAAAAAAAACAATTACAAACAAACAAAAAAACCCATTTCCACTCCCATTCATGTAATTCTGAACTTTAATTGCGTTGTAGGTGCACTACTTGACGTGTCTCTCTGCCAATTATGCGCGCATCAAAGATAATGAAAAGTTTCAAGACTTGAAAGAAATCCAGTGTCACCAGGAATATATGGTTAGGTCCGTTGGTCCTCCTAGACACATCACTGAACTGTTCCCGCTAAGTTTACCTGCTTGGTCCCAAGATCCGTCACCTGCCCCTACTAGAGATTTTTGGGTGGCAATACAGATGGCATCGCTCAGCATCCCGCGAGAGTCTTGACATGGGTACACTGCCAAGGCACATAAGTAAAAAAATCTTTAAGGGAAAACCCTAACACTAATCCACACCATCGGAGATTCATTTCATTCGGCTTACCGTTCCCGGCAATCTACAGGGTGATTCAGTCAATTTCTGACCATTTCACTCGAATGACGTGCATTAGGGATAAACAATTGAAAGAATATGAGCGGCATATCGAATTTCTAAATAGTTGGAGTTTGCATTGTTGCAACGGCGCTGCATGAAAATCGTATTGTTGAAAAAATGTCGCCCGCTTTATCAACAGAGCAGAAATGCAAGGTTGTCGAATGGTATTTCGAGACAAAATCACCTGTAATCGTGCAAAGAAAGTTCCGGAAGGAGTATAAGTGTCGAAACGCACCAGGCAGGCAAGCAATCATGGATTTTGTCAAGCAATTTCGTGCCATTGGATGTGTTAAAGACAGGAAAAAAGGCGGGAGCGAAGCTCGTGTTCGAACGGCCGAAGTTGTCGAAAATGTTCGCACAAGATTGGTCGATTCCCCTACCAAAAAATCTGTTCGCTGCCTATCCATTGAAGAAGGGCTGTCGTATATCACGACGTGGCGAATTTTGAGAAAGGATTTACACCTATTCCCGTATAAGATCCATGTTTATCAGGAGTTAACAGACACTGGAAGACAGAAGCGACAGCAATTTGCGATGGAGTTTGGAGCAGAAATGGAAGCCAATCAGGACATTATGACAACCTGTGGGTGTCAGATGAGGCCTTCTTTCATCTTTCAGGTGACGTTAATAAACACAACGTTCGTTTTTGGGGTTCCCAGCATCCTCATGAGATCCATAAGTCACCTCTTCATCCACGAAAGGTTATGGCTTGGTGCGCGATTTCCAAAAGAGGCATCATTGGTCCGTTCTTTTTTGAGGGCACTGTAACGTCACAGGCTTACCTTAATATGTTGGAAACCTTCTTCATCCCCGAGCTGCGAAGGAGGCGTGTACCGTTTCGACATCAATGGTTTCAACAGGATGGGGCTAGGCCTCACACCACTAATGAAGTGCTAGAACTTCTCAATCACAAATTCGGTTGGTTTGGTTGGTTTATTAGAATTTTTGGCGTCAATTACCAAGGTCATTTTGCGCCTTTTACACAAGTTATACCTGTACGCAGCCCGGAACAAACACAAACATCCATGCACACGGCGGGATTCGAACCCACGACCACGCGGACTCGAGAACTAGAAAGCCTATGCTCTAGCCCTCTTGGCCACCTGGCCGGCCACAAATTCGGAAATCGTGTCATTTCAAACAGGTTTCCAGTTCGATTCGGGGGTGGCTTTCTTTGGCCCCTTACGAGTCCTGACCTAAACCCATGTGATTTTTATCTCTGGGGGTTCCTTAAAGACAGTGTGGTCACTACAGCACCAAGAACCTTAGACCAGCTGCGAGAAAGCATCGTCGACTGCTGCACCCTTGTGGATGCAGAAATCCTGGATAGAGTTATGAACAACTTCTCATTCGGATGCGAGCAGTTCAGAACGTTCTTGGTGGCCACATTGAGCATATCATCAAGACTTTTCCACGGGAATAAAAACTCCGAACTGCCTAAAATATTATACTGAAATGCTAAGTTTTTAAACATTAATGGGTCAATAAATCATAGTACTAAAAATGGTCAGAAATTGAGAGAATCACCCTGTAGTCCTCTTTATACCCCTAAAGTTTCAGGATAATTTTTCAAATATTTTTCTAGATATTCGTCAAAACGTCTAAATCGAAATTGTTCCTATTATTCTGTCCACCCCCTGTAGATACATCAGAATTGTGCAAATTTTTGGACCCAATGTTACAAAGTTATATTCTGTAGCTGTAGAATTAGAATTCTATTATAGAATTTTGATTTTCTACTTGATTAGATTGTTGTTCCTCTTGTTTTGATTGTGATGGGGACAATACATCTTACGATTTATTTACTGGCTTTTCAAAATGAAGCAAAGAGTGATGTTAAGAAAGATTTGCAATTAGTAGCTATATGATTAGTTCTTAAGCAATACAGGCACAGAGAATTAGATTTTACAAAATCAAATCACTGGTATCTCTTTGAATACAGTAAAACTACAGTTTAGAATGATCTGCATTTTTGCAATATCTAGAGAATTTTGCGCTAGAATTTTATTTATTAAAGCTTGGGAAGAACGCCTATGTTTATTTTTCTGTTTAAAAGTAGTTTCTTTTAACGTGTCAGCCTGTAGAGCAGTTGAAGTAGAAATTGTCCTTTCTAAGTCCACTATTCTATCCTTGATAAAATTTTAAAAAATCATTTTAAGAAGGAATTTTCTTATATATAACATTCATTTCAAATTGCGCTACAATTTCCTTATCAGTTTTTCTAAACCCTGAATGTAGCAACATAAAATCTGCCAGATCTTAAGCTGTTTTAATGGTGCAACTGCAGAGGAATGATGTTCAATAAACGTTCCCAAAATATGCGAGTTAAAATTACTGAAAACTTTAATATTCCAAATCTGTGATAGACAGTGAACTCCTAACGTTCTCTCGTTTTAAACTTGTTAACCAAAGAATTTCAAAGTATCTTATAATTTTCCCCATTCGAAATATCACTAGAGAACACATAAATTGCTTTTCCTGATAACTTGCTTACTAAGTACCGAACTCTCTCTGAAACCGTCAATTGAGTATTTTTTTGATGTTTAGTTTAAAAGATTCATAAGATAGTGACAGTTAATAAATTTATCATCAAATTGAGGTATAACGATGGCAGAACTTTTACTTTATTTGATTGAATACAAGGATTTTCAACTGTACTAAGTCTCGGCTTCAGTTCAGATTAACATCACGGAATACCCTCGCTTATCAGACTTATAAGGAAATCCCTCGAACATGTATGTCACAGATTTTCACCATATTGAAATATGTTACTCATCTGAAGCCACTATAGATGTTTGCAAAATAAGAGAGTTCAACATTTTGTTGCTTTCAAAATAAACTGCGAAAACGAAAAAATTTGTGCAGACATAACCATATAAAGACTCCATTGTTAAAGCAGATAGGCTAAAGTGCGTCTCAAAAGTTTAAAGAAACATGTTTTTGTTCAAAAGAAAAAAGGCTATTGAAGGTACATACAAATGCTTTAATTACTAGCTGTACAAAGCACTTAAAAGAAAACTCCTGAAAATATTATTCACGAAAACATAATAGAAATTAAAATATTCAACAAAATATAATTTTGCGTGTCTCAAAAATTTAAAGAACTACCATCAGATTCTGAATGGAGACATCCAATATGTAAATTTGCGAGTGACAGGTTATTAATCTGTTGCACAGTTAGTCATTTTTTCCAAAGAAAGCTTTTCTTCCACTCACAATTAACCTACGAAAATGCCTGGCCAATCTCAATTCACAACCGATGAAGTGGCTGAAATCTGGTGATTGAAAGCCAACGGACTATCTGTTGCTGATCTTGTCACAATTACTGGAAGATCCACAGCAGGGGTTTATAAAGTCTAGAAGAGGAGTTTATCGTTCCACCAAAAACCACGATCTGCTTGTCCCAAAGTTACCTCGACTCGCGATGACGGACGCATTGTACGACTGGCATCCACGCAAAATCTTTCTATTCGCCAGATACAAAACGTGACTGGGTTAAACATATCGAAAGACACTGTACACCGGCGAATAATTGCGAGTTGGCATGTTGTCAACAAAAAAATGATGAAGAAACCGCCTCTCACTGCCAAATACATTCAAGACAGGATACGTTGGGCACAAGAAAATTTGGCCTGGAAAGACGAATGGATGTCGGTGTTGTTCAGCGATGAAATGAAGTGGAACTGGGATGGTCCTGATGGGTGGGCATCATACTGCCACTACCTACGACAGGAAGCGAAGACCTTTTACTCAAGACAACAAGGAGGTACTTCTGTCCTGTTTTGGAGCAGCTTCGCATTCAACGGTACCACCAATTTGGCTTTCATTAGTGGAAGAGAAAATTCGCTGACATACCAAGTAACCCTTACACAGTATCTGTCGCCCATCTGTGATCATTTGTGTGGTCCGGAATTCGTGTTCCAGCAGGATAACGCCAGCATCCATACTTCACCATCAACAATGGAGTGGTCCAGAAAACAAAATATTCACGTTATGACGTGGCCCCCAAGAAGCCCAGATTTGAACCCCATAGAGAATCTATGGGGAATCATGTCTCGTGCAATTTATGCCGGCGGACGTCAATTTTCTTGGACTGATGAATTGAAAAGAGCAATCGAAGATGCATGGTACAATGTAAGACCGGAAACATTGTTCAACCTCATAAACTCAATGCCAAACAGAGTATTTGAAACAATCAAGGCAAATGTTCGTTCAACTTAAGCCATTGTATAATTCATGCAATGTTTTTTCAGTCGTTCTTTAAAGTTTTGAGACACGCAAAGTTCCATTTTATTGAATATTTTTATTTATATTATGTTTTCGTGAATAATATTTTCAGGAGTTTCTTTTAAGTGCTCTGTACAACAAGTAATTAAAGCATTTGTATGTACCTTCAATAGTATTTTTCTTTTGAACAAAAACATGTTTCTTTAAACTTTTGAGACGCACCTTATGTGGATCAAAAAAAAAGGCCAATTAGAACAAACAAATCATATCCTTCAGCCGTTAATTCTTATGATTTTGTCAAATGGCCTTTCTATCCGCCGATTTTTTTCTATGATGTCCAGGAGAAAAATGAAATATGATTGCAGACAGATATTTTTAACTTTATATACAGGAATTTATTCAAACTATTTCTTCATGCAGAAGAACTGTAACAGTGTCAAGTCCTCGGAAGAAGAATATTTAGAAGTTAAGATTCCGATGATTTAGCATTATTCCAGAAGAGAAAAGTAACGACATCAGGATGGAACTCCCCTATCGAAAGTAGACGGTCCGAGAGAAGAGAAGAGGAAGAAAAGAAAGATGATTGGTGGAGGCAGTTCGCAGGTGTGCCTCAGAAGCCTCTGAGCCGAGATAAAAAGAGGAGGAAGAGAGCAAGAAATCAGAATGCGCCCTGTTCTCGGCTGGTGAAGCAGAGGGCGATTTCGGAACACTTGGATGCTCCTGAAGCGGACCCAGAATGATCCAGAGTAAGAACAAAGTGTTTCCCGAGCAACGGAGCAACCGCAATAAAGGTCCAAGACTTTGGAGGAAGAATCAAAGTCCTCCAGCTAGTTGGATACTGGGAAAGCAGCCGATACAACCTCAAAAGGCCTTCTAATTTTACCCATCCCGTTTCATCATCCGATACCACTTTAAATGGCCCCTTCCATCTCATATTATTGTACACGGAGCACTACCCATTCGGAGTCGGACGCTGTAGATCCTTACAAGTCTGCTTTCCCCACATTTGAAAAGTTAGACATGTTGTAACCTACCCTGACCCTACTCACGTTAACATCTCGTACATGGTCCCCCGTCAGAAGCATTTTGGTTACTAATCCCGTTAAGTTTTGAATTAGCGCCTCCATACGGATGAAGTGCTCCATGCATCCTTCGTGAACCATCACGCACTCATCTTGGACCTCCATATTCCACAAGATTCACCTAGTATATCTTTCTATCATTCCACTATCCCTAAACACATATACACACTCACCCAAACTCTATAATAGTTCGTCTAATATCTCTTATAACCATCAGAAAGCATCCAAACTCTCAGCCACTGTTTACGATCACCATACCGCAGCATCGAGCAACCTCGAAAATTCGGAAATTCCGAACGTTTGGTCCCTGTTCGAGCGCCAGTGTTGCAGGCCCCCACCCCCGCAATAATTAAAAAAAACACTCAAGCTAATGCAAACAGTGAGGGGGTGGGAGTCGCTAAGGGTTCGGGACCAAACAAGACAGGAAAAAACTCGATACTACAATGATTGAGTTTCATATGTCATTTATTCCAATTAATCATTACAAAATTCTTTTTACATAAGTCATTTGCATCATCTAACAAAAACCTTTGATTAAGGGCCCTTGTCGATTAATATTTATTCCTCTATCTTAATCAATTATCATCTGGTAGTGCCTGCTCGAGAGATTCACTTTCTAGTACGTCAAGAGAATGCGAGTGATTCATTCAGCTGGTGTATCAGCTAACAATTCCCAGTACCCCCAAACAAATATTCCATAGGACCAACTAGCACAAGAACGTCCTCAGTATCTCCTTTAATACTCGCCAAGGGGGGAGGTACAGGAACCCCGCTTGGTAGGTACGGAATTCGCCTAACTAAACCACAAGAAGAGCAACAATCTCCTATAATTCTCCTGCGTGTTCAACTCCTACATGCAAACAATTATTAGTAAACCACACAGTAATGTTTACTCCACGATTAACATGGATCTCTCATAATAGAGCTAGACAGTCACTGTCACGTGCTGGATGCTTAACTAAATTAAATCTACAATACATTAAATTCATAGATCATTTAGAACGGCATATCGTTCGCATAACCAAAACAGGAGGCTACATAAGTATAGGAGACTGTCCATGGGAGAGGCAGAGTACTCCCATGCCTGCGATTGCAGCACCGACAATAGAAGACAGGCAATGCCAGGGGTGGGAGGTCTCTTGACACTGCTTATTATAAGTTACTCTGATCATTCGGTAACCGTTTGTCGTCGACTATGGGAATTGAATCAAAAGTCACTCACCAATCCCAATGATATACATATGTGTTACCCTCCTTTTTAGTAGCGGACTGACGCTCACCGCATCCTGGTAATCTTTATTCGGAAATCATGACACGCCTCTGCGTCGTTGGCTCGGGAAATCTTATCTCTGAAGACCAAGCTCATCAATTACCATGTCCATGGAACCAATAATAACAATATTAACGAAAATGATTATACAGCAACGTCTGAATCAGACCAAAATTTTTTAGAAAAGAAAAAAGGAATAAAACACACGCAAAGAAGCAAATGACGACACAGATTTTCCACGAAAGCGATCGCAACAATCCTCTGTCGGAAGCTGAGACGATTTTCTCAGAAAAACCGCCAACAATCGCCGCTCTGACAGAGGGTTGCTTACGATCGTCACCAAAAGAGCCACAACAATTTGTACCAAAACTATCATTTCTCCACAAGAATAATTCGTGACACAGACAATACTTAACACGCACATAATTACTAAACAAAATTAAAATCATCATACAACCCAACATAGCGCATGTCAACACTTACAAGCAAAACTACATTAATGCAAGTTTTTCTGATTCTCCCCCGCTTCTCTTCGACGGACAAACGTGACTTCCATTAATAGGAACGTCACACACGCCCGACGAAAAGCCTCGAGCATACCCCACCGGATTATGCTCGAGAAAATCCCCAATACCATTAATTTCCAATCTCTACATATATACCAAAAACAAAAACATATATCCTATCCCATACTATAATATTGGCACATACTTTAGAAACAAAATCATGATCATTCACCCATTGCCACCCAATTTGATTTACAACAATTACCTTACCTTACATTCTTACCTGTCACTCATACAACTACTCATTTTGCATGTAAACACAAAACAACCAAACGCTAAACATACTCTTGCATACCATATTCTAAATACCTAACCTAAGAAATTAAACAAAAAGAAAATTATACAATCAAAATAGACACAAATATACCCTTTTATAATGATGCTCCTATTCCAACGCACGATATCCTATATCACACCTCATAAAACCCCACCACGCTGTCTTGCAAAACGATTCAAACAAAATAAATAACAATCAACAATCCTACACAAACACGATTTAACACGAATCACTTTCATCCCCTAATCACTACAAAACCGTTCGCGTAAATCAATTTTTCACAGCTACCAAATCCTTAGTTTTACAAGGCTTCTAATTCTTATGCCTACCTCAGAATAATTTATAATAATACGTATATCAATGTCTCTCTTAATTGCTCAATTCCTTGTTCATAAGTTCAGTATTCCCAATTAACAATGTTCACTATTCTTGGTATAAGCCCGAACTAAATTATCTATTAATAACCAAACTTAATCTTACTGTCGCACCCACACAACACTCTTAACCAAGATACCCACGCTTTCCTAATGCACCATTTCACTTAACCGTAAGCGAGCACCCGGGCTAGGGCACCCGCTGCCGCCCATTCACGCGGCGAGAGACCTGTCGCACATGCTGCTAACACCTCATGCATCACCCCACAGGATCCTAAGATTCTATCCTCATTAATTCCCTGATCTGACGCCCTATCCTCCTTTATTTTGTCTTTCTTACGGTGCCTCACTCCACCCCGAGTTCTCTTTTTCTTCCCTGACCCACATCCATTCATGCCCTCCGGCTCAACGTACCTCTTCTCTGCTTCACTACTATTGTCTCTCACCTCCGCACCCGCCACCGTCATCACTGTACATTCGAGCCTCGATTTACGTATCTCTATCTTTTTCTCCTGTGCACGACGTTTTGCGTTATCTATTACTGAGCTATCCACATGCCCCCTATCTTGTTCAAAAGTCTCGCCTTGCCCAAGTTCGGAAAATAGTTTTTTAGCCATCTCGGAACCTTTATCGCTCGCCATTTCTGTTCCCTTCTTGTTCCCTGGTACGACGACCAACAATTCCAATTCCCGGGTAGGGAGGGCGTTATCCGTGAAACTGTCTCCCCCCACATCTCTACTCTCTTCCTCCTCCATAGGCAGATCTTCCCAGGAGTTGACAATTGTTCATTCTAAAGCTCCCTCAGTGTCTACTCCTACCTCGTGAGACATGATCGCCTTCTGGGGATCCGGCAACGTTTGTGATCTGTCCTGCCATTTGCCTCCATACACCTACACCTTCAATGTCCGAATTTCACCCTTCACTCAAAATGTCATCATCCATAGAGTATTCATATTGAATTTTGTCATTAACTGTTTCTCCATTGGGCATACACATCACTTCAGGTTCAATATAGCTGTGAACCTCTTCATAATATGTCCCCATCAATTTCATTGGTAGATCTGTATCTAGTGTGGCTTCTGCATTGGGAAATGCTGATCCCACTACACACGGGCTTCCTATCGCGCAACCATTCATATGTGTTGCCACGGGGTATGTGCACGGAGTATAACCTTTATCGTGGTACTCCCGATGCCTTCCTTCTGCCGTCATTCCAGACTGGAC
Source organism: Rhysida immarginata (assembly GCA_023313115.1). Lineage (NCBI taxonomy): Eukaryota > Metazoa > Arthropoda > Chilopoda > Scolopendromorpha > Scolopendridae > Rhysida > Rhysida immarginata. Next base: position 150,291 of record JAHWFO010037803.1, read on the forward strand.
CACCTGCCAACCCTCACTTGCAGGTTGGGCATAATATGGATCCCCCCCCCTTGGTTAAATTGTCACTACAATCTACCACTATTGGTGATAACACCCAGTATCTCCCCTTTTATCCCACACTTACGTCCGTAATTCCTAGTTTGCCAGGGCCTCCAAACCTATTTTGCCCTTACCCACTTCGTATCGCCAAACCTCAGGCCCTCTAATTTTACCCATCCCATTTCATCATCCGATTCCACTTTAAATGGCCCCTTCCATCTCATATTATTAGCCCCCCTCCCGAGTACACGGAGCATAACCCATTCGGAGTCAGACGCTGTAGATCCTTCCAAGTCTGCTTTGCCCACATTTGAAAAGTTAGACATGTTGTCACCTATGCCGACCCCACTCACATTCAGCTCTCGTACATGGTCCCCCATCAGAAGCATTTTGGTTACTAATCCCGTTAAGTTTTCGATTAGCAGCTCCATACGGATGAAGCACTCCATGCACCCTTTGTGAACCATCATGGACTCATCTTGGACCTCCATATTCCAATAGACTCACCTAGTATATCTTTCTATCATTCCACTATCCCTAAACACATGTACACACTCACCCAAACTCTCCTTTAATAGTTCGTGTAATATCTCTTATAACCATCAGAAAGCATCCAAACTCTCAGCCACTGTTTAGGAACACCATACCGCAGCATCGGGCAACCGCGAAAATTCGGAAATTCCGAACGTTTGGTCCCTGTTCGGGCACCAGTGTTGCAGGCCCCCACCCCCGCAATAATTAAAAACAACACTCAAGCTAATGCAAACAGTGAGGGGGTGGGAGTCGCTATAATTCTCCTGGGTGTTCAACTCGTACATGCAAACAATTATTAGCGAAGCACACAGTAATGTTTGCTCCACGATTAACATGGATCTCTCATAATAAAGCTAGACGGCCACTGTCATGGGCAGGGTGCTTCACTAGCTTAAATCTACAGTAAATTAAATTCATAGATCATTTAGAACCGCATATCGTTCGCATAACCATAACAGGAAGCTACATAAGTATAGGAGACTGTCCATGGCAGAGGCAGAGTACTCCCACACGTGCGATTGCAGCACCGACAATAGCCAATGCCAGAGGCGGGAGGTCCCTTGACACTGCTGATTATAAGCTACTCTGATCGTTCGGTAACCGTTTGTCGCCGACTATGAGAATTGAATCGGAAGTCACTCACCAATCCCAAAGATATAAATATGTCTTACCCTCCTTTTTAGTGGTGGACTGATGCTCACCGCATCCTGGTAATCTTTATTCGGAAATCATGACAGGCCTCCGCGTCGTTGGCTCGGGAACTCTTATCTCTAAAGACCAAGCTCCTCAATTACCACGTCCATGGAACACATAATAACAATATTAACGAAAATGATTATACAGCAATGGAAGAATTATTACACACATATTAATTCTGACTTGTGTTACCGATCTCATAATTACTGGATTCGAATCATTTTGATCGACAACAAAGTCACTTACCACACACAGCGTCTGAATCGGACCAAAATATTTTAGAAAAGAAAATAGGAATAGAAATAAATAACAAACAAAACACCCGCAAAGAAGCAAATGACGACACAGATTTTCCATGAAAGCGACGGCAACAATCACCTGTCACAAGCTGAGACGATCTTCTCAGAAAAACTACCAACAGTCGCTGCTCCGACATAGGGTTGCTTATGATCGTCACCAAAATAGCCATAACAATTTGTACCAAAACAATCATTTCTCCACAAGAATAATTCATGACACAGACAATACTTAACACGCACATAATTATTAAACAAAATTAAAATCAGCATACAACCTAACATAGCGCATGTCAACACTTACAAGGAAAACTACATTAATGCAAGTTTTTCTGATACTCCCCCCTTCTCTTCGATGGACAAACATGACTTCCATTAATAGGAGCGTCACAGCCGCTCTCCGAGTTACGTTACCCAGTTCAATCTCTTTCAAGTTTGCTTCTCTCATCGAAGCTTCGGACTCTTCCACGACCAGTGATTCAATCAATGCTACCTCAGACGACAGCTTACCTTATCTCGGATCTAGCTGCAAGCCCTATTTGGAACCAAGCCCATGTAAACGAAGACGTCACTTCATACTGTACTGAGATCTTACAACTCAATTGTCCTTATTCATATTTGTCATTTATTAAATGTTTTCATTTTGATTTATCTAAAGACTTTAATTAAATTATTTTTCAATTCACCCTTCTCTTCTTTACTCTTTCCTGAACGCAATAAAAGTACATGACAGAGTGGGGGAGGTGCTTTGGTGGCAAACAAGGCGGAGACCACGTGATTTGAAAGACCACGTGATTTGAAAGATTACGTGATTTGAAAGACTTTTTGCTACTATTGAATTTATTATTTTTGCATGATAAAACCCCGCACGGAGAGAAGAGCCAGAGCAAGTGGGTGAGGCACTTAGTAACGAAAAGGAAGCCAGAAGATAAAGAAATTAGCAGTAAAGAAGAGAAGTCTTCAGGTGGTGAGCATAATAGTTTTTAAGAATGTAGTAAGAAGACTTAAAAAAGAGCACTTTAGCAAGGAAAGCATTAAGAGGATAGAAGATTACAATAGGAGCTATATGCAATTAATTAATTCCGTGAAAGAGTGGAAGGAAAAGGGTAGGATTAATGCATATTTGAGTAGCTTTTCTAAAGAAATTCAAGCGAAGTTAAAGTGTAAGTTAACGGAAGTCATGAAGCTTGCGGAAAAATTAAGGACGTAAATCAAAGGCAAAACGAAATTAGTGAAGTTTCGGACTTTTTAGCGTATAAGAATAATGAGACGGGCACAGTTTTAAATGATAGAGAAATTAATTACGAGCAAAAGTTAACAAGCAGTAGACAAGCTAAACACAAGAAACGAAAAAAGAAAAAAAGGAGGAGTACAAATGAGTAATGTAGAAATAGAGTAGAAAATAATTATAAGAAAATTAGTAAAGAAGAAAAGAGTCCTTATCAGACTGAAAGAGTGCTTTAAGTAAAAATAAGAGTTTAGCTAAAGAAATATTAATGGAAGAAACTGGAAAAAAATTGGAAAGTGAATTTTCAGCAGAGGAAAATTCGGATGTAGTAGATAATCCAGAGGCTAGTAAAATTGAGAAAATTGAAGAGAGTAATGTTAGCAAGAAACTAGATTTAAGTATCACGTCTAAGGAAGAGTTAATGAAAGAAATTCAATATTATAAAGATAAAATTAAAGAAAGCAAATTAAGAGGTGTCTACAAGCAGTCAGTATAGCTAAGTCGGTCGTAAATGCAATGGGATATATGGACGACAACATGCTTCGGGAATGTTTGAAAGAAGTAGTGCAGTCCATTCCAATGAGGCAAGTGCAAAGTGGGGAATTTTCATCCA
>JAHWFO010037803.1:153706-173032 GCA_023313115.1 Rhysida immarginata
AATGAAAATTATACAATTGTTTGATCTGACGTTTTTTCAGCGCTGGATATGGCTGTAAATTTGTGTGACTTGACCTTTAAAAATTCATTTGTTTATCTAAAAATTCAACAATTCCAAAATTCTCTTCTTGGATGGCGATGGATGTAATTGATCGTTTGTGTCTGTGTACACTGCAATTCCAACAATTGATAAACTGTTAGGAAATAAAGAAATTAAACTGGAGCAAACTGCAAGCATCAGGTAAATGATATTAATTAGAAAAATGGATGGGAAAATTCTGCGACTTGGATTCGAACCAGTAACCTCGACTGTCATGATCGACACATCTACTAATTGGGCCATGGTTTCTTAATTGAAGAGGTTATGAGTCATAACTTATGACACACGATTCCGCTATTATTTTGTCCATCAGATGGCGAAACATCGAAGTATGCTTTAAAAAATCATATAAAGCATAAGTTATCGATGTTTATTTTAAGGCACAGCTAGTTATACATTTTAAGCTTTTTATCTTAAATAAATAATTCAAGATGATTCAAAAAAATTTAATAAATGAAGCATAGATTGCTCTTTCGCCATCTACTTCCGGTACATCTTCTGGTTCGCGCCGATAGCATTGGAACAGTTACGAGTATCATAACCTCTTCAATTAAGAAACCATGAATTGGGCTATCGCAGACACCTGAACAGCTATGCTGTCACTAAGTGTCTTAAAGACAGCCAAGTAGTCTTTACCTGATGTTTGGTGTTTGCTCCAGTTTAATTTCTTTATTTCTTATTGTGTGTTCATCAAACTTTCTGATGGTTTGGATAGGAGAAATTCACGATCTGTGAACCGGGTGCCCACCTCCCATTGGGCTTTCCTTCTTGACAACTTGGTTATCTTTAAGACACTTAGTGACAACATGGCTGTTAAAGTGTCTGTAATAGCCCAATTGATAGACACGTCGACCATGACAGTCGAGGTTCCTGGTTCGAATCCAGGTAGCGGAATTTTTCAAAATGAACCTATAAGAAACACACATGGACCTATCTATTCGCTATGCATTTCAAAATGGCTAGACCAATCTTGATGAAATTTTTCATGGTAATTCCGATGGAGCCTGGGAAGGTTTTAGGTAGGTCATGGTGGAGATATCGCGCTTCATGGTGAGCACACTCTACTATTCGTTACCTCCCTCCCTTAAAGAGGTTAATTTAGTTAATTAAGGTTAATTTAGTAAATATGTTACGTTTGTAGTGCAACACCAGTTAATGTGTTAACAAACTGAAAATGAATTTTATATAAAAGATTATTTCTTTTTCGAAATATCATGTAGACAGTGCTCTTCTCCTTATTTTTAAGGTCATGTGTGCACATTTTCATCAACATTGGAATAAAACTGTAGATTTGTATAAGACACAAACATACATACATCCATTTTTATATATATAGAAGATTTAATAAATTTCTTTAATTTATTTATCAGATTTTTTTTGTTATTTTTTGGTAAGGTATTCTCTTTTCACCTTGAGTGAGAGGCTATCCTTAATGGTGTTTCAGGAACCCTTTCTTAGGAGACGAGGTGGTGCTCATCTTTACAAACAGATGCAGCGAAAAAAACTTGGCTTGAGAGAATCACTGGAGAGACATTCTTTTCTATTTGAAGACGAGGGAATGAAAAGAACGCTCCCGTTGATTGGTTACTTGTCATGTGGTGCGCAAAGCGAATCAAAAATGACCTGTGAGGTGCTACTTCATTGTGCATTTTGGTGAACTTTTTTTTGTTTGTTTGGAACTTGCTGCTGAACAAATATGTAATTGCAATTTTTTTGTGTATCTCTTACGGTTTTCGAGATAGAATTTGGATGTGTCCTAATGTGCATATTTGAGATCATGAAAGGTACTCCATCAAATAGATCACCCTCAAGTTCCTATTCATTCCCTGTACTGGAATTTGCATAACTACATTGGTATCCATGATAGGAAGGGGGTTTATTTCTCATATAATCTCTCCTGAGATGCTCATATTACTGCTCTGTCAACTACTTTAAATCAAAAGCTCGGCCTTTTTCCCGGCTCCATTTTTTACCAAAAAACATCCTTATTCTTTTATACTCCACGTTGATCCAATCTTCCCTTATTTATGGGCTCCAATTCTGGGGTTCCACAACCTTAACAAATTTAAAACGAATCCATCGCATACAGAAGTGGTTTATACGAATTTTTTATAATCTAAGGATTACCGACTCCGTATCTGACCTCTTTCCCACAGTAGTCATACTCCCAATTTTTAAATTATATTCGTTTCATTTAGCTATATTTATCTACAAAGGTCTAAATAATAAACTCGAGATTCCACTTCCCCCCAACATTTATTTTCCCCTAAACCTACCGGACCTTATAACTTCAGAAACAAAACCTCCTTTTTAAACCCGTTTGTTAAATTATCCTACCAAAACAACAGTATTATCATTGCAGGCAGCAAACTATACTCACAACTTCCTCCTATAGTACGTCTCTCCCCTACCTTAGAAGTTTTCAAATCTAGACTAAAACCTGACCTCACTAACATCCCTCCCTAACCCTTTAATTCCCAATGTACTGTATTTATTTTGCAATGTTTTTTATCTTTAATTGTCATTATGAATTTGAAAATCCAGTCAGGGACCTCACTCGTCGGCCATACGCCATACTGGCCTTGACTGGATTCTATGCACTCATCTTTGAAATAAATAAATAAATAAATAAAATAAAACTTTTGACCCACCCTGTATTTATTATATAGACCTCTTTCCCATCCTCGTAACTCCCACCCCAATGGGCTAATCAAAATAAACTAAATAGTGAAGTAGCACATGACAATAGTAAGTTACCTACCAAACTTCAACATTCTATATCAAAAAATATAGAAAATATGATGGGTAAAACCAAGTAAGTAGCTCCATTGTTCCGCTACTTAATAAAAGGTTTTTAATTCAGTGATTAATGTATGTACTCGTAATAAAGCGATTTAAAGTTGATATTTGTTTATTCCGTATTTTTAAAGCATACAAGTGAAATAGATATTTGATTAATATTCGTTAGCTATGAGAATTGAACGTTAACCAAATTCAGGGTGGTTTATGCATCAATATCTTAGGTTTCAAAAAGTAGTCTTAATGTTTCATTTAATTTTTTACTAATATACACGAAAAAGCACGAAAAAGCATGGACCTCGCATGCATGAGTACAACCCTTCAGGTCTGGGGAATGTTTTCCTAGCAGGCGTTGGGTCCGTTAATACGTGTTGAACAACATCTGGATGGCACAGCGTACCTCCGTATCATCGCCGATCAAGTCCACCCTGTCATGTTGATGGCGTACCCCAATAGAGAAAGCTACTTCCAGCAAGACAATGCACCATGCCACAGAGCTCGTATTGTGCTGGAGTGGTTCCAGGAACATGAGGGGGTCTTTACCTTACTTCGGTGGCCCCCACAATCCCCAGATCTCACTCCAATTGAGCATTTGTGGGACGAAATCCAACGAACCATCAGACGGCTGGATCCACCACCGTCCAATATAGTACAACTAGACAGTGCTATCCACCAGGCATGGTGTCAGATTCCTCCTACCACCTTTCAACATCTCGTGGAATCAATGCCACGAAGAATCACCGCAGTATTAAAGGCAAATGGTGGCCCAACGAGATATTGACAGGATGGTCATAATATGCTCACTCAGTGTACATCATACTTAACTTAATGTTTATATTGATATACATTTCGATATTTAAATTGTATGCAACGTTTAAGTTCTGCGTATTTTTTTTAATAATTTTATTTCCAAATTTCATTTTCTTTACTAGAATTTCTACACCTGAAGAAAGGAAATATGCTCAAGAAAACCTTATGAAAGAAGTTCAAATATATGTTATTGAAACGGGCATTAACTGTACAGTGGAATTCTTCCTCTGTTACCTTATGATTGCCTGTTTCAGTACTTCGGCAGCCAACCAAGTGCTGAGGATGAGAAAATTATTCTTTGAGACGGTTTTGCATCAGGACATGAGTTGGTTCGACATGCACAATCCTGCAGATATTGCTCTGCAATCAATAGAGTAAGATTACAGAATTATTTATAAAATATATTGTTTTCCTAAATATCGGGTGAATAAAAAGCCCCGGAACTATCTAATGTCTCGAAAAATACACGTCTTTTCAAGAAAAAACAATACGTGTCAAATATTTTTTGAATGCTATATTGACTTTTTTTTGCACTTACAGCGTCATCAACGGATGATTTCTAAAAAAATACTTTTGATTAAAATTAATGTAGTTTTTTTTTCTTCTATAGAAACCGAATCTCCAAAAAAAAATTTGGAGCTTTCCATTTAAAATTTCAAAGTTGCCCCTACCCGTTACGAGGAGTGCAGGAGACTAATTTTTCCACCATTAAATAGCTTTCTTAAATAGTTGACACGTATTTTTTCTTTTTCTGACAAGACGTGTATTTATCTACATATCATTCCGGGACTTTTTATTTACCCAGTATATAAAATATTTAAACTTAAATTATGATACTTATTTATAACTAGATGGGGTGCCCGGCGCTGCCCGGGATAATTACAGTTTTAGGTAAGCAGACAACCTCAAGAAGGATGTTGATTTGCTTCACTTAAACACCTGCAATTGTTTCGGGTATATTAAAAAGACTGTTATGGTTTTTGATGCCTGGACTCGCCAGCCGAGGTTCGCATGCGCTCTCCCTACAATTTTATTTATATCCAGGCTTTTACTCCAAAGCTTGACGGTACACAATGTTTTTCGTTTATCCGTCCGGGGCGTAAACAAACAAATTATCTGGGGTGCCGACTCTTGAGCAAGCTACATATAATTGCCCGGGTGAAAAACATAGCGTTTCCAAGTTAATGCATGCCACACAAAGCGATTGCCCCTGGGCCATGTTGATACTCATAGCGAATGCAAGGCGGATGGGAAACTGCAATCGCTTGTAATGGAAGGGCATATTTGTATCACTGGGTATTAATGGAATGCGATAAATGAATACTTCTTCACCCGTGATGATGGTGGCCTCAATTACGTTTGGCAATAGATTCTTCACGGTTAGTCTTGTTCGATTGCAAGCCTTGGCGGGTCGAGGTTACGTAAAAGCATGAAAGGGGATCCTTTTTTTAAAGTGAGCTATGTGGCGGAATTCCTAGGGGTTCAAGGGAATTAAAAAATTCTGTAGGGTAATGCACAGCTTGCTCCATATCCATTACTGGCAGAGTTGCCGGGAAGCATTTCCTGAATAAGATCGTTAACATATTTAAAGCTGTCGTTTTTTGGAGCTAAAATGTCCCTTTGGCACAGCCATTGATGCGAGTTGTAATTTTCACGTATATCTGGAAATACTTTAGTTATCAGCTTGTCGAGTGAAGAGACCAGATTGCAGAAATTTGAGAGAAACGAATTTAGACCGGTAGTGGGGTCGACAGGAACTTCTCCATTGGCAATTAACAGCAATTGCTGTGAAAATTGCTCTGCACTTATTTCTCCTCGTAAATGTACCCTCATTTTGCGCACATGCCTCCATAAGGTCGATGACTTAAGACAGGCGTTAGTTCATCGGCTGGCGTAGAGCGTGGAATCACAGGCAGGGTTTGTCTAAAATCTCCTGCCAGGAGGACAACAGTACCGCCCATCAGCCGCCCATTTCCCCGTACGTCTTGCAAAGTGAGATCAAGTGCTTCTAGTGCCTTTTTGTGGGCCAGGGTGCATTCGTCCCAAACTATTAGTTTGCAATGCTTGAGCACTTGTGCCTGACTGGAGCCTTTGCTGAAGCTGCAAATGGGCCGTTCTGAAACCTGCGTAGCTTCAGAGCTGAATGCGCTGTTCGACCACCAACTAACAGTGTAGATGCTATTCCAGAAGATGCTAGAGCCAAAGCAATTTCATTTCTTTGGCGAATCTCAGCCAGCAAAATATTTATCAGAAATGTTTTTCCAGTTCCCCCGGGTGCATCAAGGAAACAAATACCACCATTTCCATCCTGAATGAGACTTAAAACAGCGTCATAGGCTTGCCTCTAGTCTGAGACTAATAGGGGTTTATTTTTTCAAGAAAGAGCTGGAGAGCATTAATGTCGTGGTTCCTTTCCCTCCAAAAACCTTTATCTAGGACCTCTTGACCATTTCGATTCGGTGCCTCTAGCCCATATGAGCAGTTTTGAGTGCAAAATAACCAGCTCACAGATTGCGCATGAGGTATAAAGTATGCTGTCTCTACGAAGTCCCTACCTATTGAGCGCGAAAAAGTGAACCTCTTCCATTTCACTTTACAGTGTGAGAACTCTGTAAGCGCTTGTTTCATTATTCCGCTGTGTAACCTGAGTTAATGATTGAGTTAGCTCTTTGCACCTCTCTGAGAATGTCTTCACTTAAATTTTCTTTATATTTATCCCAAGGCGTTGAGGATTTGATGGAGCGCACGTCGTGATTATAATGGCAAAGAGACTCCTGAGTTGCTTTGGGAAACACGTGGGAGATGCCTCTGCCAATGTCGTGTCCAGTGTTGATCGTTTTCAAGTAATCCGTGATTCTGACATGCTTCTCTATAGCTTTCACACACTTGTCCCTCGAAGGTTTTAAGATCATTAAATGATGTCGGTCCTCGCACAACGTAAAGCAACATTTTCAGGTAGTAGCACTCAACATTGCTGGGACGAACAGTGTAGACACGGCCAATGGCAACAGTTGCGCATATGTCGGTTTGACCTGAATTTGGGCTCCCTTCTTCCTCCTGCAGAAAATTTTGCGTTGCGCGTTCCAGGTGTAGCATTTTGGTATATCGACATGAAGTAATGTCTTTGCGAGTGGATCTTGCTGGCACAACTGGAAGAACGCGCTGTTCTGTTTGGAGGCATTTCCACTCTCTCTTGAGCATTCTTTTCCGTAAAATATACTCTATGTCCATTCTCTAAGTGAACGCTTAAGTGGACAACTGTTGGGTATCGTTCGCGGATTTGAAAATTTAAGAGGCGCCAAATAGCCTCATTACTGCTAATATATCTCACCAATTGGTACTGAGTCACCTCACATACCGCATTTTCATTGGCTAACCCGAAAACGGCCATGTCACTGCCTTTAGTAACGTATTTGCAAATGTACTTAATCGATTTAACGGAGTGGCAGTACTCGACATTGATGTGTGCTTGAAACATTTTTGTAAGGAGAGGGGAATAAGGCACAACCCACCTGTTATCAGTTTCGATATCTATGTTGAAGCCCCCATTTTCAGGTTTCCGTCTTCTGTATAAAGGGGTAACCATCATTGGCTGATTGTGTGTCATCAATGAACGATCGTGGATAGTTTTTTGTACATTTGCCATCTTTCATGCACGGTGCCTTCTGGTTTACAGGTCCCATGGATCATGTTCTTTGACACTACTTCGAACTACAGTGTATCATTTTGAAGATTTGGAAGCTCAGCAGAAATTATATCATCTATTCAGTCGGTCGGATTTTTTCTTTGAGCCATATCAACATGTGTGCATGTGGAAGACCTCGCTTTTGCCATTCGACCTAATACATCCAACAGCGGGTTTCTCCAAATATATCGCTTTTCGTAGTACGAGGCATGTTTTTTAAGTAAGTACCGTTTTGCGATTCCGCCGCCGCAGCGCTACGGTCGGCGTTCCGCGCATGCGCGCTGGTTAACTACATCTCTTGTCTACGCACTGACGCCATTACAGTCTGATTCTTCATTGTATACGTTGTTTACTGAGTGTTTAAGATGCCTCCGACAATCGTGAGTCCCGCCGATTGTGAAGTACGGGCTGTTATACGATTTCTTAGTGCTAAAGGCGTAAAACCGATCGATATTCATCGGAATGGCGACATTCATCATCACCCAAAAAAGTGAAGTTTAAGCAAACAATTTCTGCCCGGAAAATCATGTGCACAGTTTTTTGGGACAGAAAAGGAGTATTGCTAGTGGAGTTTCTGCCTCGTAATGAGACAATCAATGCAGCGTCTTATTGTGAGACATTGAACAATCTGCGTCGTGCAGTCCAGAACAAAAGACGTGGCAAGTTGAGTAAGGGTATCGTTTTGCTGCATGACAATGCCTGTCCACATGTGGCTAATCGGACCAAAGATCTCATCAAATCTTTTAAATGGGAAACTCTAGATCATCCTCCATACAGCCCTGATCTGGCGCCCAGCGACTACCATTTGTTCCTGCACTTGAAGAAACACCTGGGTGGTCAGCGTCTTCAAGACGATAACGAAGTCAAAACATTTGTGATACAGTGGTTAACAAGTCAGGCGGCAGAATTTTATGAGGAGGGTATTCAAAAACTGGTGCCACGTTATGACAAGTGCCTCAATATTCACGGAAATTATGTAGAAAAGTAGATTAAGGTACAGGCTTTCATGTAAAAATAAAATTATTGCGATATCTTTGCACGTCTTTTTTTAATTCCAAAACGGTACTTACTTAAAAAACATGCCTCGTAATATCGATACATTTGATTAGTTTTTACTTAAATACTCTCGCTGTTAAATCATGACGATCAATCGGTGATTGGCCTTCCAAAAGCTCAACTGTAATTTCTGGTTTCTTAGGGTTGCACGTAATGGTAACATAAAGATCCGGACGGCCATGATTGCGGACATAGGGCATAGCGTCTTGAGCATATTCGTGGATGTGCCTCGGACTGCCAGTGAACGTAGCCGATAATATTACCACCCTTGCTATATCAGCAATTCCGGTCATTAGCCACAGCATCCCGTAGATGAATATAATCATCAACACGCAGTTTTTTCTGATTTAACCTTATATAAAGAAGCCGTTCACATTCGAATTTCGCGTACATATCTACGATGTATTGATGAAACAACTGTCGGAATCGTAAGATGTGATTTGAAGATCCCTCTCTCAGCATAATGCGGTGTGCATAAAATTCCATAGATGATACTTTTTTTTTGCGTCGTATTTCCTGTGAGAGGATCGGTTTGCTTTATGTTAAAGTGGTAACCATCCTCGCCATCAAAGAAGATAAGAGGATATTGCAGAGCATCGTATGAACGGTGTGTTTCTGGAATTCTCAGCAAATTTTCGCTTGGTCTCTGAACAATTATGTCATGGCTATCGTACTCTTCCAGATCAACCATGAGTATGGCCACATCGTTAATGGTTGAGGCGTTAAAACGCCGTTCATGTTCACCAGATGGCCTCTTGTCTGCTCGTATGACTATTTGTACTCACTGTAGGCATCCTTTCTGATGCTGTTTTAAACATTTTTACCAGGTGGTTGTGCGAATGAAATAGTCTCAGCAGACTTAAAACGATGTCTTGTCGCACGCAAGGTATATTAGCACATCGTTGATCAGCCTCCAATATTTCATAGCATCGCCCATGAAGTACACTTGAAGAAATTTTGGATTTTCACCTGGAAGGGGAAGAAGTGATCCAACTTTGTGGTAAATTTGACGCTGTACCTTAAAAGTAGGCATGAATCCACCTTCTTGCACTATTGATGACGCGCCAAACTATGTCAAATACACATTGAATGGGGAAGAATATAGACATCAGAAGACACCAGATGGCAGATTGTACTATCCACCCTAAGGCAGCAATTTTTTAATGTTAACCTATGGGAGAAACTACAATTTTTTGTTCTGAATTAATAAAAATGGTGGTGTTAAAAATATTAAATGTCTCACTATCTTTATTGATATCTATCACTTTTTCACAAGTTCTTATTTTTAGTTAAAATGAATTTTTAAAATAAATTTGTAATAAAATTTTTAACAGAAGTGAAAATTTAACAATTTGCAATAGCTATTGCTTTCTCAAATTAAAAAATGCCAGGCTAAACATTTTTACGGCATTAATAAATTATGTAGCTCAGCAAAATGATGTTTAAAAAAAAGCGTTTTTTTTTATGCGAATTTTCATAAGAAAATCCATCTGGCACATAAACAATTTATTTTAACAATTTTCATTTATTATTGAATTTTAATAAATCTTTGAAAACCGAATTGTTTCCCCTCGTACTTAAAAAAAATCAATTAAAACCGCCGTTTTCCCCGTAGGTTAACATTAAAAATGGCTGCTTTAGGATGGGTAGTACAATTCGCCATCTGGTGTTTTGCTTGAGAAATGTTATACATTCTTCCCCATTGTATGCCCTTATATTTTTTAGGAAATGTTTGGAATCTGCTGTGTTACCAGATAAATAAGATAAGAGTGGCTCTGGAGGCTCTTTAAGTGGCGGCAGCTTCACTTTTCCATTAGAGCAACATATTCCTGGTGGTTCCCATTTATATTTCTTTGCCTAGCAATGGTTACATACGACATCCATCCTTCCTATTAGGACTTTAGGGTGATTACAGAAATCGTATTCAGAGTTGTAATTAAATGCCGCTAATTTTAAATCAGAATGTCGATTCGCCACCCGTAATTCTTCCGTTCTACGTCGAACTCGTTGTACACGCAGCTCTCGTTCCTCCGAAGTTTCCCTTGCCCTCGACTTTGCAGCTTGCATACGTTCCTGCTGCATACGAAGCTCTCTTTCCTCCGAAGTTTCCCTTGCCCTTGACGTTGAAGCTCGCGTATGTACCTGCAGTAAACGAAGCTCTCTTTCTCCAAAGTTTCCCTTGCCCTTGACGTTGAAGCTCGCATACGTTCCTGGTGGAGACGGAAGCTCCCGTTGTTCAGGTGTCTCCGACGCCCGGATAGTTTTTTGTTTTTTAGCTGCAGAGATTCTCTGACCAATGCTCTTTCTTTTCTTTGGTGGCATTTCTATAAGTATGAATTAATGTGGATCCTTTGAACGATTATTAAATAGCACAACACAGATAAATTTAATACTTTTTGGTTTGATGATTCGAGTTGATGTATTTCTTTATTCGGAACTAAACTGTAATATATTATGCACTGCTCAAAAGTGCCAAACACAGAAACACACACACTTTCCCCAATCGTCTGAACGCTTGTTAGGGAGCTGACGTGAGAGCATGATTACGAACTTAAAGTTCCTTATGCAAAATGTTCAAAACTCAAATGTTAAGGGTGTAAACATCACGCGAAGTTTGCTGAAAACCTGTCAAAAGCTTCATTTAATCTCAACAATTGCCGCTGATGTAATTGTAATCGCCCCTTTGAATTTAATGAACTGCTGGTGCGGAAAGTTCATAAATAACGTAACGACGTAATTTAAATTTTGAGTTTTCGACATTTTCGATAAAGAACTTTAAGTTTGTAATCATGGAAAGGATCACGCAAGGTACTTCATAACCATCGAACCTGATACACCCTGTATATTGCACAAATTTTGTCTTTCATTGTTGGTCATGAGATAATGTCGAAAACTCAAAATTTAAATTGCGTCGTTACGTCATTTTTGAACTTTCCGCACCAGCAGTTCATTAAATTCAAAGGGGCGATTACAATTAAATCGGCGACAATTGTTGAGATTAAATGACGTTTTCGACAGGTTTTTAGCAAACTTTGCGTGATGTTTAGACCCTTGACATTTGAGTTTTGAACATTTTGCATAAGGTACTTTAAGTTTGTAATCATGCAAAGGATCACGCTAGGTACTTTATGACCATCGAACCTGACGCACCCTGCATATTGTTGATCCCTGCATAGTGTTGGTGCATTGCGTGTTGATACCATCGTTGCTAACTATTGTTGCGCGATCTTTGCCTTGCAATGTTGGTCATGAGATATTTCTTATTAATATGCCCTGCCGTCATTATGAATATCGATTTATTATCAGTGATTATTATTTTTTCGAAATCTGAGGTAGACAGTGAGTTTCTTCATGCTTTGAAGGTCAAGTATGCAAAATTTCATCAAGATCGGAATAAAACTGTAGATTTGTATAGGAAACAAACTCACAAACCCACCCACAAACATCCTTCTTTATATATACAGACTAGCAGAGGTACCCGGCGTTGCCCGTGATGATTACACTTGTAGTTAAACAGAACAGTTTCAAAATATTAAATTATAACTACCAATTGGTTAAATAATAACTCAATCAATACAACACAGAGCAAAGGGGCTATCCATTATACGAAAAATAAGAAAAACAGGAAGTCTAAGTGATATACCGGGATTTTATCTAAACTCTGTACTTAACTTGCCTCACCACTGCAGAGCGTCACCAGATACTTTCGACTCAAGTTTTTTTTGCCTTTGACGTAGAAGCTCTTATACCCTTTTGCTCTATTCGAAACTCCCGCTGTTCAGATGTTTCAAATGCCCGTATAGCTTTTTATGTTTTAGTTGCAGAGTTCCACTGATCAATTCTCGTTCTTTCTCTTTCCTTTCCAGATAAATTTTTGCCAGTCGTCTGAACGTTTGATAGGGAGCTCAAGGGAGATACGCGTGACTCCTTTGCCTCATCGACAGACGCTGCCTTAATAATGTTCTGTCACTGCATCATCATTTTTTGCTCATTGTTAATAATTCTTGTTTCAATCATCGCATTATCAGCATTTTCCAAAATTTACACATTCCCACAGAATTTAGTCAAAATGTATTTTTATGAAATGTTTGGATCTGATGTGCTACCAAACAAAGTAGGTGATAACCCCGGCATGGCTCGGACTTTTTTCTTTTGGATTAAATTTTGCAATATCTTAAAAATAAACACATGAAAACGCTTAGAATTATTGCAGTAAAAATTCTTAATGAAAATTCGAAAAACATTTTTTTAAAGGCTCACAATGGATGGACCTCTCCAAGGTTGCCACTGCTAATCTAAATAATTTCTTACCCACGTAATCTTACTTTAGATATACACTTGATGTTGTTGCAATTACCACTTTTCTATTTTCTTGCTTACCATTTGATCAATACAGTACGGAGTTAAAGGAGTGCTCTCTCTGTCGTTTCACTCAATCGTCTGCTAACTCTCCATTATCTCCAGTTATTGATCATTTTTAAAGATTATCAAGAAATTGTCAAGTACTAAGTACTGTTTTCTAAGAAAAGCCTGAATAACAGGAATTCTATGCATTGTTACAAATTGAAACTTATCTATATTGCACAAACTTTGCCTTGCATTGTTGGTCATGAGATATATATTGTTGATCCTTGCATAGTGTTATTGCGTTGCGTGTTGATACCATTGTTGATACCTGTTGTTGCTCAAACTTTTCTTTGCATTGTTGGTCATGAGATATATAGTTGGTCCGTGCAGAGTGTTTGTGATTTGCGTGTTACCATTGTTTATAAGCATTGTTGCACAAACTTTTCCTTGCATTGTTGGACATGAGATATTTCTCATTAATGTCTTGCCGTAACCATGAATATCGATTTTTTATCCATAATTATTATTTTCTCGAAATCTGAGGTAGACAGTGACCTGCCTCATGCTTTGAAGGTCAAGTACGGAAAATTTCATCAAGAGCGGAATAAAACTGTAGATTTGTATAAGAAACGAACCCACAAACCCATCCACAAACATCCTTCTTTATATATATATATAGAAGATAGATAACGACAATAGCTTTATATTAGGGACCCCAACAGGTTCCATTATATTAAAATAACATTCCCAATAAAAACATAGGCGCATAACCGAAGTACCAACAATCCAGGAGAGTAAATGAAGCTGACCGTTGATACATTTGAATATTAATATATTTCAGTAAGAGAAGAAAAAATATTTGTTTGTAGTCGTACAGAGCTGATGATGATGAGATTATCTCGAAACGCGTAGAACGCAATAAAGACGCTACCAATATTGCTATTACTGGACCGATTCTTTTATTAAGGTCTAAGTTAGTTATGATAGTTTTCCATATGGAGAAAAAAACATAAATTAAAATAATTAGGTATAAATAAAAATGTTTTTTGTAAAGAATGACAGGCTCATTAAAATAGTCTGATGTATGATCCGATGACTTCAGGATGCTCATTGTAGTATTTCATCTTATGTTTAATAGATATGCATATTAACAAAAGTTCTGATGCCGTCTTCTTGGATGTCTAATGATATGGACAGATGTTAGCTCATTTTATCTTGAAAATCAGGCGAATATGAAATGAAGCTGCATGATGTTGTGATTGATGTAACTTTGTAGAATGATGAAAATCAAAAACGAAAGAAATATATTCATTGAATTGGTGAATGATGTGACGTGATGTCACAAAAATACGTACGAAAGAAAATTAAAATTAATTTATATTTTACAATTAGTACTCAACAACATCCTAACTTTTTTCACTTAACTTGTTTAAGTCACTTTCAGTTGGGTCATTTTGAGGAAAGCCATGGCCGTCTGTATCTATCAAGCCTGACAACTGAAGATTGATGACGTCATGTTAGAGGTCGGTCTCCATGGAAACCCCCTTCTCAACGGAAATATTTTAACATTGAAATACTTCAACTGATGAGAAATTGTTTAATCTAGTTAAACAAATACTCCAGTAATATGAAAAAAATTATCGCCTCCGTCAAAATGACAGGCAGACGACCTCATGCCTCGCCGACCTCTAGCATGACGTCAGTTGTCAGGCCTGGCGATATAGTACGGCCGTGGGAAAGCGAAATCTCAAAGCGACTTTTCTGAAAGCGAGTCAGTACCCACTTTCCCCTCTGCTTTTTTTACTTTTCTGGCTTTACAGCTACTAACTTCCGGTTTAATGGTAGCCATATTGAATCGCCGCTTCGCTCGTTTCGAAGATTGCCCACCGATAAAACTTGTAATTTAATGGCGCAAGTAATATATTTAACGTTGTAAATTTTGTTGGTTATAAATTAAGGAATAATAAAACCATGGAGAAAAATAAAAAATATTTTCCACAATCAATAAAACACTTACTATTTTTCAAACAATTTCAATATGTTCATCATGTTTATTTATGGCTGACGCAGTTTTAGATGCGAAAGTAACAAAAGCAGCAAAAGTGATCTGTTCACATCCGGTTTCATTCACAATAAAAACCTATTTTCTTTGCTTTTCAAAAGCAAAAACAAAGTCACGTTCCCTTAAGTGAAAGGTTGTGAATGCGATGTTTGTGAGCAAACAATTTACCTAAAGAATTAAGCGCGATTTTCTGCATTATTAAGCACCGAAAGGTGCTTTATGCTTTGACCTTGTCCGTCCGTAACTCAATTTTCTCGGAAAATATGAACGATTTTAAAAATCTGTTTTCACCAATCGATAGATATGGGAAATGGCACGAGCGAGTTCGAAGATGATCGAAATCGGTACAGTGGCACGCGCTCTAAATGTAGTATTATGATACCCCCCCGAAATTTTTCAATGTTAAGATATAGTAAGTAACATCAAATCACTCGTAAAGATGAGCCATGAACGAATATAACGTTATTAAATACTGTTTAGCCAATTGATAAATTTAGTTCGAAGATTGTCGAAATCGGTACAATGGCATGCGCTCTAATTTACTATTACGATCTCCCCTAGAAGTTTTCAATGTTAAGATATAGTAAGCAACATAACAAACCACTCGTAACGACAAGCCATGAATGATTATAATGTTATAAAATACTGTTTAGCCAATTGATAAATTTAGTTCGAAAATGGCCGAAATCAGTACAATTACATTGGGGAAAACCAAAGAGATTAATATAATTAGAGTGGAAATTAACTGGTCATCAGCGCCCCCACTATGAAGTCGTGGTAACTAGCGTCAGCCATTACTATTGAGGTCTAATACGTATGCAAGCTGTAGCTAATAAGATGCATTTCCTTTCTTTGGAATTTATTCTAGCTTATTATTATTATTATTTAGCGATGTAGTGACATTTACGAGGATGCCTTACGCTTGCTCGGCGTTCAATTGTTCGAATAAGAGAGAAAAACTATCGGATAACAAGTAATTAGGCCTTGCCCAGATTAATAAAAGTAAGAACAGATGAAGGTAAGCCTTCATATGTTCCTGATAAAAGCTAAGGTTAGCCTATCTTATTCATTATAGCGTGTATTCTGAGTTCCTGATTAGATTAGCCGTTAATACTTACGAAAAATAAAGATAAAACTTAACGACATGTTAACGCACTAGCACCATATCTTATGCAAACTCCGATTCATCATCGCTAAAAAGTTGGTTACCCGAACCGCTACACGTAAATTGACATCTTAGGCCAAGTTCTTTAGTGTAGCGGGCTTAAGATGTCCGGATAACGAACGTTTAAGCTACGGATAAATCGGAATTTGCATAAGAAATTATATTGAAGGAATATGGAGCTAGTGCGTTAACTTTTAGTTAAGTTTTATTTTCCGTAAGTATTAACGAATCCTCAATCAGTATGAGCCTTGGTATACTAAAGTACACTTATACCAAAGCAAAATTTCGATTGTACATTTGTTTAAAATGTAAATACTTACTTTGCCACCTTAACTATATCTAAACAAGAAATTAATCCTCCCGAGGAAGGTAGCGGAAGCACTGAGATCATCTATATTTACCCTTTTATTTCACGTTTTAACCCCTTCTCAATTTTTTATTTTATTTTATTTGATTGTAATCCGATACGTCCATTTAGGGCCTATATGGCCGGAGATCGACGAGTTGGGTCCCTGGATCGACCTGGGCCATCGTGATCTTTTTTTTTTCTTTACCGGGGTAAAGAAAAAAATAAAAGATCATGATGGCCCCGGATCGACCTGGATTAACGACAGCTGTAAGATGGTCGCAGCAGCCGAGGAAGGAGGGGGTGAAGATCGTATCTCACTGATGGTCGTCCATCCGGTGACTAGCTGTGCCTGATGTTGTTAACTTCCCTGAAGTTGTGTGTTCAGTGGAATTCCGTCAGGCCACGGCCTCCCCCCCTAGTAAAATTTTTAAAGAGTAAAATTGATTTTCTCGAACTTAGTATTTAAAAAGTGTAAAAGAGCTCTATCTACTTTCGTTTCTCATCATTTCCAATCGAATGATATATAACATGCCATATGTTGCCAACCCTTGAAACTTCGATTCCAGTGGGCCAATCAAAGCCAAACTAAATAGTGAAGATGCACATCCCCATAGCAAGTTACATTTCGAATTTCAACCTTCTACCTCAAAAATGTGGACATTATGGTACCTCAAAAATGTGGACATTATGGGACAGACGGACATTGTGAAACCAATAAGTAGCCCCATTCTTCCGCTACTTACCGGGTGTTTCAAAAATGACCGGTATATTTGAAAAATCTAAACGGGCAGCGATAGAAATACACCGTGAACTAATTTCGAAAGTTTGTCTGCCTGAAAATTTACTGTATTTTATTTTACTCTTTTTTATTTTTTAACCGATTTTCAAAAGCTTTTTTGTATCTGATACTCACATTTCCCCTCTATGTAATGCACTATTCACTTTTCGACATAATCCCCATCTCTTTCCACGCATTGTACCAACGCGTGACTAGTCAGGTGAACCCGTCGGAGAGGAATTCAGGGGTTGTCGTCGACACGAGGATTGAATGGCAGCTTTGGATCCTCTTCTGCAGCACGATAACGCCCGTCCGCACACGAACGCCACACATCAGAGGGGGTTGCAGCGCCTACAGTTCAAAGATGAAAAACTGCAGTTCAAAAATGAAAGACTTTGCACCTTTCGACTTTCACCATTTCCCAAAGAGGAAAGAGCACCTTAAGGGGCATGAGTTGCGTTCTGACGACGAGGTGAAACCTGCCGTTCGGTCTTGGTGTCGACAACAACCCCGGAATTCCTCTCCGACGGGTTCACCCGACTAGTCACGCGTTGATACAATGCGTGGAAAAGGATGGGGACTATGTCGAAAAGTGAATAGTGCATTACATAGAGGAGAAATGTGAGTATCAGACAGAAAAAGAATTTTGAAAATCGGTTAAAAAATAAAAAAGTTACAGCCATGGAGGCATTACTTTTCAGTCCACCCTCGTATATTTCCTTTAGAATCCAAAGGAATAATTATTTGATGAAAAATAGGAAAGAAAATAACTTTTCTTTTTTCATCAATTTGAACAGTTGAGGTAAGGGGTAGGATAAAACCCTCACAGACCATTTATGAGTTATTCAGTAATTATTTTCTTATTTCTGTATATAATATTATTAGATAAGATAATAAATGGAATAAATTTCACAGAGATTTATTATTTTCATTTTATATTCATTTTCTGCATACAACACCATGATAAATATGATTGTAATAAACCGAATGTTTATACTTCTTATTATGACTTCACATCAGAGTATTTCAAATTTTCTCCACTAAAATGGCGAACATCGCTTCAATTCGCTTCCAATATGGCGTCGTTATTTCCACTCTAATTATATTAATCTCGTTGGGGAAAACGCGTAATGAGCATATAGGTTTGGCTCTGCGCGTGCTCTGAACGTTTCTGAGATTGTGCGCGTGCAGGATCCACGTCATTGACCATAATTGAAAGGGCAGAAAGGACTCTAAATCAAAAGTATTTTATTATTCGTAGGGAGCTGATTATTTATTACCAAAACTTGAAAACGAATTAACTTTTTCACACTCTGTTTTCACCAATCCATTAATATGGACAGAGCACGAACAAGTACGAACCTGTGCTCTAATGGCACGTGCTCTAATAGTAACATTACGATACCCCCTTAAAAATTTCCTCTAACTAGATATGGCATGTAATATATTAAATAAATCGTCACGACGTCTCATGATCGAATATATAAGAGTAACTAGTGATAGCAGACATTGGTCGAGTGGCACTTGTACATGTAAGGATGTATCATGAATGAATATAACGCGTAAATAATGATAGTGGTAATTGGTTTACTAGCTGTCGTGTATTTTAAGAGTACAAACAGAGTGCAATTACGGAGGTAATGTGACAATCAATTTAATGGTTGACTATAAATGAATACATAAGCTAGCAGAGTTTTGCTAGCACATAGTGATAACTTTTAATAAGAAATGATCAGCCCAGATCGTTGTCGTATGATGAGGAGACCTGGCTGCAAGTGGATATCACAGAAGCGCTGCGCCGAGAAGTCCAAATTATCGTTCGCTCAGTGCCTATAGTTGCCTCGCTGGCTGCCGGCTCCAAGTCGTCAGGGGTTTTTGGGAGGAATAACGCCTGGCCTGAATTAGGCACCGCAACTTCCGAGAGCGGCGACCTATTTAGGTTTGTCAGCCGAGGAGGTAATACTGTAGGGAATAGAACATCTCATTAATAAAAGTCATTTATCTTTAACCTGATTAATCTCAATCTAATATCCTAATAGATACCTTAGCAAAACACAGTACCAGACAAGGCGGCGTCGCTGTCCGAGCTCGGACAATCTGCAGGGCGCCCCGCGAGAAAGCCAGCTGGGTTATCTGGCGATAACGCTGACTCGCTGTATTATCTGGCGATAACGCT
>JAHWFO010037803.1:194792-237761 GCA_023313115.1 Rhysida immarginata
ATCCCGTTGTTCAGGTGTCTCTGACGCCCGGATAGTTTTCTCTTAGCTGCAGGGTTTCTCTGACCAATGTTCTTTCTTTTTTTTGGTGGCATTACGATAGGTATGAATTAATATGGTTCCTTCGAACGATTATTAAATAGCACAAGACAGATAAATCGTATGCTTTTTGGTTTGATGATTCTAGTTGATGTATTTTTGGAATTAAACTAATAGGTTATGCACTGCTCAAACGTGCCAAACACACACACACACACAAAGAAACACACACACTTTTCCCAATCGTCTGAAAGCTGGTTAGGGAGCTGAAGGAAGACACTTGTATCTCCTTTGCCTCATCGAGAGAAACTGGAGACTGCCCTATCTATATCGTCTATTATATCGATTTCCTGTTCATTGTTAATAATTCTTGGAAACGAATGTTCTGTCATTGCATCATCATTTTATGTTCATCGTTATAATTCTTTGAATAATTTTGTGCTCATTGTTAATGGTGAATTGCGTGTTGATACCATTGTTGATACCTATTGTTGTACAAACTTTGCCTTGCATTGTTGGTCATGAGACATATATTGTTGATGTTTGCATTGTGTTGGTGCATTGCGTGTTGACACCATTGCTGATACTTATTGTTGCAAAAACTTTGTCTTGCATTGCTGGTCATGAGATATATATTGTTGGTCCATGCAGAGTGTTTGTGAATTGCGTGTTGATACCATAATTGACTTATTGTTGCAAAAACTTTGTCTTGCATTGTTGGTCAGGAGATATTTCTCATTAATATGCCCTGCCATAACCATGAATATCGATTTTTTGTCAAAAATTATTTTTTTTTTGAAATCTGAGGTAGACAGTGACCTTCCTCATGCTTTGAAGGTCATGTATGCGAAATTTTATCAAGATCGGAATAAAACTGTAGATTTGTATAAAAAACATACAGACCCACAGACAAACAGACCCACAAACATCCTTCTTTATATATATAGAAGAAAGATGTTTGTTTCTGTGTTTGTTTTTTATACAAATCTACAGTTATTTTCTGAACTTGATAAAATTTCGCATACATGACCTTCAAAGCATGAGGAAGGTCACTGTCTACCTCTTTTTGCATTGTGTTGGTGCATTTCGTTTTGAAATCGATATTCATGGTTATGGCAAGGCATTTTAATGAGAAATATCTCATGACCAACAATGCAAGGCAAAGTTTGTACAACAATAGGTATCAACAATGGTATCAACACGCAATTCACAAACGCTCTGCAAGAACCAACAATCAATATCTCATGACTAACAATGAAAGGAAAAGATTGTGCAAGTGTAATTATCCCGGGCAACGCCGGGTACCTTTTCTAGTCCTTCTATATATATAAAGAAGGATGTTTGTTTGTGGGTGCTCTAGATGTGCTCTACTTGTATGAGGAAGGCAGCCATCTAGCTACGGAGGGTTGATTCAGATAAAATGAGACGACTTTAAAATGAACTTGACGGAATGTGATTGGCATGTCTCGTCCAATATTCATGAGTATTAGCTTTGTATACACTTGTTGCTGTTATTTCATGGACATTTCGTGCTGAAACATGGCTTCCAAAATCACGGGTTTTTGGGAAGGGTATATGTTTGGCCTTTCCGACGCTAACTTCAGTCTTTCGTGCATTGTGGAATTATGCAAACGAAATGGTATTGTGGTATCCAAAGCTACTGTGGGTCGAGTAATCAAAAAGAACAAATTGCGACCATCTAATGAACGTGGACGAGCAGAGAAGCAGACCAGAAACAAGCCCCAGCCAACCCGCCCAGCTCAAGTGGTGCGAGAAACCCGGTCTGAAGTGCTGAAAGAAAATCCCCCCACACATAGAAGTCTAGCCCAAAGGAAAGGTATTTCACAGGCAACAGTCTCCAGAATAATTCATGACCATGTTGGGCTGGAGCGACGTCATAAAGCGCGCGGTCACGTGCAGGAACGATTCACCAACGCCAGAAAACTGTATGAAAACCATCTTGCAGGTGACCGATGGAAGTGGGTTGTCTCCTTGGATGAAGCTTGGGTGTACCTCGATGACACCGACAAACCCAGGGCAATTTAGTATCGCGAAAGAGGGGGCAAGGCAAGGTCGGATTTTGTCCGAAGGTGCAAGGAAAAGTTTTCAAAGGGCTTCATGGTGGTTGCCGGATATTGTTCACGTGGACTGCTCACGATTCGTCGAGCTCCTGAAAACTGTAAAATTAGTGCAGCTTACTTCCAGAGTAATGTAATGGACCACATATATCGGCAGGATATCCCACGTCTGTACCCTGGTGAGCAATCAAAAGTTTGGATCCACATGGACAAAGCATCAAGCCACACTGCCAAGTCACCTGTGGCTTACTACAGGAAGATGGAACAGGAGACGGGCATACGAGTTATTCCCTTCTCTCATGTGCCTGTAAAATCTCCTGACGCATCGCCGATGGATTTCTGTGGTTTTGGTCTCCTGAAACGACGGCTCGGAAGTCGCCGACCAAGAACCGTTGATGGGCTATGGAAAGTGTGTCAGCATGTGTGGAACGAACTTCTCATGGAGTCCCTCAAACTAAGCCTACTTCAGTGGAAATTACGGTGCCGGGCGATAGTCCAAGAACGTGGCTCTCACATTGAACACAATCGATGGTGGTATTACACCATCGTAACGGAACTGCAAAGTCGTCTCATTTTATCTGAATCAACCCTCTGTATTATGCTTCAGCGTTTGAGTCGTCCCCGACGGACACTGGGCCAGACATTCAAGCAGAGGCAGGAAAAGCATGTGTGTGAGTGTGTATGCGTGGGGCACCTGGTGGTGCAGTGTATTAAGAAATTTGAGCAACGGGTGTGTGTGTGTGTGTGTTGGCCATAAGATAGCGTGTACTTTTGTTCTCAACATTCGGAAATTGTCATCACAGCGAATAGTGTGTATGTGAATTCAAGGTGTGTTATCTCAGTTATAGTGAAATCGTATCAGTGTCCTTATTATGCAACATCTTTGCAGCATTGGGTTTGCAATTCGTCAGAATAGACAGTAAGTGCTCTCTTTTAAATATATTTCCCAGCATCTTAGAACGAGACTGATATGAAACTCAGCAATCCCTTTCACAAATCTTGTTAATCAGTGACATAATGCCAAGTTAAGATACTTTACATAAGTTTAATCTTATGCGCGCATATTTTAAGCAATTTCTAAAATTAGTGATTACTTTTACATTAAGTTCAGTTTGATCACTTTCTTTTCAGAGCAATATCTTTCTATCTTAGATTTAAGTTCTCAATTTCAATTTTATAACTTGATCTTTTAATCTATTGCCAAATAAAACTTTGGTTTACCTTTATATTTAAAATTGCCTCGATCTTTTTAAGACATAAAAGCGTATGCCAAAAAGATGGGATATTTATATTGAGTTATCTCAGTTCAAATCAAGGGTAAGAGTTGTTAAGAAGCACAAAGGGTTTGACTGTACATGAATCTTTCTTATAATTTAAAGGGAGTTATTTACACACTAGAAGCTTGATACTTTATTTTGCACTATACGATCACTGAAAAGTGAGCCAATAATCTTTAGATTGAATTAACATTTATTAATTATTAGAGAGCAATGGAATGTGGATAATGTCTTGTATGCAAAACATCTGAGGACTTAATCTTCTTTTACAATACTAAATTCCATAAAAGTTGGGACAATATGAAAAAAGCAAATAAAACAATGATTGACAAATTATATATTAGCAAAATTAAAAATAATAAATGTTGTTGAGTTAAAGCCTCTAGAGAGTAAGAATATAAGTTTGAAATATTAATACCATT
The DNA here is from genome assembly GCA_023313115.1 of Rhysida immarginata. Taxonomy (NCBI): domain Eukaryota; kingdom Metazoa; phylum Arthropoda; class Chilopoda; order Scolopendromorpha; family Scolopendridae; genus Rhysida; species Rhysida immarginata. Next base: position 198,606 of record JAHWFO010037803.1, read on the forward strand.
ACTTAGAAGAAACGATATTAGGTATAATTGGTGACTTAACACAACAGCTATTTAGCACAACAGGTAAGAAACAGAATGGCGTTACGCAGATAAGAATCATTAACGGTACATTAGTGCCTGTGACCCGCGGCTTTCTGGTAATGGAAAGCAACTTTTATTGTTGTATGACGAGCGGGTTAGCTTACGAACCTGGTGTTCATTGGGGCCGCGATTATTGGATTCACATCGTCCTGAGGCCAACACTTAAACAAATTAATTTTTTGGCGTTTCTTCTTCCCCAATACTAATTTTGAAAATGGCGCAGCCATGCACACGCAAACCCTACAATAACACTGCTTCAATAACAAACACGCCTGCTAGCTGCAACTTCATGCGAACAAGTATAGACTGCGGAGAACGCGGGAGTAAAATACCTGTGCGGATTCATCGACCACTCATCCCAGACAAATTCACCTGCCCACATCATGATTCACCCTCCTCCCCAACATAACTTGCAAACCAAGCCACAGCGGCACGTACCTATTGGAGGAAATCTTCTGGATCAGGCGCACTTAGTAATAGAGATGTAAAGACGCTCCTAACTGCTGTCAATGAGATTGCTGATTGAGCAGGTTGATGTGACACCTCATGATCCCTGGTGGTATTATCTAAACTAACGGCAGATGAAATCGAGGTGCGCACAGGAACAGGCCTGTTTGGAACCTCACGAAGCTGAATAAGCGTATGGACCAACTGTTCCCATCACATAATTCTCCACAACCACAGGCCCTTGAGGACCTTTACAATGCCACCCAGACACCAAACGACAGCATCTCAAACTTTGCAGCATGGCTATGCATGCTTGCTGCTCGAGCCTCACCCTTTATGATGACCATGGGCCTAGACCCCAAAGAGGTATTATTGGAGAGATTCGATAGAGGTCTCCTGCCGCAGTATCAGCTGCCATTTCTGTTTCTGTAACCAGCATCCCTTGATGAGTGTGTTTCTAAACTCTGACATGGAATCACTTGATAGAGACCGCATACACATACCCATGAACTTATATCTACCAATTCAATCCGGATTTGTCTAACAACCTTAAACCTACAACGGCCCTCACCAAAAAAAGGATAACTCCCCTTCCATTGGACGGAAGCATGCTGCCAAGCAGCCTTTGTCGAGGTAAAACTAGTGCTCGCATCCCAACTGGTCCTCATCTTCCCTGATTTCCACAAGCCTTTCTATCTGAACACAAGCCTTTAATCTGTCTGAACAAGCCTTTCTATCTTTAATCCATAGGAGCAGTCCGTCAACAAATGAGCCCCCATGGATTAAAGCCCATCGCTTACTACAGTGTGAAGATGCATGGTTCTCAACTAAACTATAGTGTAATAGAAAAGTAAGCCCTGGCCATTATTAAAGCCCTCAGCCTTTTTGTCATCTCCTTCTGGGATATGAAATTCATATCCTATCGAACCACAAACCCCTAATATTCTTAAAAGGAATGAAAGGTGCCAACCAGCGAATTCTTCGCTGGGCACTTGAGATTGAAGAGTATAATGTACACATTTTTCACTTATCTGGAACAATGAATGAAATGGCTGTCCTTCTTTCACGTCAAGTGCCTGCTAACATCGCCATTGCTATGACTATCAGTAGCAAAGAAAGGAAAAACCGTTTATTTACTTTAAATATTTTCTCTCAATTTCAATATACAGAAATAATGTAAAACCCAATTTATAAAAATACTACTAAATGATATTCATGAGGTCATTTTTAAAACACAAAAGAAGATTATCAAAATTAACATCAAAAATCATTATAGTAATCTTAAAATTCTTAAAAAAAGATATAAAAGAGTTATTTCATGTATTAAAGAAGAACCTCAGTCTTTCATATTTATGAGTTTATTACTAAAATTCAGAATGATGGATACTTTATTATAAATTATAATAAACTAGCTCAGTTTATGGCTTCTTTTTTAAAAAAATATTTTTTTTCCCTTATAGTATAAAAAATTCATTACAAGCTAAAACTATGCTAACCAATGTAAAACTTAAAGCAAGTTTGAATATCTGGACGTTGGATGTTAAAGACGTGTATAATAACATTGTCATGAATAAAAATGTGATAGACTAAGTAGAGTGCACTGTGGAAAATAAATCATTCATGTACATAAGGCGTAAAATAAGTAACACAAAAAGTTTATTGAAAATATGAAAAATATATCAGGCAAAAAATGGTAATAATTAAAATAAAGATCTTAAGCCTAATGAAAAGACCTATTAATAAATTAGAAGCTAATCTAACTTACAATGAGCTCTAATAGAAATAATGCTGCTTGGGCTTGCACCACATTAAATCGTTAGGTCAAAAATACATGAGTACTAAACAAGACATATGTAAAACAATCCGTTTACAAACATAGGAAAATGCGTCACTGTTTCATTCGCAATACATATAACTGGTGCAGAAACAAATTATATTAAAACAGATAGCCACACTCAAAAATTAATTACATTTAAACAAAGTTGTAATAAAACTTAATAAAGCTTAAATCTAAATAGATTCACCAGAATGCCTCAACTAAAAAGAAGGTAGGATAAAATCCTCTTCTTTACCCTCGCCTTAACTCAAGGCGTAGAAATGAAATATTCATCTATTAAATAAATATACGAACTAAACACTACAATTTTAACAGCGCTAGTTCATCTGAATTCTAATTCAGTAATCACAATTAAATAATGTCTTGAATAATAAAACCACAGTCCAACAGAACTAATATAACTCAGAACACAGCTCAGTAAAGCACAATAAGTAATGTCATAAATCGGTAGCACAGTTCTTATCGTCACGGTCCAGTATTAAAGATTAAAATAAAAGTCAGTTCCAAATGAAGTCCGGGTCAGGCACAGGGTTAAACTAAAACAACAATAATTGAGAACGTTAATAAAAGGCACATTAACAAGTATCAGGCTAACGGAAAATCTTCCGCATTGAAAACCCGTTGCCTAAGACGGATAGCGAGGAGTTTGAGACGAAAACTAGCCAAGCTAATTCAAACGGCTTGGCTAACTTTTACTGCCTTCTCAGCACGAGCACAAAGCCCATATCGTGCAAGACAAACGCTGATAAGCCGCACGGCCATAGCCCACTCACTACGGAGAGATAACGAAGCTCGTAGTAACGAAGCTCCGGGAAAACAGCTCGTGCCTGACGAGCGCACGAGCCCACATGAAAACTCACACTCACCAGGTAAATGATGCCTGTCGAGAAGGTCCTCCGCGGAAGCTTCGCACTACGAACGGCTTCAGCTGGCTCGGGATGCCCGGTAACACGGCTGCTGGGTTCACACGCTGACGACCTCGTTAAAGCGGAGGTCGCTCCAGCCGACACGCCCGACGACGCTCGTTGCTCGTCGTCTTCGTCAACGGCCGTCGTTGCCGACGTTGCTTGGGTGCCTCCCTGGTCAATGCTCCGAGACGAGACTCCACTCTCCAGCCTTGAAATTGCGTTCACCGCTCTCCATGGATCCCTCGTTCGTGTCCTCTTTGTGCCGTGTCTCTTACGAGATTCCTGCCTTCGATGTCCTCCGTCATGACTTTTAAAATCGCCTCTCGAGCTCCTATTCGTCCTCTCCTGATGACGATCCTCTTGACGTTCATCACGACGGGTTTTACGTCGCTCCTTCCTCCACTCAGACGAATAGAAAACCCGAGAGGGAAAACGCTTGATTCCGTCACTGGAATTCGTGTTGATAACGGAATTCCGTGACAAACATCCCTATAGCATCGATCCTAGAAATTATTGAAGTAAATTTAGTTTTGAAACAATTATAAGTATCTTAAATCCCTAAAATTATGTATGAAAAATACTCAATTTACTTTTAATAATAAAGTTTACAAACAATATAACGGTTTACGTACGGGAAGCCCTTTATCTACTATTATGGCTGCTATTTATCTGAACTGTTGGGAAACAGATATCATTAACAACTCTCCTTTACTTGTAATATTAAATGTTGGGCACGTTATGTTGATGACATATTAAGTATCACTGATTTAAAAGCAGAAAGTATAACCGCCTATGCAGCTCTCAAATCTAATTTTGAATTTCACTTAATATGGTGAACAATGATACTATCAATTTTTTAGATTTAACCATAATTAGATATTATAAATTTTTGTTCAATATATATGAAAAGGAAACTCAGGGAAATAATATTCCGCACTTTTTTTCTAATATTCCTAGGTGTTATAAGGTTAATACAGCATTAAATTTCATATACAGAGCTCGATTATGTTCTCCAGAATTTCTCCTTTTATATATTAATAAACTTATTATTAAAATGATTATTAACAAATATCCCATGTATATGATCAATAAAATTAAAGTTTGGGCTTTTCAAAACAAGAAAAACAGCATATTAGTATATTAAGACATATTAACCAGAAGAAAAGAGTTGCGATGGGGTATGATCCAAATTTTAATAAAATTAAAGAACGTTTTAGAGGGGAAAATATTCAAATTGTGCCGAAAATCAATAACACTCTTAGGAAACAATTAGTTAACATGCACATCACTAATAATAAAGCAAATTGTAATGAAATTGAGCAGAATAAATGTGAACTTAAAGAATTATATAAACATGATAAGATTTTTAGAAAATTAGTTGAAAATTGTTATATTATTTATGAGATTCCCTGCCACGATTGTGAAACTAATTATATTGGCCAGTCTAGTCATTCTCTTTACTCCCGTTTGGAGGAGCATGAGAGAGCAATTAGACTTAATCATATTGAATATGCTTTAGCCAGACATTGTTATAATTCTGGTCACAGAATTAATTGGAAAGGGGTCAAAATTTTGGGTAGGGAGGTTAATTGAAAAAAAAAAAGAATTATTAAGGAGGCAGTTTTTATAAATAAATCTAGAAATACTCTGGTTAAAGCCTCACATGACCTACACGGTGATTGGTTGGTCATGTGATTGTTGGTTGGCATTGACTTCCTGTTTCTTCTTTTTTTTAATTGTTTCTTTATATTGTATCACTTCTCTCCATTATTACTTCTGAAGATGTGTGTCAGGAACACACGAAAACGTTAAATTTAACTTCATGTAACACATTTCATCATTGTATTTTTGGAATTTTATTTTGGACTTATCTCAAAATTCAAAATTTAAAGTGATTCTTCATGCACATTTTATCATCATGTGCTTCACCTCATCGTTGTCTTCATTTTTAAAATTTATTATCAGAAGTGCCTATTTTCCATAAGGAGCAGTAGTTTTATATAGAATTAGAATATAATAATTATGATACTTTTTAATGAGTTAAAGGAAAACCTGATTACTTCGTGCTCAATCTCCCACTACTCCTCTGCAGAACAGTGATGATTTGGACACACAGCCCTCTAGACTTGCCCCTGCTTTCCAGACTGAAGAGTTAAACATTGTCACAACAATCCCAACACCGGTTACTGGGGCCCACGACAAGCTCTGCATAGCTGAGACTGTGCAAGACCTTTCTTGAAGAGACAAAGGCATTACCAAAACACTTCACCAGATACTTCAGATGTACTACTGGCCTGGAATATCCAAAGACGTGAAACACCTCATTTGGCAGTGTACTGTGTGTCAACGGGCAAAATTCAAGAAATATAAAGCTCCATTTCAGCCAGGCATATCTGCAACCAGACAATTCGAGAAAATAACTCTCGATTTGATTGGGCCATTAGAGATTCCTCGGGTGGACATCAAAACATTTTAACTATGGTGGACGTTTTCAACATTACCCAGAGGCCCTTCCCCTCCAAGCCAAATCTGTGAAATCGTGGCCAAGGCGTTTCTGAACTCAATTATCTGCACATATGGCACTCCATCAGAGATCTTCACTGACAGAGGCCGGAATTTTTTGTCAGATATTTTTGAGGAACTGCAACAAGGTTTAGGGATCATGCACAAAGCAATAACATCGTACCAACCCACGTCCAAAGGAATTTGCAAAAGAATGAATCGGACCCTTATCAGGATCCTCTATCAGAATCACTTACGAAATTAGCATGAACTTATCAACCCAGCCTTGTTTTCACTTAGACGTCCTTCTAATTATAGGTTGTAGCCCCCCCACACCGACCACACTGATCAATGAATGTGAACCCAATGACACACCAATTGTGCAATACTGGTCACAACTGGTGGTGCGTTTGGTTAGCATTAGACAGCAAGCGAATAAAATCAGTCAAATATGCAGGTTCAACAGACTCCAACAGGTGAATGCCACCTGTAAACAAGCCGAATCTTACAAGGTTGGTGACCTAGTTTCGCTCCTGCAGAAAGGTGGCAGGAAGCGTAAACTATCATATAAATACTTTGGTCCCTTTCGCAAAAAAAAAATACTCAACACTGTCAAGTTTGAAATCATAGACCCCAAAAACTCGGCCAGTGCACACTGATCACCTCAAACACCGCTTAAACACAGACACCTCTACAAAAAGGACACATCCCACCCGACAACCGAGAACCCCACCCCGAAATCCCCAAGATCATGACCATTCTGATTCTGAAAAAGAATTCTCAGAATGGAAACATTGCATATCCCAGAAGCTTGGCCATGACCATGAAATATCCAACAGAACATACATTTCTTAAGGCCCAGGCAACATGCAGACTAATGATATCTATACAACTCCTGGATCGCTGTCTCAATGGAGAAAACCAGCACGAAGCATAGCCTAAATTAAGTCATGTCCAGGACATAGTAGTCGATTACTTTTGTGGACGATTTTGCCCTTTCCCAGGAGATATGAGGTTAAAGTAGGCAGTAAAAATAAGTGAAAATCTATAATTTCTATATGGAATAATAAATTTAAATAAATAAAGGGATCATAATTGCGTTATTATGGATAAATCACATATAAAAGGAGTAAATTCAGTTTATTAAACCTTTCTAAAAGTACTCAAATATAAGATAATTACTGAAGAAGCATCTCCAATATTTCGAAAGAGAAATTGAAAAGGGAAGGAAAAATTCCGCGACCCGGATTCGAACCGGGTGCTGGCACTGCTCTTACCAACTGAGCTACCGCGGATATTAAACACTTTGCTGTTACAAGATATCCAAATATACTTCATTGAAGCCACATAGCAACTCAATCGGCAGAGCAGGCACCGACTCGAAGGTCGGGAATAGTCCTTACCCTTTAACCATCAAATAAATTGATGAAAATAACTCAAATATAAGATAATTACTGAAGAATCATCTCCAAGATTTCGAAAGACAAATTGAAAAGGGAAGGAAAAAATCCGGTTCAGTCCCCGGAACACATCCACATGCACTGCAAGCCATGCCGCCTGCACTGCGCGAATCAAATGGTCTTGGTTCATATTGGTGATTACTCGAACAATGGTAGCTTTCAATTCATCTTTGGTGTTATGGGGGTATTCATTGACCTCTCTCTCCACAACACTCCTTACGTAGTAGTCCAACGGATTCAGGTCAGGGGAGTTAGGAGGCAAAGGGTTAGGAGTTAGATGATCATGGAAGTTGTCAGCCATCCATTCTTGTGTCATGCGAGACTTGTGTGCTGGGGCAGATTCTTGCTAAAACACGTAGGCCTTCCATTGCGTATCTTATCTATCCAAGGCTTAACAGTTGTTTCAAGGGTGTCAATGTAGACTGCAGTTAACTTTAAGGCCTTTGGAAAGAAGTGTGGAGACATCACATGTCCTTCACTGCCGACAACCCCTAAACCATGACAGTTGCAGGAAATTTCGTTTGCATGATTCCTGGCACTTCCGAAGGGTCTGCACATAACCATCTGTCATTTCTTCTGTTCACCTTCTGATCCTGGTCAAAGTTTTTTTCATCGGAGAAAATCCACAGCAAATCAGCTTCACACAGATTTTTCAGCTTGATTAAGAGCCTTTTCGATCTAAGTAGGCGGTTTTCCCGTGTTTTGTCTAACATAAACTGACCTCTTCGCATAACAGTGATATCTGATGTTTTCATGGACAACATTTCTGATTGTTCCATCCGACACATGGAGTTCTTTGGTAAGTGATCTCATGGAGGTTCTGAGATTGTCATCGATGGCCTGCTGTACTTGCTGAATAAATTCGGGTGTTCTGATGATGTCAGAGCGTGAGGCATGCTTTTTATGCTTTGCTACTGCTGCAACATTGCCATTTTCGGTCTCCAACTCCTTCTTCATCTTGCGACCTTTAGAAATCGTGATATCTCTAAATTGCTTGTTCTCTGCCTTTATTGCCACGATTACTGCATGTCTCTTCATGATTTGTGTTACTTGATAGTTCGCCATTTTGCTTTCTGGAAACTGAAAGGACATACAATTTACTATAGTGCAGCAGTAGCCAAACGAAGGTGTGTCCTCAAATACGTTACGCACCCTGTACATAGAAAAGTCTTACAGGTGAATACATAAACAATACAGTTCTTCAATGGTTTATGTGACAGCATTTATTTAGCCTTTTGATACTTGATTATATCATTAATTAATGGTTTATTTTATTGCCCAACATAGTACAATTGCGTGATTGAGACAGTGAGTGTCAACAAAGTGATTATCACGTGCACGTGCCCATGTTTACAATGCTTAAGAGATGAACAGAAAGTAATAGTGTATTTATTCTGGACAAATCGATTGTTATGAGATGTCATTATCTTGGTATTCTTTATGATCATTGTTTTAGGTGAATTCGACTTGAAAGGTTCCACAAAAAAGTATGTAATATTTATACTGCCGAGCTAGAACTTGATGGTCATATTTTTGAAATCAGAATTTGAAAAATTTAATGCATTCTCAAGTTATCAGCAAACGGCGGCTGGCCGGATAAACGCACAGACGAAGCGTGTTTTGTTATAAGTAGCTTTTTGCGAAAGCTCCTAATAAAGGATAAAAAAGTTTTCAAAACCATCTGGTTTCATCATCAGTTGTTCTTAATAGTTTGTTTTTTCTCCATATGGAAAACTATCATAACTAAAATCTAGACAAAATTTTTAAGATGCTGAGAATTTACTTTCAGCAACTAAGAAGAATGCTATTGGCAACTGCTAAATGGCTGCTGATATAGAATGTGAGGTGCATGGGACATGCAATCGAACGTCTGTCAGATTTCGATGTTTAAAAAACTCGATGCATCGACACAATCCAGTGATGATTCCTGATTAATGATTAACAATATGGGTTAAAGAAAAATTAATTCAAACTTGCTATAGGTATCGAGGTTTTTTTTAAACATCGAAACTTGTAAACGATATTCGAACGCATCTGCCATGCACCTCATATTTTGTGATGTGGCGGTTGCCAATAAAAATCCCAAGTGAGCCAGAGAAATCAAAGCAACATCGAAGGCGACGAAATGACACGCCAAAAGAAAAAAGAATTCTGGAAAACTCGGGTCAACCATCCCATTGTCTGAGATTCAAGTCGATATTGCCGTAAATAAGATGGCCGAAATAAACAGGGTTGTCCCGGGAGAAATATCAATATTTCAATATACAGGGTGATTATAATTAAAGTTTAAGTTTCAAAATGCTATAAAAAAAGAACCACTTAGTAGAATGACGTCCAATTGGAAGAGAATGTTATTGAAGAAGGGGGAAAGCTTATGGCATAAGAAAAAAAAGTAGGTCCAAATTTTAGCAACAGATGGCGCTGAAAGCTTCAGAATTTCAACTACAAATGACAAATGAATTGTAAAACAAAGGCTAAGGTGTGAGTTACACGTTAAACCAACTGTACTGTTCAGTGTGAAAACCATCCATCAAATAAGTTTTTTAAATTGCGGGAGACTGGCGCAAAATATGTTCAATATGCTGTCCAGCACTGTGTGCAACAAGTTGAAATCGAGAAACAGCATGTTCCACAACTGATCGAAGTGTCTCCGGTATCACGTTCAGAATGAGAAAAAGCCATGTTCCTGGCGTTTTTATAAAAAATTAAATGAGTCGTGCGCATGAAAGGTATTTTCATTTACATATTTGATGCTTACAGCGCCATCTGTTGCTAAAATTTGGACCTGTTACTTTTTTTTCTTATGCCATAAGCTTTCCCCCTTCTTCAATAACATTCCGTTGCAATTGGACGTCATTCTACTAAGTGGTTCTTTTTTATAGCGTTTTGAAACTTAATCTTTAATTATAATCACCCTGTATATAGAATGTTATTTTAAGTCAAACCATTTATACAGGGTGAGTCAATTATTAGATGAAATAACATTATGATAAAAGAAATAAAATAGCTTAAGAATAAATAAAATATGCCTAAAAATAAATAATCGGTTAATAATAAAAGTTGATACAAATGTAGTTATGCAAATTCCAATAAAGGGAGTGAATAGGAAGCTGAGGGTGCTGTTTCTCACGGTGGCACTTAAGAACATGCAAATTAGGACATATGCAAATCGTAACTAATAAACCATAAGAGATACACACAAAAAACAATTACACACTTGTTCAGAATCAAATAAGCAACAAAACAAAAAACAAAAAAAAAATAAAAAAAATCTGATGATTGGATCAACCAAAAGACTCATTACAATCTCTGCAATTGGACAAACATTTGCTTACAAAAAGTTAAGTGTACAAATTAAGTCTTTACAGTCAGTCCAGAAGGTGTTCAATGTGATGTCTACTTGCACCATAACATAATTCTGCAAGGCATTTCAACGATGCCAGTACATTTACAAATTCGATCAGTGCTATTCCCTGCATGCTTCCTGTAATGGCTGGGGTTTATGGTATGACTTTAGATGACTAATTAGGGATTTTTGATTGCGCCATTATTTTGATTACTAATTAAAATTTTAAACTCTGCCTACATTTACTACTTCTTTGCATTAGATTCTTGTCAGGAAAGATTTCAGGAAGCATAAATAACTCATTCAAACAATAACAAATCAATTTATTCTAAGAAGAATTGAATAATTAATGAATACATAATACCAGTATTTAGATATTAACAAAGAACCAATAAACTAGAACTAATAAAGATAATAAGCCAATAAAATACTATTAATTCCATTTATATAACAGTCCAAGACATATCAAAAGAATACGTATTTTTGGCCAAAGAGGATAAAGCATACCTGCACTGGTATCGGCTGGTCATGCATCTGCGTTGTGGATCTTGCTACCATCCAGCAATGGAATCTTTGTTCCTTTGTAAAAGTTTCTTACTTCTGAGTAATCGTGAATGAGCGGGGTTTAGAAAACTTGTATTTAAGGGGCATTGTTAAAACAGGGTCGCTGGATGGTTTTTATTTGTTATAAAGATCTTGGAATCGAGCACACATAAGAGAAATCTAAGTAACGTGGATAAATCATGAAAAATACAAAATAAAACAATTTTGAATGTTTCCACCGAAATTCTAGAGGACAGCTGGAAAGAGTGCACTGGTCTTTGCAGGAAATTCTGGATTACCAAGATCCAGGGCCCACTTACACTGCCTGCAGAACTCGGACAGAGTTGCTAATTAAAAGCCATTAGTCTATCAGTGATGCACGTCTCATCTTTGGTGAATAGACTCTGATAGACTCAGATAGACTGAATTTCTCCTCTTGGGTTTGCGTAGTTAATGGTGGCTGGTAGCATCCAAGAATCACATGACAACCTTGTGACGTCACATGCTAAATCTGAGGGGGTCACTTTGAGGGGTCAATCTGAGTTCATTTGGGTCTCCTTTCCAGTCTGTCCCATATGCCTGTCTGTTTGTCTGCATCTTATAGTCCCCAAGACCCCTTGGATCACTAGCTTAATATCTCGAAGCAATTAGGGTCTCCTCCCATATTCCAGAGGATAGTTCATTATCTTTCTTCTCTTTATACACCTCTGTCGGTTCGTTTGTATTGGGTTGAACTGCTTTCCTAAAACGTGTAATAAATTTTCAAAGAATGCTAATGGGCTCGGGAACGTTACTTTCCACTTAGTGAGTGACTATAGATTACAGAGAGATGGACATCAACCCTGTTTATCACAAAGAAGAAGGGAACCCAGATGTCTGGCTGGTCATAACCGATTAATAGAAATCGTTCATCCATAAAACTAACTGAAAAAATTATATATCCCAACATAGGTTTCCTTTAGAAAAGGTTTTAATAAAACATATCCGACTTAGTAATAATCTGTTCTTTAAATGTAAACATTGTGATATTAATAATTTAAGATTAGACCTGATGATTAATGATTATTGTACATACTTATTTTAATTAATTGGGACCTAATTAATTAACTTAGCTAATTTGAATATATATTAATTGTGACCTTACAATGCCTCCTTCCTCTTAGATCTCTTTCTTCCCTTGAAAAAGAGATTCCAATTTTCTTCTCCATCGGGGTCCGAATTGCCCTGGCTTCTGGTCGAAAACACCTCAGTGTCAGGTTACTTTTCTAGGCCATTACCCTTAATATATAACATGCATCAGGTAAAATAGTCAAAATCATTGAATTAATCATAAAATTAAATAGTCTCTTATTTCTACCAGTAAGTTAATGATAACTATTAATTGTAAAACATATATAATCAAAATAGCATGGAATATAGATAATTCTTTTAACATCGTTAAAAAGGTTTCATTAGAATTCGTTTATGAAGAAGTGTGGAAGAACAAAAACAACAGTTATAGAGTTCAATCTAGCTTGTAAAGTCTTAAAAGTCAGTTTCATAGAAAATATTACTCACTCAAATCCATATGGAAACAGGAAGAATGTGATTTAACTTTTGCCGTCACTCCGAACGTTAACCTTTCATAACTCATTTTGTTGTTCCACACATTATTTAACAATCAGGTAAAGTTGTACAGTAGAACCTTGATAAATTGAATTTCGATTTATACAAGTTTCAAATTGTAAATGCTTCGATTTATACAAGTTTCAAATTATCAAGGTTTCGATTTAACAAGGTTAAAGAAAATAAAATTTGAACCAGTAACCGTATAGAACACTGATATTTTTCAGGAAGCATACACAGATTCAATAAACAGGTACAGTAGTTAAAAATTGCTTTATTTGTTCAAAAAATTAGCTTTGGGTGGTTTAATTTTAAAAACTTTTGTTTTAAAACATTTTAGAGTATTTCAGTGAAAATCATTAGTGTTTTTAATTAAAAAGTATTTCATGATTACGTACCAGCTTTTGTATTGTTGGAATCCATATCACACGAATTTGTACACCACAGCAATCACTTTAATTAATGATACTTGACCTGGTCTAATCACTTCACTGAAGCAAAGGGAAGGAAGAAGGAAGATTTCAAATTTATTCACGCGTTATTATCTCATTTAGACATATGTCATGCACACATGAAATGTGTTGATTCAATTTAGAGAGGTCCGAATTGAGAAATTCGATTTATGGAGGTTCGTTGATCTTTAACTTCGATTTATAGAGGCTCTGTTTGCCAGAATTCGAATTACAGGGGCTGTTTCCATTCGATATCCTCCAAAAAAATTCGATATATCCATCGTTTTAACTTCGAATTACCGAGGTTTTTGCCTCTGAGTGGAAGGGAGTAGACAAAAATTTCGAATTATAAAGGTTTTTGATTCATCGAGGTTCGACTTATCAAGTTCTACTGTACTAACAGTGAAATTCGGCATCATATTAATTAAACGTTTATAATTTCATAATCTTTTCAGTTCATAGTTCCCAGATCACACATTACAATTTTCCATTCACTGGCATCTGCAAGAGTTATCTGATGCACCTTATAATAGATGGGTTAGCACAGAGATAATGCTCTTCCCTTATTATGCATATTAAACATATTCTTTTCCTTTAATTGAAACTGCATCTTTGCTAATATACTGCAGTAGCACTTGCAGTTTTATTGACAGTGTAGTAGTTCACCCGTTTTTTTGAGTTCTTGATGGTGTCTCGGAGCATCCTTGGTGAGGTGATATAATGGGACGTGCCTGGTCGTCCTTATTGATGTGGCCCAGATGAGTCGAACGTCTCCATCTTTCGTGCATGACGACTGCTGGATGAGTCTTCTGTGATGGTGATAATTCATCTACGGAAAAGAGTCATGCTTTTTCACCAAAATATTGGGCTGTGTATTTATTTATTCAACCTTCAAGTAACCAATATAAGAAATACAATTTCTAAATCTCACATGAACTAGTATTTATAAAAAGTGTCCCATTCTCAAAAAAACTTAATTATCATCAACTAACATAAGTTATGAATCTATCTATACCATCATCACTAATGAACCTTATACAGGGTGAGGCATTTATCTTGAGACAACTGACTGTCTTGTCAGCAAGACATTTTCGAAAAAAATGTTCCAGATAAAAGTTACTTGATTCAGGGGGTGGAAGTGCAATGGCAATGCTCATTTTTCATTGGATGGATTGGTTCAAGGTTATTTCAAAGTCAGTTTCGTTTTTTCAAATGGAAACCTATGTTTTTCTCATCAGTTCCGCAATCTATGAAAAAAAGCAAACAACTTTTGTTCGAAAAATTATTCTGTTGGACCTTTATTTCTTGTGATATTCAACTTCCGCAATATTCTTTGAAATTTGTTCATACTACATGAAAACTGTGAATATTAGTACACTTCCTAATTCAGAGCTTCACACAAGGCTGCAAGGCTTTATTATAATAAATGCTCAAAATGATAACCTTCGACTTCGATACGCTTATTAATTCGCTTTATAAAAGATTGATGCACACTCAAAAGAGTCTCTCTCTTAATATTGCTACAGGTATTTCGAATGGGCTCCTTAATGTCCTCTCAAGTTATTGGTTGCGTTTTGTATACCTTTTCCTTAAGGTAACCCCATAGGAAAAAGTCCAGAGAAGTGAGATCTGGTGATCTCGCAGGCCAATTAATTCGATTGGTCCTTCCAATCCAATGAGCATTGTAATCGCGGTCTAATATTTGTCGCGCAATCAGTGAAAAATGGGCTGGGCACCCATACGTTTTGCCACTGGGCACCCATATCTTTTCCAAAAATACACCACATGTTTTGACTAACTTCCAAGTTTACTTCATCGAGCAGTAGCGGTAAGTCTTGGTCCAAAATTTTCTCTTTTTCTGTCAATCTAATGTACCATCAATAAAATAGGGACCTATCAGTTTGTCACCCAAGAATTCACACCTAAATATTGATAGTCCAAGGACGTTGATGGATTTTCTGCAGAATATAATGCTTGTTGTGCTGATTCAACTTTCCATGATTAGTGAAACCCGATTCATCGGAAAATAAGATGCAAAGAAAGAAATTATTAACCATTTCAATTCTACCATATGCCCATTGACAGAATATCACTCGATTCCTAAAGTCATCTCCATGGAAATCTTGATGCAATAACACATGATATGGGTGAAATTTATGACTATTCAGGATCCTCAGAACACTACTTTGAGATATTCCAGAATTGCTAGAAATCGCGCTAGAACTGATATGAGGATCATGAGCGACTGATGCTAACACTGCGACTTCATTGTCTGCACCAGTTACTGATCGCCGGCGTTCTCTTTTTTTCGGTTGTATACACTTTCCTCTTCTGAAAACTGTTTCACAACGAGATAGAAAGAACTACGCGAAGGAGTATCTCTATTGAGGAATCTTTCAGCGTATAAACGTATTGCTTGATCAACATCTCATCCACATTCACCATAAATTAAAAGCATTTCAATTTTTACAGCGACTGATAATTTTTCCATATTAGCTTACAATGGGATGAAGTACTAAAACTGAAAACGAGGATAAGTGAACTAAAAGTGTACATCTTCATAAAGTTCGCTACTTGCTCGTCTGAGGTCATCATTTTGAGCATTCGTTACAATAATACAAAAACAAAGACAAAGTTGAATATCACAAGAAATAAAGGTCCAACAGAATAATTTTTTGATCAAAAGTTGTTTGCTTTTTTTCATAGAGTGCAGAACTAATTAGAAAAATATAGGTTTCCATTTGAAAAAACGATGTTGACTTTGAAATAACCTTGAACCCATCCACCCAATGAAAAATAAGCATTGCCGTTGCATTTCCACCCCTGAATAAAACAATTTTTTTCTGGAACATTTTTTTCGAAAACGTCTTGCTGACGAGCTATTCAGTTGTCTCAAGATAAATGCCTCACCTTGCATACCAGATTGTAATACAAACCAGATAATGTATATATCTAAATAATCCAAATTAATGGTTGACGAAAATACACAAAGGATATGACAACTGTTCACCTATCTCCTCGAATATGATTACAACAAAATCTAGCAATGAATTTCAAAAGAAAATATTAGGGATTGCTACAAAACAATTATCCAATGTTCACTATTTTAAGAGAAAATGATAATATATTTCCCATAACTACAATGTCCATAATGAAATTCATTCCTGGGGAACCAACAATGGTTTTCCGGTCTCAGGTGCGGTGCCAAAAACATCTTCTAAAGTAGTAAGTCAAGAAACTATCAGTCTCTAACAAAGCAACAAAGATATCAAATTCAACAGTCATTCAGTAATTCAATAATAAAATTTTTGTTTTCCATAACTGAATACTTTATGACAGAACGAAATCTAATCCAAAAGAATTCATCTAGGGTGGTGTTCAGGTTCTACATGACCTACAATTTATAATTCGAAACAAACCTTTTGATGCCGAAATTCGAAAAAAAACTTTTCCTATATTGTTTTGAGTACAGTCAAATTCTAACCTTTAATGCATACAGTAACGCTTAAAAAATAAGGCACGAGTACAATTTTTTATGCAAATTTAAATACGATTATCGGACTGAACCAATATTTTAAAGGAGGATGTAGAAAGGTGAAACACTTTATAAGACCCAAATAATTCGGAGATAATTCTCGTAAAAAACTGAACAGACTTTTGCTGGTTTGGCAACATTCAAAAAATAAGGCACGGGTCATTTTTGCTAAAAAAAGTAAGTTTAAATTGTCACCAGAAAATGCATAAAAATAACTGTAATATAATACTCCTTCAATTTTTATAGGAAAATGTCAAATCAAAGGATGCATCTCGATTTAAAAATCCAGAAGGCAATTACAAAAGCCGCTGAGGAGGGGAAATTTTACAAGAGCATTGCATCTGCTGTCAACGTTACAAAAAGTAAAGTAAGAAATATTATTCAACAAAAGAGAGCAATAGGAGACCTCCAATGAAAGCCTGGATCAGGAAGACCACGTACTACCACAGAAAAGAAAGATAAACTGCTTTGTCGGTTATCAAAACCTCCAAAGATTAGACTTACAGCAGTGGATTTGAACCGTGAAATACAAGAGGCTCATGGGGTTAAAGTTAGTGTTTCCACAACAAAACGGCGTCTAGTAGAAGCAGACTTGAATGTTAGGCGTTCTGCAAAGATATCTCTCGTTACAGCAATGAACAGGAAGGCCTGACTTGCTTTTGCAAAGAAGTACCACCACTGGAACTCTGGAGTGACGAATCTAAGTTTCTACTTTTTGGAACAGATGGAATCCAGTATATTTGATGCCCCAAGAACAAGCATTTCAATCCAAAATACCAAGTGCCCACAGTAAAGCATGGAGGAGGATCTCTGATGGTTTGGGGTTGTTTTAGTAAAAGTGGAGTGGATTCTCTTGTGCGAGTTGATGGTACTATGGATAAGAATATGTACAGATATATTCTACAGAACCGCATGCATTCCCACGGAAAAAACTGCATGCCCAGAGGCTGGCTAATCCAACAGGACAATGATGCCATACATACGTCCAACCTTGTTAAGCATTATCTGGCTTTCTAAAAAGTTCGAGTACTTGATCTCAACCCCATCAAACATCTCAACCCCATCAAGCATTAATGAAATACCGTCCTGGTAAAGAGATACAGTAGTAATTTGGCCAATTTTAGATAAAATCAGTGTAACAATATTTTCAAGTGTGTTCGGGTTACTAAGATAAGCTGAGATTACTTTATCGATAAGCAAAATAGTCAATTCATCGCACTGTTTTGTCGTTGCAAGGACAAAAAGGCATCGAACTTAGATGAAAAATTTCAAATGCTTCAGGAAGAATGGTTTAAGATTCCGTCCAAAACCATGGCAAAGTTAGTCAATTCTATGCCTAGCAGATGTCAAGCTGTTATTAAGAGTAATGGCTATCCAACTACAACGCCTGGCAAAAAGTTTGCGATAGTTACTGCCGATTTGCTGGCGCTCGATGTTTGTTGATTTTTTAAAAATAAAGATACACAATTAAATGGTACAAAAATTAATATATGTTTATTTGGGTATTTTACATTACAAAAAATTAGATGATATTCTAAGAAGATAATTACACTGAATAAAAAATTAAAACCAACACCCCTGGTTGGAAAAATGTTTGCGATAATGAAATACGTGGGAAAAAAGTTTGCGATAATTTAGTGCCAATATTTTCTACGGTGGTGCAACTAGAAAGGATTATACCATTAATTTTTAGGTGATAAACATAACGCTTATGAAGGCAATAGTTCACAAAAATATTTCATAAAAATAAAATTTTCGATCATAAAATGGAACCCGTTAAGGAACTGTCTCAACAGCTTAAAATGAGCATTGTGAAAATGCTAGATGAGGGAAAGACTCAAACTGAAGTTGCAAACTTGTTGAGATGTGATCAATCTACTGTTTCGACTAAAAGGAAAAAATTCCGAGCAACAGGCCATGTCCAGACCAATCGAAAATCAGAAGACCGAAGAAATCTAGCAAACGCCAGAAGAGAACTGTAAAAGAAATCTAAAAAAAAATGAGAAAAACACATTGAAAGAGATAAATAACGAGTGGAAGAAGACATCTCATGTTTGCGTTTGTGACAGAACCTTCGTTTTCCTCGATATCGACTATATGAACTTGGTTTCATTCGAGGAAAACGAAGACAAAGCCGCGTCTAACTTGAAACACCAGCAGGCATGTTTGAAATGGGCAAGAACTTACAAGAAGTGGACAATTGGAGGAAAGTTATTTTTTCTGACGAAAGCCGGATTTGTTAATCAAGTGGTGACGACGCTGGAAATTTGTCTGGAGGCGTTCAAACGAAAAATTTAATGATGACTGCCTAGTCAGCAAAGAAAAATATCCATAAGGACTCATTGTTTGGGGTTATATTTCTTTTAAAGGAAGAGGCAAACTGTACATAATGAAGATAACAGTCGACTCAGAAGCATACATTAATATTATTGATGTCCTCCTTCTTCCAACAGTTGAAGGTCATTTTGGAGATGATCAGTGCATCTTCCAAGATGACATCGTATCTTGCCATTGTTCAAAAAATATGAAGGCGCATCTTGCTTTCATTCAAATACCCCAACTTGAAAGGCCAGCCAACAGCCCCGATGAACCCAATCGAAAATTGTTGGTACAAGTTGAAAACATACGTCAAGGAGAAACACCCAGTAAACAAACAAGAATTGTCAGCTTCAATAAAGTCCAGTTGGTCTGAACTTGAAGACTGTTACATAAGAGACCTTATTGAATCAATGCCTAAGAATATCAAAGCATTAATAAAAGCTAAGGGTGGTGCAACGCAATACTAAATTCATTGTTTACAAATTATTCCAAACTTTTTCCCGACGTATTTCATTATCGCAAACATTTTTCCAACCAGGGGTGTTGGTTTTAATTTTTTATTCAGTGTAATTATCTTCTTAGAACATCATCTAATTTTTGTATAATGTAAATCACCCAAATAAACATATATTAATTTTTGTACCGTTTAATTGTGTATCTTTATTTTTAAAAAATCAACAAACATCGCGCGCCAGCGAATCGGCAGTAACTATCGCAAACTTTTTGCCAGGGATTGTAAGTACAAATGTATAACATCATCTCCTTTGATTTCTCACTTTTGTTTCAGATTTGCAACATGTTTGGTATGAAATATGTATCAAAATTTAACTAGTGCCTTATTTTGTGAACACGCATAAAAGACAATTTTCTATTTTACAGCAAGATTTTATAAAAAAATTGAGATATTTTTATTTATATAGTTGTATTTCCATGTCATCTACCACTTGTTGAAAAAACTCGCAAGTCTTATTGTTCTCTTAGAATAAAAGCCAAAAATTGTACTCGTGCCTTATTTTCTGAGCGCTACTGTATCTCCATAGCACTTTATTTATTATGCTTTGTGATTATGAGATTCTACCAAAACATAGCTAGACAAGTGTTCATCATTATCAGTGTCTGCACACTAAAGTTGAGGCTTGAAAAAATTTGTTCTCATTCTGGCTTTAACCAATTTCAGAGAATTATGCTTCTAAATTATAAATATAAAAACGTGTTGACAACAAAATTTTTTGCCACAATATCCTGTTCTTGATTGTCAATACTCTCTTAGCTAACAGCTTAATAGTGCAACTACCTTATACCAAATTAGATTGGTGGCTAAGCTATTAAAAGAAAACTACCCCATGGGTAACAAATTTATCGTCATGAACAGGAACTCTCTCCTCGAACAACAGCATGGACTGAAAGTGCACCAATGCACAAAGCTAATGTCATTAGACATTGTCAACTTATCCACCAACTTGCACTTCAAAGAGACGATCAATCTTATTAACATGACATCGGATGAAATGAAAACCGATTCCAGGCTATGCATTGACATTCGCAGTCTACTGGAGCTTCTACGTTCGCAGAATTACTTTATCTTTGCCAGCGACCTCTACTCCATCCCAGACAGGGTAGCCATGGGCTCCCCAATCAGATCTGTAATATCCGAGATCTTACAGTCTTTGGAGGATTCCCACATTAAGAAATTACTACAAGAGAATAGAATTCTCTTCTACAGAAGGTAGGTTGACGATGCTGTGATTGCCTGCGACAGTGGAAATACAACTGACCATGACATCTTAGATAGATTTAACATGCTACACCCGTCAATTAAGTACACCCTCGAACCTGAGTGCAACCAAGGCATCTACTTCTTAGACGTCCTTGTCACCAGAGATCCAAACAAAAGCAGAATTTTGAGGTATACAGGAAAGAATCGACCATGGCTAACATCATTCCGTTCTATTCTAATCATCCAAAACAACATAAAATGACGGCCATCAACCATCTATTCAGATGTGCTATATCCTACCCGATTACCAAGGACGCCCAGAAGAGAGATTGCCACCATATTCGACTTAGGTAAAGCCAATGATTTTCCTGATTCTGTCATCCGATCTGCTTTACAGAAAGCCAGAAGAACCCTCAATCGCCAGGAATATCGAACACAGAAGCAAGCGAACTATGCCACTTTTACTTAATTCGGACCTGTGACATATCCTGTTATCAACTTATTCCGAGAGCTGGGCTTCGGATTTTCTTTTCTATCTACTCACAATAGCAAGAGACTCCTTAAGCCAAAACGATCAGATAATGAAACGGATCGGAACTATAAATTCACATGCTCAGATTGTAGTAGGGCCCATTACATTGGATCCACAACTCGCTTATTTTACGAACACTTTCGCGAACACTGACATTGCTGGATTAACAGCGATGGGAAATCCACCTTCGCCCAGCATTTAGTTAGTAAAAATTACATGGAGATTCTATGGAAGAAGGGAAGAAGATTCTAATCCATGAAGAAATTGAAATTAAGAAGCATCTCTGAGTGAACCATGACAAAGTATTAAACAACGAGAATTATTTTGAGAGAGATGATGCCATTAATTTCATAAGCAAATTTGACAGTTTTACCGAACTGGATAATGTTACGACGGTCCTCTAAGAGGTCCGCAATTTCCAGGCTCATCTACCAATCTGTGTTGAAGTATCTTTTCTCACATGATTGGTGGACAGTGTATCATACTCACTATATATTTCGATGTCTTGCCAATTTTCCCTGTGTAGACTATTGCCTCCGATGATGGCGTAATACCGAAATTATTTTACCGTGTTGGTCCATTTATTTCAGTATAGAAAAAAAACTCATTAGTTACTCCTGGGACTTGAACCCAGGACCTTTGGAGTCTGTTGCTCTTGCTTTTCCCACAGGCCACTCATCCCGTCTTCAATCTTGACAAGAATCAAGGTATAATGTTGCAGAGATTGCAACGAGGTTTTTGGGTGATCCGTTCGTCGGATTTTAAAATTATTTTTGTTTGTTACATAATGATGTCGAACAATTTTGTTATCGTTTTTTTGTGTATCTCCTACGGTTTAGTAGATACGATTTCCATACGTCCTAATTTGAATGTTGACAACATGAGAAAGAGTACGCTCAATTTCCTATTCTTTCCCTTTATTGGAATTTGCATAATTACATTTATATCCAAGATAGAAAGATGGGGGTTAGAGTTTGACTCTCCCTGTATAAGCGTGTATCTTTTATTAATAGTTTCTGAGATACAGATAAATAATTAAGTATTGAATAATTTAAAATATATAATTAGGAAATCGTATGACAGGGCTGAGATATTTCGAATTTTTACAAAATGGGCTTCATGAATAACTGTATCAACAGTTAGTGTTCCACCAAGACTCCCCATCGTAATTCCCTTGGATTTCTGTCACTTGGATTTCATCAACGTGAGCGAATCTTAAAGGATGCTAGCACCAGTGACATAAAGGGAATGCGTCACGTTGAAGGGGTCATCCCAAGAGATCATGTGTTTGGAGAAGGAAAAAGAGACAGAAACGAGTATGGAGGAGTTTGAGCAAACACGACGTAGAATCCGACTTTGATTCGTCTAATGAGAGAAATAGGTCTAAAGAGCCATTTCAGGATTAAGAAATGCACCGCAAAGGCTACGTGTCAAGGCGAATCAGAAATACGGCAGCGAACAAGCTAAGCGCCTAAGGGAGTAATATTTGGAAAACTGCGACTGCGGCTGGCGAGCAGAGCGACCGTGAGAGGGAGCGAGACGAACCTCCATGGATGCAAAGCGGTTGGTTAGAAGAAATTCTATTTTATTCTTCATTGCGAACACTGACCACGGAATCTTCGACGAGCGGCGGCAAGCAACCTTCAACCCCGTGTCTCTCGACGGCGTCGGATGGAACGTTCCCATTCATAGAAGCCAAGTTTTTGTTACCACAGAGGAATACCACCAAAAACGATAAGATTTTCTTTAATGACAACATTTCCCTATCCGTACAAACGGTCAGCATACAATATCTGACTGTACTTCATTGCTATCAAGTAATGAACTGTTCTACGCCATTTTCCGACATGAGGAAGCTGGGCTATTCGAATGTAGCGAGATCCTGGGGGTGTTCCCGTTCTCCTTTGCTGAATGTAGTTAAGGAGGAACAGGGAAAATATTACCGCAGGTTCCGTTACCTTTCCTCTGACCTTTTTTTTTTTTTTGGTCCATTTAATTCTCGTCAGAGGAAAGACTGCCTGATAAGAATTCCTCTTCTAACTCGCATTAGTATTGGAAGCGAATCTGACTTATTCTACCTACGGGAATAGTGAGCGACCACCGTAGTGATTTTAATTTTTATTTAAAATTTATTCGCACGGGAACCCTGTTGCCTATAGAGTTAAGTAAAAAATACTGACGATACTTTTTGGCTCTCATATTGCGAAGAATTTCAAGCGATGCTCATTTGTGAAATTGTTTCTGTCACATCTAGCGTACGTACCTATGTAGCGCCATGCTTGTTCTCAGCATCATAGCTAGCAAGCATCAATAATCACCAGAACTGTGTATCAGAAAACGTATCGCCTTATTGTGATTGATTTTTCTCTTTCGTTTTGGCGGCATAGTATACAAGACAGAAAGTGTACACCAGCTAAGTTATCAAGCAAGCCTTTGATGCTTATTTCGAGTGTTCATCGTAGTTTTTAATTAAGGACTTCAATGCTATGTAATTTGTTTTCCTCACGAATTCATTGTGTTGGTGTGATCGTATTTAGTTGTCTCAACAAGAGTGAAATTTATTGTGCGAATAGTGGGATCAGTTTGATCCATATTTCTATTAAGTGTAACCAATTATAGTGCTTCGCATTTGTGTTCAATTAAAAGGGAGTGTTCCCGATCTTTAATTTAGTGTGTTTATCTTGTGGTGCAAATTGGTAAGTGCTTATTGCCTAGTTCTCATGATATTTGTGTCTCAGTGCATTCGACCCTACATTAATCAACAAGTGTTTAAAATTCAGAGTGGCTTTTGTGATTTTCTGTCTGACGTAAAGTCGATTCATTGCTCCCGAGAGTGCAGCAAGGTTATCAGAGTTTCGTTAACCATGTAGAGGCAGAAAGTTAACTCTGCTTTCACTGCTACAATGCCCGGCTTGCAAAGTATTCAGCGAGTTCTTCATTATATTTTCCACAAGACTCGTCAGGCATCAGGTCGTCCAAGTTTCCATTGGTGATCATTGGGTGAGGTTCATCTATTAAGAACATTTATTTTTCATTTTATTTCCACTGTATTAACTTTGTTATCAGAATAAAATTTACCGTTATTTGCTTTCTTAAGTTCTGTCTCTTGTCCCTCTGCTATATCCACATGACAATTTCTGCTTGCCGGGTTGGTGAATGTGAGATTTATAAAATCATAGGGGTAATATAAGAGACGAGCTTATTGCACATACAGTCGGGTGCAAAAAGGTTTTTACCTAGGTCAAAATTGTTCGGCTTCCTTACAATACTTCAGTCCAATGACATTGCTTTTTCCAGGAGTCCAGTTGAACACGCTTACTATGGAACGATTCCATTAAGTTTTTGCTTACCTTCGGGGGTAAGCAAGTTTTACATCACATGCTCAACTATGTTGACTAAAAGATTATTTTGCCTGTTTTCTTGAGAATTTTTGTTTTATTAATAATAAACTAATCTATTTGGTTAGCAATATAACATTGCAGCATTCCTCCACCCCCGCCTATGCATAAATTAACAACACTGCACAAATATCGGAGCTTGGGTTCAAGACCAGAAATAAGGGGTTGAAACGCAGCAATTAGTTGACTGGCGCACAAACGGTTTATTTCCATATGAATTCCATACAATTAATACAATGATACGTAATCATTTATCATTTCTTGAACCTTAATTTCGACGGGGCCCCTTCGAACTAGCTTAATCCTAATTAATTTTTTCCAAAATGCATTGAGCGACGCTCACTGTTCAAAACTGCTGGCACTAAGGAGCACTAGCCAAATATCGTGTGGCACTGCGCCATGCTTAGCAAATGCAAGTGAGAGGAACTTGTACTCCCACGGCAGACAAGCCGCTACCTGAAACCTTGTGCCTCCGAATAAACATTCCGTTAGTGAACGTTCTCGATCACTATGTGCTTCCTTTTGTGTCGCATGTGAAGGGGGCAGGTACTGAAACCCGTCTTGGCCGGCATAAAGGCTTTGACTCGTCAGCCACTGGCGAGGCTGTGAACAACACTGGTGCTATAAAGGAGATCTGATTCCGTCGCTTATAACAGGTGGCGCGAAACATTCAGAGCGGCCTCTCTAAACTACGCATGTTTGCCCTGTATATGCATTAACTAGCGTATGTGTGCTTTTAACTATTTTACCAATAATTAACTACTAAGCAAAACAAGATACAGCATTTTATTATGTCAATTAAACGGCGTGATAGTTCTCTCGGTTGAAAGCAATAACTTTTCTTGCTACAGGAGCGCAGCAAATGAGGACATCATGGCTTTGGCCGGCATTCCGACAAGAGGCTCGAAGACTCAGATCATGCAAAGTTCACTATTGCTTCGCAAAAGTTGCTCTTAACGTTGACAAAATTAGATAAGGTACCACTCATCAGAATCCAAGACACTTGATAACACTTTACCGCGTCTGACATCTGTTACAGGGCGGCCGGCTTCATGTACATCGGGAAACCGTACTCAACTAGTATCGTTGTTCCGTTAGGCTCTCCTCGATGGGGTGGTGCTCAGCTTTCATAGTCACAAACTCGATCGGAAAATTCATGCCATTATTCTGTTTTTATTCTAATAAATTTACGATGGATAACAAATTAAGCTGATAAAACTTTTCATCCATAAATATGATGTTCGAATACCAAAACAAACAATCAAACATGCCTACGCTCAGGTATACGGCCGCTTGCAAGCAGATCATATCGCCAAAAAAAAACATACATATAAACATTGCACCTTCTATGTCAACAATAACGACACGTAATACGCGCATTCATTCCAAAAAGTTCTTATAACAATCCTTTGTTAGAGGCTGAGACAATCTTCTCTTAATTAACGACAACAATCTCAGCTCTAACAGAGGAAAAATACTGATGGCTTTCATTCTGCATATTTTACACAATAATTTCACCATACAATATTGCTCTCCCAAGTAACCAACGCACAAACAAATAATCAATCAATGCAATATTTACACATACATATGTATTGATCAAAACCTATATAACTTCTCCCAAACGGAATATCAATAAATCATTCCCAAACAATCCCCATTTTCCCCCCAACAGAAGAAAAAAGCAAAAGCAAATGGTTTATCACAAAAGAAAACTTAATTAACAAACTTTATTTACTTTAAAATAAACCAATGCTACTAATGACATATTCATAATTATCTTAAAAACAAAAAAGAGATACACATAATGACCCTCGCCGGACTCACGTGACTTCCTGCTAACCCGGAACGTCACAACATAAATGGTGCACAGTATCGATATACTTATATATCAGTAGATAAGCTGATGCAGTGCTAGTTGTGCTGTGGTGCAAAAGTGACTGCTCAAAAGGATAGAAGTCTCATTTTTTGTGTGTATATAAAGTAATCAACGACAATTATACCAACACTAACCAAAAAGATTTTTTAAATTTATTATACACTAGCTGATATACCCAGCCTTGCTCGAGCTCTTTTTTGATGTAATTTAACATTATCTAATGTGAATATACAGAATAAATGAACACATGAAAAAAGCTTGAATTAATATAGTAAAAATTCATATTGAAGAATCGAAAAGATTTTTTTTAAAATGCTCCCAATGGATGGTCTATGCAACGACTGGCCCTTCAGCAGTTCTACTCGACTTCGCTCGTTTTGGAATGATCTCTAGCTGACTGACTTTGACGCAGTGCCGGAGAAAAAAGATGGGGAATAATGATCATTTTTTCTGTATATTCACATTTCAAAAAAAAAGACCCCTCACAAAGCGAAAATCGAAAAAAACAGAAATTGATTGTTTTTTTTTGAAATAGCCCCGAGAACCTTCCGAAGTTGCATCAAAATATCAGAAATTTTGTGAAACACCCCGAAAATCAATTTTCTTTAGTTTTTGCATCCTGAAAATACGAATATCGAAAATCAGGGAAACTACTTTTTTGGCACGTTAGCTAGAAAACTTCCTGTAAAATTTTGAAGATCTGCGTTTATTGGGGGTGGAGCCAAGCGACCAAACACGCAAGCCCTTTCTGCCCCCCTAGGTGGGCAGGGGTCCGATTTTCAAAAAAACATGTCTTAGCATGGCCCTACGCTATCCGTCCTATGACAACGCCTCCTGTAAAGAAAGCCTCGGCACTGAAACGTCATACATTGTAACATCATCATAAGTCGACCAAATTTAGGGTTTATTATTGGTAGAAATCCGAATAACATAGGACGAAGTATGATGATATAACAATGCATGATGTTTCAATGCGGAGGCTTTCTTTATAGGAGGCATTGCCTATGACCCCGAGTTTCGAGTCGGTGGCTTTAGCAGATTTTGCTGTTAGATGATGAGTTAGTGAGTCAGTCAGTGGATGTCCTCTTTTATATATATATATATATAGATTTTAATAGTAGAGAATATTAAATGATTTGAAGAAAAGAGGATTTTTGTAAAAGTAATGGTGATATGAATTAGTGTATATTTTATTAAACACTAAAATATAAAATAAAGCATGATATGACAAATAACATGAAAAGTTTTTGAATCCATGAAGTAAACAGACCAAGTTGCACATTTGGATGAAAAAATTTTAATCTGTTTATGGTGTTCTTTACATACACTGTTTAAAACTTAAACGACATCAAAAACGCGATAATGAACAAAAAAAAAATCTATCCATATCGGATTCGAACTTTGGTATTCGAGGCATTAGGCAGAGACTAATGATGCTGCTGTCAGCCACTATTGCTTATTATTGTCAGGAGGGAGCAGGTGATGAGCACATCCCAACCATACACCTGCTCCCCTATTTTCATTCAGAAGGGACAGGTCTATTTTAATCTGCCTTGACTGTCAGTACAAGTACGTGATTTTGCAACCAATCAACATCCAGTAAGCTCAGTCCCTACTGAGCAGGTAAAAACCTTTTTGCACCCGACTGTACATAACTGAAGCTATGGACCAAATTAGAGAACATGAAGATGCCTTCAGATGCGCAACTCGTTCTCGTTTTCTCAAGAATTGAAAAATGCATTCAAATAAGTGGCGGAATATTCGAAAGTTTATTATAATGGTAATGCAGCATAATTAAAATCCACTTAATTTAATCATATAATTGTATCTCAGAAACCATTAACAAAATACTACATGTTTATATAAATTTTTTGACTATAGTGTTAAGGATAGTGTCTACATGTTTAGGGGATATGCAGGACAGACTCGTATCTCACCCTTAATAGTTGGCGCGTCCTAAAGTCCCATCCAACCAACCTACCAACCAATCATATATCATCATATTCGTTCTGAAGAAAGTGAAAGAAGAATCGGGATTGTCCACAGCATTCAATAGATGATGACGGTTCAATTACAGCCACGCAGTTTTTATTTGTTTTGCCCAAATTGTCTAATGTTACAGTCAATATGGGGCATTATCTGGATCACCTCGGAATTGCGTGTTGAGTGCATTCTTTTACAATCTACAGTATCTGAAGAAAGTATCAGTAAACAACAAATCCACTAAGAAATATCTTTAATTATGGCTGTTGTAAAGTTTAGAAAAAGGCCGGAGTCTGAATCCTCACAGGAATAGTAGCTCATACTTTAACACCAGCGATAGATAAAATGTTGCTTCAACAATTAGAGCACGGCCGGGAAAAGAACTATCACTCTCCTGCATGGTCTGATATGTGTGCCTATCACTATTTAAGTGAATATCAAATGGGACAGGAGTCAAAGAAGAAGACTGATAGACTTATACACATAAGAGGCGAGTTGCAGCCGACAGAGCTGATGTGCCAAATAAATATACGGAATTTGGTTTTTCTTTTATCTTTTTTGTTAAGCATTGAGAAAATTTCTATATTCGAGGTTTCGATTGTTGAAAATAACAATAACAATAAAAACGATTTCAAGTGATCGATTGATTTTTCGAGATCAAGGCAATGGGATCCCAATTGAATTAAATTTTTTTTGAATTAAACTTCAGTTTTTCAGGTTGAATTAAACTTCAGATTTATAAGCACAGGAATCTTGGTTAAAATTTAAAAGTTTTTTGGGCCCGTGGCTCAATTGGAAATGGTTAAATAATCGTGGCCTAAATACCAAGTTATAAAATTAGTTGTTTAATCGAAATGGAATTCAGCAACTCCAATCAGCCCGATGCTCCACTTATAATTAAGATTTTTCTGGCTCACAAGTCCGGCTGGAAAAGGCAGTGGGTTAGGTGAACAATAGCTTATGATAACTAAACACCTTTTTATCCTCTTAAGAAATAATAACTTATTTCCCGATAACTCTTATTGCTTTAACTCTTCTATTAGTGTGATAGGCAACAAATTAAACATTAAACCCATTTAAATATTATGATAATAATTATTGATGGCCGTGAGAGATACAGACAGAATTGTCTCAAGATTACCCTTTGGACCCTCTTAAGTTGATGGTATGACCCATGGCGTGGCTGCGTCGGCGGACGGTGGCTAGGCAAGTGGCAGTGGCTCTTTTTTGGCTCCCGGCGTTGATCTAGGCATGGCCCTCGGAATGGCTTTCATTGACGGCGGCTGGTTTGGATTGCGCTTGGTTCTTCTAGTTCATGGAACAACAAAGGCTGCTCATCAGGCTTTTGGACTCGGGCAGCTTCAAAACTAGCAATGAGTGGAACTGGCATTCTGCTCATTCTCATCTGAACACTGTTCAGGAACCTTTCGTGCAAGCATTTAGTCTTTGTTTCCGCTATTCTTCACTGCTCCTGGGAAAGTGTTTGCAGCCTTTCTCGCAAACTCTGTATTTCCTGCGATTTTTGTGAACTCCGAATCAAAACCTGGCAGAGTTTCTACACATTCCACCGGATTCAAGTTAGCAGTTTCTCTGTTTCGATTGACCACTCCGGTATCCCTTGGAGATTCTCTGATCCAATCTTCATCGTCTACTGATCCTAGACAATGTAAATTATAAGGATGGGGAGGTCTATCTCTATCTCCACATCCCCTTTGGGGCTGAGCTGCTTCAGGCCCTCATCTAGGTGGTTCGTTCCTGAACTCTGGTCGGGGAAGGTACATATCATCCACACATATAGGTGGAGCATCTCGGGGCATTAAATGAGTCGCATAATTCTCTTTTGCTCCCGTTCTCTCCCGTATGGATTTCTCCCTAGGTCCTCCAACCCCATATGCTGGTTTTATTCGACTCGTATGTATTAATTTCAGCTTATTTCCGCCAATTTCCTTAATAATAAAGTTCACATCGGAAAGGCGTATTTATTTTTTCATATGGACCCTCATAATGGTCGGCTAACTTTTTGGTCAGTCCCTTTTTTATGTTAGGGATATGAAGGTATACCTTGTCTCCAACATCAAAATGATATGGCTTATTTCAAGAAGCATGATAAGTTTTTCGCTCCTCTTTTTGCTCCTGCAATACATGACTAGCGACTTAATATGCGTCCTGTATGCGCAATTCTATTTCTCTATTCAAAATTTCATCCACATCATAATAGACCTTCTTAGGATCCAGCAAAATATCAAAAGGAAGCCATGGTTCTCTTTTTTAAAACAGGAAAAAGGGAGTCTCCTTGACTGCCCTGTGGTAGCTTGTATTATAAGCTAGCATTATATAACTCAAAAATTCGTCCCAATCCCGTTGACGAGCATCAGTATAATGTTTCAACATCTGGACAAGAGATTTGTTTAGCCGTTCCGTGACTCGTTACTAGCAGGATGGAACGCTGTAGTGAATATCTTTTTCATACCAAACAATTTGTACAAATCCTGCATTAAAGTGGAAGTAAAGTTAGCTCCTCTATCTGTTAACAATTGGACAGGTAACGCGTGCCTATTAAATACTGTTTCCACTAATGTGCGCGCTACTGTTTCTGCTTTCTGGTCTGCCATTGCAACAGTTTCTGCATATCTGGTAAAGTGGTTGACTAGAACTAATATATACTTATTTCCCTTGTAAGTACTAACTAATGGTCCCACAATGTCCGCACTGACCCTCTGAAATGGTTGATTGACCTCTGGAAACAGCTGTAAAGGCTGCTGTCTTCTTTTAAGAGGAGGTGCATTACTTTGACAACTATAACATTCTTTACAATAAGCTTGGATATCTCGAACCATATTTTTCCCATAACATTGCTTGTCAATCTTCTTTTTCATCTTTTTGGCTTTTATATGACCACTAAGTGGCAGAGAATGGAAGGTATGTATCACATGTTGCACATAAATTCTGGGGATAACCATTCGTTCCCAACGTTCTCTTCCCGACTGAGACCTTTTCACATGGAAAAGAACACCTTCCTTATCCAAAAAATAGTCTGAGAGCGAGGCTGCTCTCTCAGAGCTAATATCATTATTTTCCAGAGCCTTAATAATAGGACTTAAATGCTCATCTTTTCTTTGCTCAGCTGCAATTATTTCACGTGACAATAAGGGACTGTATTCTGTTATTTCATTGACTGGAATGAGACTTAAAGCATCTGCATTTCCATGAAGCCTACCGTGCTTATGAATAATCTCGAAATCAAATTCTTGAATTAATAAATTCCTCCACTAATTTAGACGTGGGGTCTCGGATTGAGAATAACCACTTCAATGGCCGGTAGTCGCAAATAATCGAGAAATGCCCTCTATATAGGTATCACTAAGTTGCTTAGTAGCGAACACAACTGCAAGGCATTCTTTTTCTGTTGTACTGTAGTGGATCTCACTACCCTTTAACAGTCAGCTAGGATAGGCTATGGGGCACTCTTCCCCTTCAAATTTTTGCGACAATATCGCTCCTAAAGCACTATCACTCGCGTCAGTGGAGACTATAAACTCTCGAGAAAAATCTGGGCTTCGCAGAACTGGTGCGGTAATCAAAGCTTGTTTTAAGGCATTAAAAGCATCTTCCGCATCTCCATCCCATCTGAACACAACATCCTTTCGGGTTAGGTTTGTCAATGGTTTTGCTATATTACTGAAAGAGTCAATATGCTTCCGGTAGTAACCAGTAAGGCCTAGGAATGACTGTATTTCTTTTACGTTTCTAGGTCTGGGAAAGTCTTTTACGGCTTTAATTTTATCTTCATCAGGGGCTATGCCCTACTTTGATACAAGGTGTCCCAAGAATTTTACTTCCGACTTTATGAATTGGCATTTTTTTGGTTTCATTTTCAAATTAGCTTCCCTAATTCTTTTGAATAAAAATTCAAGATCTTCCGAATGCTGTCAATAGGGGGCACTGTATACCAAGAAGTCATCTAAAAAGACTAACGCAAGCTTGCCCTTAATCTTCCTAATAATGTGTTCTGGTGTTCTTTCCCAGATACTTAGGGAATTCGCTAGACCCATACGCAAGCGCTTAAATTGATAACGACTCCCTGGAATCGTAAATCTGGTCTTTTCTTTGTCTGTAATTACAAGCTGAAAGTACCCTTGGTTCGCGTCCAGAACACTAAAAACCTTGGTATCTCCCAAAAGGGGTCAGGTCTCCGATATAAGCGGTAAAGGAAAATTATCTGGTTTAATGACCTTTTTCAATTTCTTATAATCCACAACGAATCTGAAGGTATTATCTTTTTTCTTAACCAACAATGCTGATGCACCACATGGTGATGTTGAAGGTTCAATAATGTCATTTTGCAACAATTCATCAATTTGTTTCTCCATAATTTCTCTATGGGCATACGGGATTCTATACGGTGCTTGAGCGATAGGCTTAGCATCACCTGTATCTATTCTGTGAGAGGTAGCCGATAAATATCCCAAATCATACGCGGTCTGTGAGAAACATGCTCTGTAATCATAAAGCAAATCCTCCAATTGCTGTCTATCATCTCCCTCTAAGTGTTCCAAATTAAATAAGTTAAGATATTCTTCTCACTTCAATAGTGTGATCAGGTTGAACAATCTCTTGATCAAC
The DNA here is from genome assembly GCA_023313115.1 of Rhysida immarginata. Lineage (NCBI taxonomy): Eukaryota > Metazoa > Arthropoda > Chilopoda > Scolopendromorpha > Scolopendridae > Rhysida > Rhysida immarginata. The sequence continues at coordinate 231,773 of JAHWFO010037803.1, forward strand.
GCTATAAATTTCTCCCACTAATGTTCCTTTTCTTAACTTTAATTCTCCTGTGAGCAGTTTAAAATTCTCACTGGTACTGTATTATGCGTGGACACTGTGACCAATACATTAGCTGTTCTTAATCCCGATTCATTTATGGGCAGTTGGGCATCGCAATGGACACTATGAATATGAAAACGACAGATAGTGACGACAGCGATTTTGATAACAGTGACAGCGATATACAAGGGCTGTTAGCAAAATTAAATGCTACTGCAATTCTGCGATATACAGCCCTATGCATTTTACGTGTTTCTATAATTCTGCTCTGTCCTCTACATTGTTTTCCTCTAACTGTTCCTATGCGCATTACTTCTGTCAATGGAGGCAAAGTAATTTTATTCCTTAATCTAATGGGCTGGGCATCCATATAATTAATTCTGCGTTTTCCTATTCTAGTGCCTTTTGTCTTCTCCGCATCCTTTACATCTATTGCAAAGAATATTGTATTATTTCTTTCTCTTAACACTTGTTCTTTAAGATCTATTACAAATCCATAAGCACCAAGGGTGTCTCTTCCTAAAATACCTGCATAAGGCACTCCGCATCTATTGTCCCATGCATAAAATTGCACGTCATAACTCCTGTTACCAATGCCTATCTTTATAAGATACACTCCTTTCGTAAGGAATCCATCTCTGGTCACTCCCAATAATTCTAAATCAGGCAATTGTAATCGTTTCATTGGATAGGCTAGCTCCTTTAACTGTTTTATAGTTTCCTCATCTAACAGTGTAACGTTACTGCCTGTATCAACTAAAAGATCAGCTTTTATTTGGCCTAATTGCGCTTCAATCAATAATTCTCTTAACATCTCTTCACCATCAATTGGTTCTAGAAATTTCCTACCAAGACACTGTAATCTAGTTGCAAACTGTCAAACTTTTTCGCCACGCTCCTGATAGCATTCTGTAAATCTGCGCTCATTCTGTTCCATGGTTTCTTTAAAAAATCGAGGAGTCATTAACCCTTTAAATACTTAATAATTTTCCGCTGCTACTATGTCTCGATCATCGCGTGCAAAATACAATGCATTCCCTGCTAACCTGACTTTTGCCATTTTAAATTTCGTATCTGCTCTCCAATTCCTGATATCGGAGTTCTCTTCAAGTCTCTGGAAATATTCATTCACATTACTACTGCCATCAAATATGGGCACTTCAATGTATAAGCCTAAAACTTGCATATTATTATTGTTATTCACCATAATGCCTATTATTCCTAACCACTAACCTTCCAGTCTGTATAATTAATTTTTGAACCCTAAACAATGCTATTAATCAAAGTAGTCATTAATCAGAATTGCTCTTAAAACTACGGTAGTCTTAACTAACTTAATCAACTTATCAAAAGCAAACAAGAATAATTCAATTCAGATGTTACTTGTATGAACGTAACTATAACAGAAATACTTTTCCAACAAATATGTACTCTGCAAGCATGAACAATAGTCACATAAGCGTATGCACCAAAATCTGGCGTAATTGACTCCTATAGTTGATGCGATAATCTACACCAGCACTCTTATTCATACAAGCAACATAAATCAATCATAAATATCAACATTCTTTAAAACAATGTTACTTCGCCATAATTATTGTCTATCATGAGAACAAACCCTTAAACAACTTCTAAAATAAAATTTATGGCAAGAAATTTTCCTAAAACTTTGCTTAATTAATTATGCAATACTAATTATGCTAATTTTTATTTAATTTAAATAATTAATTATTCATCCTGTAAACGACTGCGCCTAATATGTGGCGGCTTTTACTCAAAAAAAATACAATACAAAACAATCCTGTCGTACTGCGAGAAAATATGTGGGGCCTGTGGCTCAATTGGAAATGACAAAATAATCGTGGCCTAAATACCGAGTTTTAAAATTAGTTGTTTAACCGAAATGGGATTCAGCAACTCCAATCAGCCTGACGCTCCACACATAATTAAGATTTTTCCGGCTCACAGTCTGGCTGGAAAAGGCAGTGGGTTAGGTGAACAATAGCTTATGATAATTAAACCCCTTTTTATCCCCTTAAGAAATAATAACTTATTCCCAGTTAACTCTTATTGCTTTAACTCTTTTAATAATGTGATAGGCAACAAATTAAACATTAAACCCATTTAAATATTATGATAATAATTATTAATGGCCATGAAAAATATAGAGAGAATTGTCTCGAGATTACCCTTTGGACCCTCTTTAAGTTGATGGTACGACCAACGGCATGGCTGTGTTGGCAGACGGTGGCTAGGCAAGTGGCAGTGGCTCTCTTCTGGCTCCCGGCGTTGATCTAGGCACGGCCCTCGGATGGCTTTTATTGACGGCAGCTGGTTTGGATTGAGCTCAGTCCTTCTCCTCGTTCATGGAACAACAAAGGCGGCTTGAAAACTAGCAATGCGTGCAACTGGCATTCTGCTCATTCTCATCTGAACACTGTTCAGGATCCTCTCGTGCAAGCATTTAGTCTTTGTGTTTTTAACTGGTTAGTAATACGTCTATCATCATCAACTTAACGGGCAACTTTTCCGTTATTTCTCCTTCTGGCTGGCAACTCTACTCGACTGTCCAAATCTGGCAGGTAATGACTATTACTCTTCTCAATGTCAACTGACTATTTCTTCTCATCAATGTTTCTCACTTCAAAACGTCCCAAATTGCTATTCTAGATGACGTACGGCTTTTTTGGATTAATTTTAATATTACGATTGGTTGAGACGGGAGGAAAACATTCCCTCACGGATGTCATTCATTTCAGGTGACAGCCAAAATCAATTCTTGGACTATGGACTCCGGAGGAGAAGCGAATGCCACTCCCAATGATGTCTCAAGTTTCTCCACCAAGGCAGGGTGGACAAACATCTGTTCTCAATGTCTGTCTCTTCTTACAAAAAAGGAAACCCACTCCTTTACCGACAATTGATTGTATTATAATAAATTCTAAATGCTTCTCATGTTCACTAAAGTCTATTATCTTCATCTAATAGTAATAGCTCAGGAATGCAATAAGAATAACTTCCAATGATGCACATGAACACTTCTAATTTCTTCTTCCAAATCTTTATATATAAAAATTCAGGCTCTGGGTGCGTCTGTAAATGTTCTAAAAACTTTTGAACTACTTATCCGATTGAGCTAATATTTGCAACACATATTCCTTAGTTTCAGAGTAAGGTTTACATGTCCCTAACGTAGGGGGGGAAGGGGTAAAAATCATATATCTTGGTTTATGTTTGTTTGTTTACTCAATAGATGGCGCCAGAGTTTATCTTTTCCTTGAAACCGAAACTGGACTAACTGCGCAGAAGCAGGACAGCAAAAAAACTTCCGTTTCCTCCGAATGTGTAGTATTGTTTGCACATTCCAAGGTAGGAAACGCTGTCCTGCTTCTGCGCAGTTACTCCAGTTTCGGTTTCAATGGAAAGGTCTTTATAAAAATTCAAGGCGCGTCTGTAAATGTTCTCAAAAGTTTTGAACCACTTATCCGTTTGAGCTCATACTTGCACCAGATATTCGTTAGGTTCAGGGTATGATTTACATGGGCCGAGTGTCAGGTTGGCCCTAAGGGGAAAGGGTAAAAATAATATTTTGCTTGATGTGCCTGTCTGACATGAGCCTACGATATGCGCGGACCAACAATGGGTGAGGTCAAAAATGCTAACACCGAGTTGAGTTAGTGAAGAAAGCCATTGTTGCTACGACAGTCAACAATACATTAACAATCGAGCAATAATCATCGCTTCACCAACCCAACTCGGTATTTGCATTTTTGACCTCGCCCAATGTATGTCATGCCCTGCAATGCAAAGTAAAGTTTCTGCGACAATAGGCCATAAAAAATTACTTTGGCTATGGTCATGGATGAAGAAATACAGGATGGGAAACTCCATTGTTTAAAGCGTGATTCTTTTTTTTCACTGGCGCTCTCTGGCTAATTGCATGGGCATTATTCTCTGTCTAGCATACAACTTTACTTTTCCTTATTGGCTTCGATGGCTCAGTTGTTGCGTGATCTCCTCTGATCAACACCTCCTAGACAGAAGGCCTGATAACGGAAACGTCATACATTGTTACATCATCATTAGTTGAACAAATTTAGGGCTTATTATTGGTAGAAATAGGATTAATAATGGTCGACTAATGATGATGTAACAGTGTATGACGTTTCCGTTATCAGGCCTTCTGTCTTGGTGGTGTTGCTCTGATGCCCGTAGATGTGGCTTCGATCCCGGCCGAGGACGACGAGGATTTTTTACAGGGGGAAATACTATTATATAATAGAAAGAGCGAAAAATGTAAACACTCACTCATTCATTCATTCATTCATTACGAAATCTCCAGAACTATGAAGCCTACAAACTTGAAATTTGGCAGGTATATTTCTCTTGGCTTCTAGGTGATAAAGGGATAAAATCTAAGCAACATTTACCTCTTTCATTTTTTTTATAGGGCATTGTTTTTAGATAAAAAGTGTTGAAATATTACCTGCAGGAAACAGTTGTTTGGAATCTGTGGAGACACTTAAAGACATTGGTATACGAGACACCAGTAGGATCTGATGAAGAACTGGTAGCCGGAATCGCCATAGCTGCGGACCAGATTTGTGAAGAACCAGGAACTTTTGAACTTTTTACGTCAGTCCATGCAGCGACGTTGTGAAGCATGCATTCATGCCAGAGGGAGTGAATTAGAGCACTTATTATTGATGAAAATAGAAAAGAAAATTCCACAGCCTGGGTTTGAACCAGGAATTTTCTGCTCACCGTGCAGACGTGCCAACCAATTGTGCATTAACGCTATTTGCATGTCCTTAGAGCTGGTTGGAGTAGTACCCAGTTCGTAGATTTTTATTTATTTTTTAAAAATTTTATATTAAGAAAAATTCTAATAAAAAGCAATTCATTAGAAGCGTCATATACTATTTTATAGTTGCGCAAAATTTTAACACTCTTTAGTAACAAAAAAGTTATCGATTTTTGGTCCGAACTTTCCTACTGCGTATAATCGTTCTGCGTATTGGAACTTTTAAAGTTTTGAACCCAATTTTATCAATGAAGACAAAGAGATAGAGAGTGGGTCTTGAAGACATTCCTATTCTACTTTTTGAAGGTCTTTAAGAATCCGAAATCAAATTTCAGAAATTCAAAATTTTTAGTTCACAAGCAAAGTCTTGGGGGGCAGCAGTCCTGTGGAGGCAGAGTCTGTGAGTATTTATTGAAAAATATTGTAGTTTTGAAATTCTGACTTCTGATTCTTAAACACATGAAAAATTAGAATAGAAATGTTTGTAAGACACACTCTCTATCTCTTTGACTTCATCGATAAAATTAGGTTCAAAACTTTAAAAATTCTACACTTTCAGGGCCTCTATCTCCTAAACGGTTGGATCAATTGAAAAAACACCAAGAATAAAACGTTTTTTGAAAACTGTGTACAATCTGAATATAAGATTAAAAATAGGGGTTACTATTTAAGATTTCAAAGTACCTCCCCCCCCAACTAATGAATTTCCCCCACGAAATAACTAACTATTGATTATGGACATTTTTTCGTACAATGCTTTATTTCCGAGATATCTGCCATGTTAACAGACTTTTTGACACTGTGTATATCAAACAACTTGGAATGACGTGTCATGAATGAATATAAATTAAAATTATTGATAGTCTAAATTGGTTCAAAAGCACCTGGGATTTAGTGGAACCATTGTGGTTCACTGAAACTTTCTATGCTAATATGTGGCATGTAATATATCAAAACACTTCGAATGATGCATCATGAATTTATATAACGTAATGATAATCCAAATTGGTTCAATGCTACGTGGTTTAATGGTATCATTATGGTTCATTGAAAGTTTCAATGCTAAGATATGGCAAGTTATATATGAAACAACTTGGAATGGTGTGTAATGAATTACTCTAACGTAAAATTGATGTTAGTCGAATT
>JAHWFO010037803.1:267761-284139 GCA_023313115.1 Rhysida immarginata
CCCCCCCCCCCCTTTGGATTTTTTGAAAATTTTTTTAGATTCATGCATTGTCACCGACTTTACGTAAGTGTACAATATTTCAGCAAGATCGGACTAGTCGAAGGGGTTGAAATATTGATCACAAGATTTCATCTACCAAACATGACCCAAGTGGTGAAAGTTATATAAGCGTTGTAATAAATATAAGGAGCGTTCAAAAAGAAACGAGCCGTAGTCTGGAATGTGCAGACAGAATGGTGATATCGTTGGTGTCTAACAAAGAGTGGTCCCGACTACAGCGCGGAAGTTCACAACCCGCCACTAAAGGGTGATGGTGGAAATCACGTGACTATACAAAGAAAGCATCAATCATCCAACCAAAGACGATAAGAAAGAAACAAGCCAGACAATCCTCTGTTTTAAGTGATCCGCGCAACTTTCTTCGCGCACCACGTCATTTGATGTACCTTTGCCCCGTACGTTGGAGGGCGTAATTAACGTATATTAAAATAACGAGAAATGATGTTAATTATTCAAATAAGTTATGTATTTAATAAATAAATAAAAAGTATATGATGCATTCCTTAAACGTTGTTACTTTTATTAAATCGAAAGTAAAAGTGTATGATTCCACTCAGCTCTTCGATTGCCTCATAACGGTTGATAATCATTTCGAAAAGCAATCTGCAGCTGATTCAAATGAAATATGTCATTGGAACGCTGGCGTGCAGCTCCAGATTGTTTCAACAGACGAGTATATATGTATAAATCATTGCTGTCATGCTAAGTTTAAGTTGTGGAATTTTAATCTTTTATATTCATCAGTTTAAATTTGTATGTTTGCTGAAGTTTCTATTGTTTTGTACTTTGGTTTGATTCTGTTTAACATATGGATTATATTGCATTTTTGTTTTGAATTAGTTGTGTGGTGATTATATTTATTTCTTGTATATTTTTATATCCATTCCTGGATGTAATAAATAATTTCTATCTTACTTTTACTATTGTTGTGCTAGAATCTTATTAAACGTTGAAGTTATTACTCACATTAATTATTAATTATATAATTTATTAATATGTATAATAATATATACAGGACTCTGCCTACATGTATTTCAAGACTTATATTAAAGGTAAATTCCGAATTTTATTTTTAACATCGGTACCAAAATGAAGCAAATTGAAGCCATGACAATTTTGGGCCCAAGGAATAATTATTTCAAAACCAGTCCTCAAAGATGCTCCGCGTACAACTGTACAAAGAGGCACGAACAAGGATCAGGAACCACTTTACACAAGCATAAATCAAAAATACGTAACTGAAATGAAAATATGTAACTGAAAGATGATCGAAACGAAATTGAAATTGAAACCATGATCCGAAAAATCACGTCTGATGTGTGCTTCGATTAAATCTAAGAAAATAAAGTACCGGAAAGAGTTAATAGCTTGAAACATTAATGGTTGAATTAGACGTAAGGAACGAAACAAAAATATAAGAATACTATAATAATCAAACGAGATAATTAAGACGCATTTTCCATCGCGCACGAAATTAACTATCGTGATTGAGTCACGTGATCAGTGTGAATCGTGCAGTGCGATTCGTGGAGTTAAGCAGCCCCAAGATTAACGATAACCCGCGTTTTTTGCAAATGGCAAACCGTTGGTTTGGTTTCGTTTGTTTGGTATTAAGGTCCTTTTCAACTGCTATGGTCATATCAGGACGGCGTTATAGGGGCCGCAAATTTTGCCTCGCAAGGGTTCTTTAACGTGCAGTCGGCAAACGACTACACGGGACCAACGGCTTTACTTCCCCAGAAGAAAATGCTTGATCTCAGGATGTTCAGAGGATTAAAAATAAATGGAACGTGGTTTGGGTTATATAACATCTTTATTGATTACAATTAAGTAGAGTAAACGCACATTATGGCAGCATTGGCAGGTAAATGAATTACAAAGAGCAAGAAACCAACAAAAAAAACCAGATAGGAATCTAAAAAAGAACTAAAAAAACTAAAACAAAAGAAAGAACCTCGTGCGTGAAACTTGGCGCATATTGATACGCTCAGTGGGACAAATCGGTTTTGTTTATCCACTCCTGCTGAAAAAATTTTATTCACTTGGCGACCATAAAAAAAAAACATCTCGCAGCTTTACACTTCGATGTATGCCAAAAATTAGCGTGAATGGGACGTGAAATAAGCACGCCATGGAAACAACAATTTTACTTCAGCAGGAGGATAAACTTTGCGGAGATTAAAATAGAAGCAAATCCACTGGTGGGAGGGTCGAGTGGAGGGGAGAGGTGCATGAGGTGTGAGTACAGATTAAGTTTGTTCAGATGTTCCACTTAGCGCCAAATAGGAAATTTGAACGACGCTAACGCCCTCTCAGTTGCGTTAAACTCTTGGTTTGATATTGTTTAAAGAAAATTGCATAATCATAATGTATAAATGTTTTCTTTCTAAAATCGTGAATTAATTTACGATTTAATATTAATTACATCTTAAAATACAGTCATGTGATTTACAGAGTTTTACATGTGATTTACATGTGATTTACAGAGTTTTCAATTTCGAGTCGACGTCATTTGCAACGAAAATAAAGAAAACGTTTCAAATGTAACGGATTTTTTCGTTTGATTTAAAATGGACAGGAAAAGTAATTGCGCTGAAAGGTTTTACAGAAAATGCAACATTTGTGGAAAAACAAAGAAAGATTTTGGGGTAAAGAAAGAAAAGCAAACTAAAGCAATAAACTAAAATTTAAATTGAATGTAATTTTTAAAAGGCTTAATTTGTATTAATAGTGTAAAATGGTGACGTAATTTGTGATCTGTACATATCTATATCAGGCCTGACAACTGAGGACTGATGGCGTCATGCTAGAGGTCAGTTGCCATGGGAACCCCCTTCTCAACGGAAATATTTTAACATTGAAATAATTTAATTGATGACAAATTATGTTTAATCAAATTAAACGAATACTCCAGTAATATTTAAAAAATTATCTCCTCCGTCAAAATTACAGGCAGACGACCTCACGCCTCGCCGACCTCTAGCAGTTGTCAGGCCTGCGAAGCCAACGAAAAAGACAGGCCTCGAAGCGGAAAAGTCACCTGACCATCTGGATCCGAACAACAATCCAACCTTCATTGTTTCCAACAATCGGAAAAACACTCATTGTTTACATCCAAGATGGAGACAATGAAGATTGGATTGTTGTTCGGACCCAGATGATCAGGTGACTTTTCCGCTTCGAGGCCTGTCTTTCTCGTTGGCCTCGTCAGGCCTGTAGATATAGTACGGCCATAATCTGCCGTAGCCAACGAGAAAGACAGGCCCTGGCGCGGAAAAGTCACCTGACAATACTAGTCTGAGTAACAATGCAATCTTCATTGTTTCCATATTGGATTTTAACAATCAATATTTTTCCTTTGTTGGCAACAATGAAGGTTGGATTGTTGGCCGGACTACTATGATCAGGTGACTTTTCCGCGCCGGGGCCTGTCTTTCTCGTTGGCTATGTGATCTGCACTTTGACGTAATAGCCACGTCACGTGACTCCTATGACGTTCGTCCGTTGACTGTGCTGCCATCCCAGTTGTGTGGCATGCTTTCTGATTGGCTATCTGGTAATATCAAAGTTACCATTGCTATCAGAAGGAGCGGAACATCTGAATCAACGTAATCTGTGGGTATGAGACTGTACGCAAAAATGAAAATAAAAATTAAAATTTACTAACAATAGAGCTTTTACAGCACGTGACCATATAATGCACTGTGGGTTTGGATCATTGTTAGCAGGTCAGCCATATTGGATAACAAAAACGCTTTCGCATGCTATTCGCTGTGGCAAGGTCTACGTATTATACGAATCTTCCAAACAAAAATACTCAACAACAATGCTTAACCGACTTCTTGAGTGAATGCGATGATTGGGAAAAGCGAAACTAGAGAGTAACGACTTTTTTGTGATCCAGTATAGCAGCATTGACGTCATGATGACGCGTAGTGAAAAAGCCCTATTAAACGGCATAACTTCCTGCGATCGAGGAAATTAGCCGCGAGGGAAAGAACATAGTTGCCACATTAATAAACCAAACAGACGCAAATCGTAAAAGTAAACTTTGCGACAACAATAATTAAATAAATTACAACAATCAAAAAAGAAATTCATCGAAAAAGAAAACCAGACATCGGTTTATAACTAATTCAACATACATGTATATAAAAAAATTCAATATAAAATATTGATAGCTGCAATACTAAACATCCACCCAATATTCACCATTAAATGCAAATGAATAGTCATTGATATACTTTGCATTTACCAAACAAAAAAATAGGTTTCTCGAACAAATCCTTCTGTAATTTTAATCGAGTGCAGGATAAATAAAGGTGTCCGTGAGCATAGAGGTGTTGGGGGAGCACCTTATTGGCTGGACCTAAAAAAAATTAGCATAATTTCTTGTATGTTATGTGTCTCTTAAGTGAAGTAAACAGATAAATAATTGGATAGTATGAATATGAATAGTATGCGCACAGTTAATTAATGAGTATGAATTATAAGTTTATCGGCATGCCAACAAAAAAAAACTTTACACTGAGCTCAGAAGTGTATAAATAATGTATATTCCTATTAAACTAGTTACGTGCTATGAGTTACTTACTAGCACAAAAAAGAAATGTATGCCAAAACCTTTTTTCTGGTTAAAGAGCAAAAAAAATATGAACGGACAGGCGTTAAGAACCCTTTTCCGGCGTTAAGAACACCTCTCATCCCGCCTAAACAACCTCAAAAATAAACTTGCAGTTAAACCAAAAAAAAAAAAAAAAAGGAACGGCCATACATATACAGGATTTATTTTCTATATATTAGAAAAATGTCTATCTAGAGTTTGTCATCCCGCTTAGTTAAGGGTAATTGATCCCAAATTTTATATAAAGCGGGAGCAGGTAAAGGTTTCGTCAAGACATCCGCGGGCATATCTGAGGATGGGCAGTAGGTGAGATTACATTCTGAAGATTGATTTCGCGCGAGATGTAACTATGCAATCTCAGAATATGCCTCGTTCTACTCTTAGATTAGAATGCATCACTCAGACATGCAATGGCAATAGTTGAATCGGTGTATATAGTTGTGGGGAAAAGAGATGTATTCCCCCTGTCCTATTTGGGTGATTAAGTCCCATAACCACCGGAATGATTTCACACATTCGGTTATAGCTATAATTTCGGCTTCACAGCTGCTTAAGGCCACGAGGCGCTGCTTCTTAGAGCATAAGAGATGGTATTTTCTCCCAGTTTTATGAGAACACCAGAGTAACCCTTGCTCTGTGTGGTAAACACCAACTCGCATCGGCAAATGCATACAACGAACCCGTTGACTGAACAAAGGTGAGCGATGCGTCACAGGTGTGATCTAGGTAAGCAGCGAATCCCTTAAGCGCCGTCATATGCAGAGCTAACATATGATGACAATCGTGTGACAGCGTACGCTATATCCGGGCACGTGCATGTCATTACATACATAAGTGACCCGAGAAAAGACTGATAAGTCGTGGGATCCGCCGGCCGTGAATCCGTCACTTCATGCGGACTAAGCGGAACGGTTCTGGGTTTAACGTCGTGCAATTGATAGTCATGCAAGACTTGCTTGATATAGTGAGTCTGGGATAATCTGATGACATTGTCTTCCCGACTCACAAAAAAGGTGATGTACGGGACCCAGATCCAGTAGATCGAGTTCCTGTCGAACACTAGTCATCACTGACATTAAAACGGAAACATCGTTTGTAGCAGCCACGATGTCATCTACGTATACAGCAAGGAGTATAGAACAACCGTTGTTGTTATAGAAAAAAACTGTCATCCGCTCGCGTCGGCGTAAGCTCCAAGCGGAAGAGGAGCTGACATAATTTCATATACCAGCACCTCCTGCTCTGCTTCAAACCATACAGTGATTTTCGGAGTTCGCTTACTTCGTCTGAACGGATTGACAACCCCTTGGGTGGCATTACATATATCGTGTGATCTATCGGTGCATGCAGATAGGCACATTTAACATCGTAACTGGTGCAACGACATGCCCGTATTGGCCGCTTTGGCAAACAGTAATCTCAACGACTCCATCCGAATTACAGGGGAAACGTGAGTTCATATTCACTTCCATACGTCTGCGACGATCCGAACGCGACCAACCTGGCTTTGAATCTTGACACCGACCCGTCTGGATTATATTTAATGCGATATATTCATTTTGTTTTTAATATCTTCGTGTTTAGTGGCTTAGGGACTAAGTCCCAGACTTGATGGAGGTTGAGCGAGTCTAATTCACTCTTCATGGCTTCTTCCCATTGGTGACGTTGAGTGGAAGAGAGTGCCTGTTCATACGACATAGGGGTCATCAACGATGCCTCCTCGAGTGTGGAGTCGGTTAGGTTGGGATGACAGAGTGTAGCTCGATGCCTCTCTGCCTTATATTACAATCTTTGCGATCTGCGTAACTCCTGTTGAGGGGGCGCAGGGACAGGTTACGTCGGTGGTGACAGGTCCGACTGGACGGGTGTATCTACCGGAGGGACAGGAGAGATCGTTACGGCAGGAGCGGATGGAGGTGTGGCGGTGAGTCCTCAACGTTGGATGTTGGAAACAACGACTGCGGTTGTTTGACATTCTCCACTTCGTTAGTCTGAGACGTCTCTGAGAGTTGAAGATCATATGGAAGCTGTGGCATTGACGGAATCGTGAATGACGGTTCGCGGCACATTCACAAATCAGGGAACGTTCTTGGAAAGAATCGAACAGATCGAGCTCGTATCAGTTTGTCTTCTTCAATCGAATAAATGAGATAGCCAGGTGACGACGTCGGGTATCCCATGAAGATTCCACGCTTTGTTTGTGCTTGAAATTTGAATCGATGTGACTTTGGCAGAAAATAGTAGACTAGGCGCCCAAATGGTGCCTGGTGCTTACAAGTGTTTTTTTTTCGGACCACAGCTCCTCTACACATCTACACAACAATCAGTGGACCAAGGCATCTACACTACAACAATTTCCGACAAAGTTTATCGGAAAGAACTTTTACTTAATGAACGGCTGCATATTGCAGAAGTTAGAAATATCAAGGATGCTTGATATCAATTGAAATGCTTGCAAGTGCCTGGAATTCTGTTCAACCAACAGTGATTACGAACTGCTCATGGAAGGCCAGATTCTCTATTGCAGCAATAAGAGAAGAAGAAGAGACCCAAGGTGTACAAAATGAGAGCCAAACTCATAAGGATTTGTGGCAAGAAGTTGTCACTGTTTTCAATGTGCCAGCAGAGGTAACCTTCGAAGATTACGGCCATTTAGAACGAGAGGTAACGCCCGTCTCAACTTTTGTAGCAATGGAGGCTATTAAAAAGTCTAAGAAATTATTTTGCAAGCACATCGATGCACCAGACTTGTTTTACTTTATTATGTCACATATGGAAGATTTTTTGGGGAGGAAAGTTACAGCTCTTGCAAATTAAAAAAAAAATTCGTTTCCAACTATCAATGTGGCCACCATTCACAAGACGTTGTAAGGCATGCATTGGTGCTCAAGGTCAGGGAGTTTGAACACTTTTTTTTGTTATTTCTGGAGAGAAAGCAGACGGTCATTACAGATATTTTTTTTTTAAATTAATCAACTGTAACACTACATTTACATATATTCTGTATTTGTAATGAATAAAATAAAATGCTACTCTTCATGTATTCTTATGTTTTTCTGTGCACATACCGTACAGTGTACGTATATGCATCGTTCAGAAGCCTCCCCCCCCCCCGGTTTCAGAATAACGTACACCTCAGACTAACGTACAAAATTCCAGTTCCCTAGAAGTACATTGTAACGGTATTTTACCGTATAATGTATCTAATGTATAATCGCACAATTTAACTCTGCTCTAGAAGCTCTTGATAGGATAGAGCAAATGAAATTGTGTGCAACACGTCTTCAATGTGAACTCCTAGTGAACTCTTCATTGCACATTCGGTACCTATAGAAGGTTTTCTTTTTGCTTTTTGTATTGTTTAAAAATTATTTCATTCTTGTCCAAATAAATTTAGAATCTAGCCAAATTTGTTCATTTAGAATTCCTTTAAAATTTGTTTATTCGAGTATTAATTTTTCTTTACATGCTTTAAGAAAACAATGAGTTTTTAATGTGCTTTAAGCTATCAAAACACTGACTATCATTACCCATCACATGGAGAACTAACGGTTAATGTTTCATTTCCACATTTTCTCCTTTTACGCCAAAACCAAACAAGTGGTAATATTTCTTTTAATACATTTCCAGTGCACACCTCGGGCATACATTAGTGGTATTGCAGTATGTAACAAAAGTATAAACTCAGTATAAATTCTTAGATAATATAAATAATAAACATAGGAGAATTTTAATCTGAAGATAGAACATTTAATTAACAAACTTGAAATGTTCAAAACATTAAAGCACAGTATTTTGTGTTCATTGTGTCTGAAGAAAAAATTCGTAAAATTTATTTTTTCCATGGGAAAGGAAAATCAACAAGAGAAATATCTGCTGCTACTGGGGGTTTTCAAACAGCTGTACAAAATGTACTATCCAGAAACAGCAGTTATGCAAAATCTAAGAGATCTGGTCGACCAAAGAAGCTGACTGCCAGAGATAAGCGAATAATTGCAACCTCTGCAGCAAAAAGAATGATGTCAACAAGAGAAACAGCAAGAACATTACCAACTACTGTCTCTCACCAAACAGTGTGGAGAAGTCTGAAATCAAATGCAAACCTGAAGTATATGAAACTGAAGGCAAAACCAAAGCTGACAGAAACGCATCGAGCAGCAAGATTGAATTGGGCCAAAAAACACGACAGTTGGCAGGAAGAATGGAAGGAAGTTGTTTTTTCGGATGAAAAAAAATTTAACTTGGAGGGTCCTGATGGGTATTCTTCATACTGGATCGACAAAGAACCTAATTTCAGATACAGCAGGCAACAAGGCGGTGGGTCAACAATGGTTTGGGCAGCTATCGGGCTTGATGGAAAAACGGACATTGTATTTGTGGACGGTAAAATGAATTTCACTAAATACCAACAACAGCTCTACGACTACTTTATTCCATTTGGGCCACTCATCGGAGGACATAACTGGAAGTTCCAGCAAGATAATGCATCAATCCATGCATCCAAATCAACAAGAACATGGTTCGACAAGGAGCAGATCGTGGTGATGGATTGGCCATCGCGTTCTCCTGATCTGAACCCGATCGAAAATGTATGGGGGATGATTGCAAGAATGGTGTATGCCCGTAACAAACAATATCACCATGTCAACGAGTTGAAGGTCACAATTTGTGATGCATAGGACAAACGTTTTACACAAGAACTTCAGAAATTGGTCAATTCGATGCACAGCAGAGTAATTGATGTTATTGAAAACAAAGGAAGACCCATTAAGTATTAACTTGTTATTATTAGACATGATGACAATTTGACACAGATTCTGAGTTTATATTTTGTTACAGCAAATCTTTGTGTTTTTTCATTTTATTTGTTTTAAAAATTCAATGAACACAAAATACTGTGCTTTAATGTTTTGAACATTTCAAGTTTGCTAATTAAATGTTCTGTCTTCAGATTAAAATTCTCCTATGTTTATTATTTATATTATCTAAGATTTTATACTGAGTTTATACTTTTGTTACATACTGTATAAGAAACGTTCATAACGTTATTTCTAGAAAGCTGTCTCTACGCATTTTGCAACAATGAAAATCGGGTTAAAAGTGCGAAATGGAAATGTTAGAATTAAATCTTAACATGTGACTCTCGTTATCCAATAGATAAACGTTCATATACTACTGCTCGTCCTAACTCTAATCCTAACCCTAACTCGCAGAATAATTCATCAACATTTTATAGCAGTTACAGTCGTATCACCACAAATGAGTCTAACTCGATATTAGCTCTTTTTGTGGCCCACAATATAGAAATGCAGTACTCAATCTCTCTCCAAATGGTATTGAGCATATCCTGGGAGATGAATGATATGGCTCAGTACTATAATCCTTATCGTTAATATGATACCGCATGAAAATATCAATTTGGGTTATGAGGTGAATCGTGCTATCATTCAATCCAACGATCTGGGAAATGGTGATAAAGTCTTCCGAACAAGAATCTCCAATGGGGTGGTGCGCTGTGCTGTTGGAAAACACTCTTGGCTGATGTTCCTCCATGAAAACAATGCGGAATTTTCTAGCATCCTTCGTTCGCGATAGTCCACACCACATGTTCAATTTCTTTGTCCTGCTTATGTTCCCGTGTAACACGTGGTTTTTCCGATAACCATATCCTGTAATTGTGTCTATTACCTTTTCCATGCACACAGAATATTGAGTCATAACTAAAATCTTGGAAAGGACTGCTGTGGCAAACGCATAACGTCACTGCTTGTCATCCTTTTCCAGTTCAAGCATAATGTAGTCACGTGTTAAATACAGTGAGGGATGAGACTTTACTTGTTAATCAAAAAATAATTTAATTAAATCCAAAGGAATGAATAAATACATTTTAAATTGATAATCGATAAATGGAAAGTATAAATACAGCTTGTATTCTTCTATACAATCAATTATTGAATGGGTCCTTAGGAGTGACGAGATAAGTGGAAGTCATTAGGAAGTCACTGGCTGTAGTGAAGTCTGGTCTGGGAGCAAAGTTGCCTTGTCGTGATAAGGAGTTCCTGATAAGATGTATGAATAGAACATGCATTAGAGATACAGTTGATCTTAAAAACACAACAAATAGTAATAAAGTTCAAATAGAGCCAAGCGGAAACTTTGAGATAGATGCACTACGAAGACCTTGCAATTCCTTAATCTTACCTCGTACGCTCACCCTTTCCTGAATATGGGCCCGCGAACAGGGAGTGATATTGCGATGAGATATACTCGTGTCCGTTGAATTAGTCTGCAACGATATACTGGAGGTTTCCGTAACGAGAAGAAGCGGTATGGCAAATGGGGCTGAATGGGCTTGGTTGCAGGCGGAAGACTTCGATTGTGATTCCGTAAGATTCAGGATGGTGTCGTCTGTTGCCGGGCCAGGGGTTGTTTCCTCCGCTACCAGTTATGCCTTATTGCACATTAGAATGACTGACGTGGAGACCCTTCTGTGGCTTTGGCGGCTCTGTAGATGCACAATCATAAGCATTAGATTTTAACATTGAATTTGGCACTTGCATACTTTGAAGTCTTCTCCTGTTCCTGGGAGGTCGTAGGAAATGTTGCACGCTGCGGTATTCCTTATGATGGCTGCTGGAAGTGGTCCTCTTGAGAGTAGTTGATTTGGTTCCATCTGTGCTGTCTCGCCTCCTTCTAGGTCTGTAATCTGGAGAATCGTCCAAGCCAGTCCTTTTCTCTAGTTTTCTCCTCTTCTGCCTCGGCTTTTATTTGTCCTTCGCTCCGCCTTCCTCGCCCTCTGCTTTGCATAGCCAATAGCGGGGGGGGAATAGCCACTTGATCTTAGGAGATGTTTCCGCCGATTACGATCTTTGTTTTTGTTTTGATTTTTCACGTGCTTTCCTTGCGAGCTTCGTCGTGAACGATCGTCCGATTGTCGTGAGAAATGTGAATTTTATAAGGGTAAAGCTTTAGACGAGTAGGCATTTCATGAAACATCTGCGTAAAAATCCGTTTTGTGATTTAAAGCAAAATGCAGCGGCCGATTTCTTGTCCTTGTCAGAATCAAACCGTTGCCCGGCATTGATCCTCTTCACAGGATCAAACAGATGAAATTGCAGTTTGTTCGTGAGAAAACCTTACGGATAGTGTTTCTTGAAATGCTTAGTTCCACACTTACAGGAAGCGGTGATTTCTCTGGGCTGCGATGAAGTCTTCTGTAATTTCTTCAAAACTTTCATTCGACTTGATGGCTTACCCACGCCTTTCTGATGCAAGTTACTTCCTGTTGTTTGAAGTTGTTTTAACCAGCGATTTAATGATCTCTTATCAGGCGGGTATTCACAGTACTTCGTTGCATTTTAATCGGATATTTTAATGCATTCCGCTCAGGAGTGGCCATTTTGATTATAGTGCATGCTGGGATCAGTCACGTAATGAAAACAGCTAAAAACTTTAAGAGTTTCTTTTTTCAATGTTGCAAACCGCGTCGACATAGCATTTATAGTTATAAAGTATCTTTTTATAGTAACAATTATTTGTGTGTACTTAGGGCATGTACTGTTGATAATATTCTGATTTGTTCCTTGGCCATTATCCCATTTCTCCTTGGTTCCACAAATTTTATTCCTCTAGAGGTGATATGTCGGCCAGGTGGCCGAGAGGGCTAGGTCGTAGGCTTTCTAGTTCTAGTCCACCTGGTCGTGTGTTCGAATCCCGCCGTGGGCATAGATATTTGTTTTTGTCCAGCACCTGATGGATTATTCACAAGCATGTCCTTATTCATACACATTTAATAGCACATCTCTCAAACATGTTCGTACATTTCATTCACAGAGTCCTACTATCGAATACATTTACCTATTCATAATGTTTCTCGTTTAAATTACGCATAAACATTTAAAGTTCGCTTTTGGTAATGATAGCTTGCTCATTTTTAACTGGTTTTGATACCGTAGTTAGGTAAGTTAATGAGCCTAGGATTTGCTGATACTTTTAAGAACATACTTTTATTTTAAGATAAATTTTCATTTTTTAATCGAGATTTTCGTAAAATGGATTTCATGAAAATTTGTCTACAAAAATTTCACAGGTATTAAAACATTAGTATTAAATTTTTTCTTGAAACTCGAATTAATTTATTTGTTTTCTTTTCAAATTAAGTTAAGTGGCCGTGTACTGGCAAAAGAATTAAACAGGCAGTCGGAGGCAGCTGCTATAGCAGAAGAGAACTTCGTTGGAATTCGAACTGTTGTTGCTTTTGGAGGAGAGAGAGTAGCTGTGAGAAGGTGATTAAATTAGAATATAAAGCTAATGTAATTATAAATTTTAACAAGTAAAGCATTGCAATAATTAAAAAAAATTGAAAATTATTTTATGACGAGGAAACTCATCATAAAATTTTGGAGTCTGGAATCAAAAGCAATGAAGTGTAAGATCAGAAACTTAAGTTTGGAAAAAATGCTTAAGTACGTTGTCCGAAATGCTGATATATGACCTTGAAAACTTTTGCGAAGACCTCAAAATGGCTGTTTTCTTCATTCTTAAGGCGCAATTCCACTGAGGCAACTTTTAGGCAACCTGTAGCATGCGCCATTGACGCACGCTACACAGTCTTTCAACTGAAGGAACACGAAGCAAAAATAGCAAGTATCTTTGCAGCATGCTACATGTTCAATGTTGTTGCCCGGACGCATGCGTCATCTCTCGACAAGATTCAACGTGTCGAACAATGTCCTCCGTATCCAACATTCAGCGGATCAGTGCGGCTTGTATCGTGCGACATAGAACGGAATATTGAAAAAACTACCTTGTTTATTGAAGATAATCATAATTCACCGGAGTTTTGGAATAATAAAATTATTATTATATACATTCATCAAAAGTCATGGCACATCAGCCTAATAACGTGTTGACCCCTCTGGCCCAGATAACGGCTGCGACCCGTCGTGGAAGATAGTCTACCAGTCCCTGGAACACATCCACAGGTACTGCAAGCCATGCAGCCTCCACTGCACTCCATAACGATGCTGCATTTACCAGTTGTGTTGCTGACGAACTTACAGAACGTTCGATGAAGTCCCACATATGTTCAATGGGAATGCAATCTGGGGAACGTGGAGGCCAAATCATTATCGTGAATAATAATTGGAAAATGGTCTTTGGAGGATTTTCTCACGCCATTACCTCCGATATTGATGAATAAATAGTAAAAAATAGTAAAGAAATTGGTCGTGGAATTTTCTCGAGTCCAGGCCGTGGAATTTTCTTTACTATTTTTCACTATTTATTCATTCTCGTGAAGTTGGTAGCTTGTTCCTCCAGCCAATGCCGTGTCAAAAGAGCCATGTGTGGAGGCGCATTATCTTGCTGGAAGATGCCGTCGCCCGCTGGTGGTCCCCAAGCAGATCGACTTAGGAAATAGCACGCAGAGTG
Organism: Rhysida immarginata; assembly: GCA_023313115.1. NCBI lineage: Eukaryota > Metazoa > Arthropoda > Chilopoda > Scolopendromorpha > Scolopendridae > Rhysida > Rhysida immarginata. The sequence goes on from JAHWFO010037803.1 coordinate 281,878, forward strand.
GATGTCAGATGCCCCAATGGACCCAGTGCATGCCACGAGAAAACACTCCAGACCAGTATGGAGCCCCCACCTGCTTGAGTAGTCCCCACCTGACAAGCGGGATCCATGACTGAAACCGTGACTCGATGGACCAGGCAAACCTTCGCCAGTCCTCAGGCCAGTCCAATGTCGTTGTTGGTTGGCCCAGGCTAGGCGTTGCCGACGATGTGCAGCTGTCAAGAGTGGCACCTGCTCCCAAAGGCTCGCCGAATTATAGGGTCCCTGGTTGTACCGCATGATGATTGCAGGGACCCCATAATTGCAGCTGCCGCTACTGTTTGTAAAGACATGATGCTCCAAACTAAAGTTATCTTAATGGAGTCGTTTTAGACGCACACTGCAAGCATAGATGACAAGGCGCATGCGATGCGGAGAGTCAAATTCCGCATGCGACATTAATAAAATTTGTGAAAATAGTCGCACACGTAGAAACAGGCAGCACTAGAAGACATGTAGCATGCGCCATGTCGTTCAGTGTTGCCTCACTGGAATTGCGTCTCCAAGTTTGAAACGTGTCCTCCTCTAGTTGTGATTGTTGAATTATTAAGGCGTAAAAAAGGCACTTCAGTGTTACGAGGAGTTATCAGAAAGTAACGCTCTTTTTTAACATAGGAAATATAGTCGCTGTGTAAAAGTTAATATCGCCAAAAGAAGTCTGTGTACACGCACAGACACTGCATAATAAGAAATGTTCCTGCTCACGCACACTACCTACTTGCTATCAATCGTTTTACAAATAGCCGCCGGTATTACATCGTCTACAGTGGAAGAACAGCGAGCTGTTATAATGTTTCTTTTCGCAAAAGGTAGAAACCCGCTGAAATTCAGGGGGAAATGGTGCTGAGTGTCTGGACTATTCCAATGTGTGCATATGGTATAAAATGTTTCGGGAAGGAAGAGTTAGCCTTGCCGATAAACAGCGTTCTGGGTGGCTTGCATCAGCGGCAATACTAGCCATTATTGAGGACATTAGCAACACAGAGAAAACCGTCGCATTTTCTCGAAAGAAGTGAGTAAAACATTTCACATATCAAATGGATCTGCATGGGATATGGTGCATGAGAAGCTTGGATACCCAAACTAAGTTCTCGTTGGATTTCTAAAAGTCTGACACCAGAACAGACTGGCAACATAATAGCGTGCAGTCTGCAACATCTGCAGCGGTACAATCAGGAGGAAAATGTTTCTGAATGGCATTATTACCAGTGCTCGAGTCTTAGGTCTTGCACTTCACACCTGATCTAAAACTGCAATCAAACATATTGTGGAAACATCCACATTCTCTGGTTCGCAAAAAATTCAGAGAAGATTTTTTGGTATATGCAAGGCATCCTATTCGCAGAGTTCATGCCTCCCGGGTCAATCGTCAATGCCAGTATTTCGAATGAATACGGCGGATGGGCCAGTATTTCGAACCCCCAGCTGTGCGGAATGTGCTGGCGTGTTGTCGTGGAGAAGTATGATCTCTTTGGACATCTTGATCTCTTCTACGGTGATACGGCGATCTGAGAGGACTATCGTCTCCACTTGCTTCACAATTTGTGGTCCGTCGCAAATGGAGGGACGTCCGCTCCGAGGTTCGTCTTCCACACTTGTCTGGTCTCACTGGAAACGTCAACGCCACATGGCGACTGTCTCGTACAATGGGTCTTTGTCATCATAAACGACCTCATGGATTTGTTTGGCTTTGTTCGCCTTCAAATGCAGGAACGTTATCACGGCTCGCATCTCCAATTTTACGACGGGCTGCGCCATGTTACTTTCGACGCTCTGCCGGCGTTTAGCGATACAGCCCCAAACGCCGCTTTGTATCCAGCACTCGAGGGATGTCGTCACATTTTTAAAAGCGATCGTTCTTTCATGTTGATTGTAATGGCTTTATGACTACCCCTCATAACTTCACCTATTTATATAACTCGCCTAATCACAAGATAAATCCGTGAGCTTGGCGACCTACTCTCCAGGTCCGTTTTAATCATTATGACGGGTGACTTGAACGCCAAGCACTCCACATGGAATCCTAAATGCTCAAAACAGACTTATCTTATATAGTTATATCGTGAATTACATTGATACTTTCGATACTGGTCCTGATGACGCATATAACTGTGATCACTCGCCTGTTAATGACATGTTTGACACTGTCGTTTTCAAAGGTGGAAAGATATTCATACTTTATACACTATATGATCACAAATATCCGGACACATGCACGTTTGCGCT
>JAHWFO010037803.1:284539-328127 GCA_023313115.1 Rhysida immarginata
TTGACTTGGGTATCTGAAGAAGGCTGGAAATGTCACGCACGGACTTGTCGCATAGGTGACATCCAACGATGGTTCCACGTTGGAACTCACTGAGCTCAGCCGAACGACCCATTCTTGCCAATGTCCAAGCAGAGTTGTGTCTGAAGGTGTGGGAAGCTATTTAAATGATGTGCAAGTCGTTATCATGTGACATTGGGCCAATCGATGATCTGTGAGGGGTGTCCGGATATTTTTGATCATATAGTGTATAGGCGATTACCTCTGACCACCATCCAGTCTTAATATTGATCTAAAGGTTAAGCTTCGCCCTAAACAGGAGTGGGAAATCTTTGGGGATATTCTTGGAGAAAAAAAACATTCCACCAAAAAGGTTACGATAATCAGGATATCAACAGTAATATCAGTTACACACTTTTGCTGTCAACTATTCTAAAATTTCTAGTGCCTCTACTTTTAATCAAAAGCGTACTGAAAATTTCGATCTCCCTCCTTACATCAGACGTCTTACTTTTGTAAAGAATTCCTTTAGAAGATTATAACATTGAACGCGACTACCCTTCTTTAAAACAAAATTCACCAAGCATTCTCGTAAGGTCCAAGCAGAGGCTAAAGTCTTACGAAATCAACTATGTAGTAAAAAACTGAACTCCTTGTCAGTTCAGGACCAGTCGCTCTGGGGTACAGAGAGGGTTCCACAGGGTAACATACCCATCATTTTCCGCCACTGCTTACTGGTAACGGTAATCGTTTCATTAGTGCTCGGGATAAGATAATGATTGCATTAGGCTGATCGCCGACTCCGGAAGACACAATTCATCACATATAATGAGGTCAACTGGACAGCCTCTAATTAACGATGTTCTAACTTATGGGTTCATTTCTCATGTTCTTACCCTCCAAGAACTTAGTGTCAACGAAGTCTCCGATGTCATCATTTGTCTAAAGACCAAAAAAGCAGCATGTATTGATTTCATTACCAAGATTACTCTAAAGAATTTGCCTTCTAATGTTGTCTCGATCATTAGCAGGGTCATGAATGACTGCTGGAAACTTGGTTATTTCCCTGATAAATGGAAAGAATCCGTCATCGTTATCATAACAAAGCCTAGGCTAAATTCTGCTCTCGCCGTCAGTTACAGGCCCATAAGCTTATCTTTGCTCTCTAAAGTCTTCGAACGAATGATTTCTGTATAGCCAACAATCTTGTTTTCGCTCAGGTCACTCCTGAATTTTATTCAACCACGCTCCTGCCAACTACAGCTCTGGAAACTTGTTGCTGATTGTGACGTACTGACGACTACTTTATTACATATATTACCATATTAACAAACACCCAGAGTTAGGGAAGTCGTAACAGAGAGAATATTGAGATTTAAATAATTTATTTAACAAAAATCTGAAGTTGATTATTACGTAACTTAAGATTATTCTTCGATTTACAACCATTAACGGAATCTTAAATTTCTTAGAAACGGAACAGAGTGCGCTAGTTAAGTATACTGATCGAGAAATTACAAAGCTTAATCCAACGGGAATATCCTCCATGGAAATACTTCTGAGGCGATAGGAGTCGACGCAGCACGTTGCACCGCAATCCAAGAACGCGCGACTAAAACTGGTAAGTCGACGAGGGCTCCTTGTCTAACCCAGAAAATAGAAATGAATATAAGTATTAATGGCGAGGCACATAATACATGGATAAGAGACAAAAGGTTTGGACTTAAAAAATTGTTTTTAAAGGAAAAGGAATAACTCTAGCATTGAGAACATTTAAATTTCTCAAATTTCTTTCCTTTAACAAAAGATACAATTTCATACCGCACGCTGATTTCGAGCCAGCCAAGCGTGGACCACTTATCCTAAGATTTGCTAGTTGATACACGCGTGCAGGGCGATGAGGGCCTTAGGCGTGGGGGCGAAGGTTCCGCTCGGAAAATTGAATGAGGGCAAAGTTCATCCTTCACTGCAGACTCCTCTAGTGTAGTTTCCCTTGTTGGGACGCCGGCATGGAAGACCTGATCAGCCTCCGCTGAATTAAGCTGTTCCCGTTTCGATGTACGTAGTCCAATTGTTGTGTCGTTCTCAAGTCATTCTGCGAGGTCCGCCTGTTGCAAACGTTGCCACTGTCGATTCACGAAGATCCTCTGTCGCTGTGGAGGTTTCACAGTTGAACGAGGCCAGGGGGCCTTCCCATATATATAGACGACTTGGATTTGGTAATCACTTTAAAAGGAAATTTAAAGTTCGAATTAGTAGCATTTAATGTAACTGACTTATGCTCACTAATTGTTGACGACGCTGCTCCATCCAAGACCCGCTGTGAAGAAAGCTCCGAATTACGCGGGTAATCGTGGGCCTGGCAATGACGGCATTTGCGACCGGAGAAAGCACTCGAGTTATAAGCCTGGATCTGCCTTTCCTTGAGAGAATCAAAAATAATACAGGAATTACAATTCGGAATATACCTGCATGATGAGCATTTATCTTCGCTCACAGTCCTCCTGTATTGTTTCCAGTCCGTATTTTCCTCGGAGTCTCAATGTTACGTTGATATCTCTTCATTCTCTCGCCAAGATCCTTTTCGATGGGCTGAACTCGATACCTTCTAAAGCAACTCCTTCTCGAGCGCTTTTTATATCCGTCACCAATTGCCTCATTATCCATGTAATTATGCGCCGCCAATGATAACTCGCCAACGCACTTCTGGGTTAAACTATTAATGCTCGCAGGTAACGGCTTATTCCGACGCTTGAGCTTTCGTTTGCTTTGGCTGCCTGCCAGCCAGCTTCCGACGTCATCAATGCTCCTATCACGCTTTTCTTCGCTCCCTGCTTGCTCGAGCGCTCGCGTCATGTCATCAGAGCATCTATTCCTCGATTCTCTTCCCAAATGACATGACACTGATCTAAATGCTTCTCTCAACTGCTCTATGTACGGTGATCATGTGCTTTTAGATGTCCATTTAAGCTTTCAATCAGGTTTGGCCTAATGGCCTTATTTATAAGATGATTACTTGTGAATTCCTCGAAGACCTGATTGCTTTGATTAGTTCCTTTCTGTCCAACAGGATATTTCGTGTCAAGGTTGGTTGCTTCATGTCTAATCCTTGTGACGTCAATGCTGGTGTCCTTCAAGACTCTATCCTGGGTTCAACATTGTTCAAGTTCCTTACCCACGATTCCCAATTATTTGTTTGCTAACGACACGTTCATCATAACGAGCGCACGCAATACCGCTCGCGTTATATTTTGGTTACAAAATGCCTTATATCAGTCTGAGAAAGTTACTTAATGGTGGTTAAACTTAAAGGTCGATAAACGCAAGGCGATGTTTATTACTTAAAAGCGTAGAAAACCACCGAATGGGTACAAAATTACAAAAAGAGCTTGAATGGGTACAAAATTACAAATACCTCGGAGTGGTAATTGATGCCAAACTAGGTTGGAGCGACCATTTCTCCTATGCAATTAATAAGACTAAGAAGGCTAAATTAGCCTAGTTGCACTTCGGGGGCGCAACAGCAACCTTGCAGTGGATAGCAAATTTTTGCTATATAAAATGATAATCCGTGTACTTCTGCTTTATCGTAAGTGTAGGTGGAAGGGCCTCCAAACCTTCAAAAACAACATCGGAGGACCATTGTCGACGATCTTTTGCACCTCCCATTTATAATATTTCCAAGAGTTCCTGAAGAAGTTGATTTCGAATATAATGGACCATGTCAACCCCCTGATGGCTGACATTCTGGAACGCCCGCTCACTGTTAGAAGTTACCTCAGGTATCGCAGGCTTCATCACATTCTAGACGTCAACTGCGACGACATTCAAAAGCCCATCTTTCCAGCTATTAATATCCTGGCTCCTACCTGTTCCTCGTCACTCTACAATCTTCTTTAACGTCTTGACTCCTTTTTATCCTCTGGGTGATTAACTAGGTTTCACCAGACTTCTTTCCTAACTCAATGTTACTTCATTTGGCTACTTCTTGAGCGAGTGTGGCAGTGGAAGCATTGTTCCGGACCACTCTTTGTTTTTCCCCTACGCTGTTTCATTGTCGATTGTTATTCGTTGTTAGACGATTTTGATTGGTTGTCTCTGGGTTCAGATTTGCGAACCATGTATGTTATTTGCACTTTTCTTCCCAAAACTTACATTTATGTTTTAAAGAGTCACCGTAGTTGGAGGATAGTCGATTTCGAAAAAGTCAAACATACAGCCCCTTACGTTTACGGGGATAGTTACGTACTTATAACCGAAGATTATAGAGTTTGGCACAAAATATGACTCATCCTACACTCAGCAATAGTGCACCAACTGTCGAACTTGTGCTCTACTGAAAGCTGACATTTCATATCCTCACACAATAATAAAAATTTAAGAGTAGATGTAAGAAACCTTAAAACTGCGGATACTTACAAATATAAAAACCATGGAAAAAACACAAATCCACAGGAAAATTTTTAATAACCATGAATGTATATCATCAGGTTCGAGTTTAATTCATGATTATTACAAAATTTTCCCGTCGATTCGTGGCTCATTTTTCCTTGGATTTTTAAGAAATTTAAATTAGTGTCATAACCTAATTATTTTCTGTTTTGCAGATACAAAGCAAGACTTAAAGGAGCCCTGAAAGGTGAGAAGAGGCGTGGTCTTTATTTAGCTGTGGACAGTGCTTTGACGTGGCTTTTGATGTACGTTAGCTATGCTGTGGCGTTTTGGTATGGCGTTACATTGATCATCGAGAGTGCTGAAAACAATACTAAAGAATATGTTACCAGCTCAGTTCTTATTGTACGTGCAAATTTCCCGACAGAGTTAGTCATCCATTTATTAAGTCATCCTTTACTTTGTTCCAGTCTGTTGTTAAAACTATTATTTTTAATTTAATTACGTCGTCCCGATCGCTGAGAAAAGCAAGGCTTTCAAGCTTTTGATTCTCTGGAACTGCGGGAATGCATATACCTGTATATTTTTTGTAAAAATTCGGACAGGTGAAACAGAAATTAATTGACCCGTTAATCAACACCTCAAATACCAAATAACCACATTAATTTACTCTGTGGTGTTGAATAATTTAGTAAAAACTAGCCTTATAAAAAAAGTCGAACAACATAAACTAATTCTTACCATTATCCAGTCTGCAGATCGGATCTTGAGCCCTGGCCTATTTTACTGAGAATTCAGAATAGAGTAAGTGATTGCTTAGTCATGGAAGTGGGAAGAAGCGTGGTTGCTATAATGTGTCGGTGACGTCGTGCGCAGAAACAGGATGAAACGGGGGCTCAAGATTCAATCTGCATGCTATAATTACTTTAAGAATGTCTTCACATCCTAAATGTTTAGGCCTAACTAATTAATTACACAGGCCAACGATGAAAAAACTTTTTGAATGAATTTACCTTATTCTTGTGGATATTTGTATGCTGAAATCGAATCTGCTTTTAGATTTTTTCTATCACGCCACGTTTCCAAAATGACAAGCCGAAATATATACAAACATAACAAGATTAAACAGAGTATAAAAAACCGATTTTGATGAAACTTTCACTATCGCCTAGCTCTATCAGTCCATATCTTGAAAACTACTGAACCGATTTTGATGAAACTTGGATTCTTCCCTTAAGTTGAAAGATACTTAATCCAATAAGAAAAAGAATTATTGCAATTCGATTTCTAGTTTCTGAGAAATATTTGGACTTACATACATACATACATACATACATACATACATACATACATACATACATACACACATACACACACACACTTATGAAATTTGGCATACTTGTTTAGAAACCCACATAGACTAATATATATAAATATTGTGCAATTTCAACAATATTAGAGACATACGCATAGAATTGATAACCTCCTTTTTTGAAGTCGATTAAAAACAACAGTGTTCCTTGTCTTATGTTCATTTTCTGATCAGGAATCTCCTCCCGAAGTTTATTCCTATTGTTTTTGGTCTAGAGAAACTAATACTGGGTATAGAGAAAATTCAGGAAACAGTCGAATAACTTTAGAACAAAAGATTCTATAGACACAAAAGCCAGGTCCATCTATACAGCAGGAAAATGCTGTACCGATTGAATAAAAGTATCCCCAGCGCCCCTAGTATAAGCGCTGAGAAGTTACGAAAATAACCAGTCACATTAATGTGACCCCCTCCTATGCTAACGACTGTGCATCGGTAGAAGAGGCTGGAATTTGCAAGGCAGTGCAGACACTAGACATTCATTAATTGACAAAAGATTGCCTTCTCAAATGAATCTGTTTTTTACTCCATCAGACGATTGGACGTTGGCGCATACGGCGCGAAATGTCAGAAAACCAACACCCATCAAACATTTGTGGACGGCAACAAGCTTGCGGAGGCAGCGTTATATTCTGGAGAATGTGTTCGTGCCATTGTGGATGGCAATCATTGTGGATGGCAATTCTAGGTACACTCATCATTGTGGATGGCAATATCAATATGATTCGATTTATGTACGTATCGATCCTTAATTTTAGGTAAACCTACACATTGTCAATGTTTTTCCTGGGTATCTTCCAGCACAACAATGCGACATTTCATACAGTTGGAATTGTACCTAGAATCCAGTCAATAGGTTTTCAAAACTGCCGTTTTCGTAACAAAATTGCGGAAGTTTTTTTCTCAGCGGTTCTATATGTTTTTGGGGTGCTAAATCCGATTTATAGTTTGCTGCCTTGTGAGAGATCGGCTTCACAATGAAAAACGCAAAAACCTCAAACTTTTCGCACTTTTTTCAGTCATTCGCTTATATCGCGAAAACTATGCGTTTTTCGAAGATCACCACTCCATACAAAGTTAAATTAGACAAAATTTCCTATAAAATGCATAGTCAACTTTGATTTTCTGACGAGCGGGATCGGCGCTAGAGCGTGCTGAACAACAGCGATTTTTTGGCCCTTCTGCGAAAACGTCAAAAACGCCCACTCCCACCCCTTACAACTCGAAAAATATACATGTTATACTACTTGAAAGTACATTAAATTTTCTACAAGAGACGTCTCTAACATTCAATTTTCTCATAAGGGGGAAGAAGCAAAGCGAAAATTACGAAAAATGCCTTCTGCGCCCTAAGGCCAAAACGACCCCTCCTACCTGTCTATCTCTCATCGACGCTATACTTTCGATTTACTACGCTTTCGATGTAAAATAATTCTTATAATTTAAGTTTTATAATAAAAGGATAACTTAAAATTTATAATTTTTACATAAAATTTTTTCGTGGTAATACAGAAAGCAAAATCATAGTGCACAAACCCGCATTGCACTTGTATAACAATGATCTTTACCATTTTTCCACATTTATCCCATTCATGCTGTGTATCAATTTTGTCAATAAGATGACCAACATTACCCAGTCTATTTCAGACAACATGTTTCGGGGTGTTTGGATGCATTTCTCGGGAGGATATAACCTCGTGTGCTGTTCGGACTGTTACAACAAATCTTCTAGTAAATTCTAGAAGCGATGTGTGGAAACATTGCAGCAAAGCAGCCACCTGTTGACAATGGCACCTTCTAAACAGAATCTAAATACATGCAATGGCCAGTACCAGTTCTTTGACCTTATTCGGGTGTGGTATAAACCTCTTAGCTTTACTGAAAAGATATCCTTATTGTATATTGGAACAAAGCTGGATGATGTCCTAATATCCTTTTTTATCTTTCATGGGCCATCTGTTACAACAGTTATCTTCCGTCAGTATTTCTGATGCAAATATTTTTTGTAGCTGTGCTGGATAGTAAAGGATGATAACACGAAAGTAGCGATATAACAATTTGAAAAACACCCTTTTTTGTGAAGCATGCCTTATCGTTTTCCTACACAAATGATCTAATTAGTTTCAAAAAATATTCGCATCAGCCCATCAGCATCTTCGGAAGCGCCATGGTTATATATCATTTGGAAGCCAATTCGTCTGAAAATCAAGATTACCAACATACATGAATTGTTTACTTTTCTAATTCATATCATTACATTGGAATAATACATGAAAAACAGAAATATTATACAAAAAAAACGAATTAGCAAAGTTTGCAGAAAATTTGTGACATTAGACAAGTATGTACGCATAACCGCGTATTATACAGGGTGATTCAAATTGAATGAAAAAATATTTTAGGAGACGTAATTTGGGTGATTCTAAGCAAAAAAAGTTCATATGAACATAGATCCGAATTTGAACACTAACTGAGATATGAACAGAAATAAAAATGCTTCCACCAAGATCAACATGATAATAACTCAGGTTCTGTAACGCCTAGGATAATGTGTTTTGGAGGAATAATAGGGTACATAAAGCTGTGCACACCATTAAAATTTGATCGTATTCCAACAAGTAGTTTCCGTATTACGCATTCAAAATTGTAACAGTAGTACTTACATGGGAGTGCCTACCAGCACGTGTTACGATGTTGAGTGCGTAACTCGGAAACTACTTGTTGGAATTGGAGCAAATTTTTACGGTTTACACAGTTTTATGTACCCTATTATTCCCCCAAATTTCATCATCCCAGATCTTAAAGAACCTGACTTATTAACTTATTGATCTTGGTGGCGGCATTTTTATTTATTTTCATATGTCAGTTAGCGTTCAAATTCGGACCCATGTAAATATGAACTTTTTTTCTTAGAATCACCCATACTACCTCTTCTAAAAATTTTTTACATTAAATTTGAATCATCCTGTATACCATACGTCCACTTCACAGTAGGATTTATTTACTTAGCTTGTACAAATTCTTGTATTCACGGATGTCCGTATCTAATTGAGACCTTATAATGAAATAATTGTAATAGATCAAATAAGAGTGTACAAGTAAATCTTTGTAATGCACCCCTAAATGTCACAATATCAGTTTTCCCATTTCACGAAAGTCCTTGGAGCGCCTGAGGAGGCCGACCAAAAAGCAGTCCGTGGAGATACAATTTGGCAGCAGCATGACACCAACAGTTTCACAAGTAAATTTTCTATGTAATGCGACAAATAAGAATAGATTAATCGCCATGCTGATGACAAAATGCTGATGATGCAGGCACACTGATAATGTAAGAATAAATTTTAGTCCTTACTTACACTGATAATGCAAACGGCATAATCCCTGGCTTCGGCTCACAAGTGTCGCATTTGAGGAGGAAGATGTTGACCTTCTAGTCATAATGATGGATCTCCAAACTCCCCCCAATTTATATTTCTTCAAGCCAAGGAGAGGTAAAGGGCCTCAGCTCTTCAACCATCCGGGAAGTGCAGTGGAGAAAGTGTCGCCAACCACATGCATGGTGGTTGCGACTCTACGTCCGCGTTTTTCAATCAAGGCAAGGTTAAATTTCTCAAGACCCTCTCCAAAAATCCGGATCTCGAATCATACATTACTAAATTCACTGATCCTTCAGCCTATCCAAAGGAACTAACAGATGCTGATGAGAAATTTGATTGCCTTTTATGGTGGTAACCACCAAACAACAAATACAACAAGCTGAGGTATAAGCAATAAGTGACATCAGCCTACAAGGCATCAGTAAACACGGCTTCCATACCTCTCACTGAAGCTGCAGCTCAACAACACGCCTTCAGAGTTTTCCTTCAGGTGCAGCAGTGGAGCGGAAACTACTTGGATCCAGAGCAGTGGAGTGGAAGTTGCCAGAAAATGGGTTGGTTCCCATTACCACACCGAAACTCCCGGCTCCCGAAAGGCTTCTTCAGCAACACAGATTGCTAAGATCTGTGTGGGTGTAAGCGAGCAGGACTCTTCTGCATGAAACTATGCCAGCAATGTGAATAGTCGTGCTTCAATATCGACGACAATTTAGAAGCAGAAGAGGAAGACGACCTGGACGAGCCCCTTGCAGTACCACTGTCTGAAGCAGCTGAGGCGACAGAAGGTATTAATTCATGTAATATTTTGTAGCATTATGCATCTTTACAAATCAGTTTTTCTTCATCATAATATTATTCATTCTATTACAATTTTTCAATTGAAGAACAGCAACAACTCACTGTTCAGCCTGGACCTTCCACAGCCTCTGACCCTTTGCCTGGACTTCCATTACCCAAGACCCTTCATTTGGACCTTCTAGTGTCCAAGAAACATTGCCAAACAGAGACAACTAAAATAAATGCGCACATGACATCAGGTATTTCTTCATACATCGATACTTCACTATACAACTTATCTGTCTTTTGTAATTATGTTCTAACACTAAATGCCTTCTTACTTTTCCAGATAGAGAACCTACTCGAAGTGATGACCCAATCCTCGGGTCAACTTTCACTCATTTCATGACACATGTACATTACTACATACAGATTTCATATTCAGCTTTTATATTCAGTTTAATGTAGTGAATATGTTGTAAATATAATGTGTTAAGGTTTTCATCAAACATGCTTTGCCATCAATTCATTCAAAACAACCTCTTTTAAGCGTACTACATCGAAAGTATAGCGTCGATGAGAGTTAGATAGGTGGGGGGGTCGTTTTGGCTGCAGGGCGCAGAAGGCAGTTTTCGTAATTTTCCTTTTGCTCCCTCCCACCTTATGAGAAAATTGAATGTTAGAGACGTACCTTGTAGAAACTTTAATGTACTTTCACGTAGTATACGGGTTTTTGTTGATAACTTGTATATTTTTCGAGTTGTAGGGAGTGGGAGTGGCCGTTTTTGACGTTTTCGCAGAAGGGGCAAAGAATCGCTGTTGTTCAGCACTTTCTAGCGATGTTACCGCTCGTCAGAAAATCCAAGTTGACCGGTGCATTTTGCAGGAAATTTTGTCTACTTTAATTATGTGTAGAGTGGTCATTTTCGAAAAACGCAGTATACGCGATATAAGAGAAAAACGGAAAAAAGTGTGAAAATTTTGTCGTTTTTTGCGCTTTTCATTGTGAAGCCGATCTCCTACAAGGCAGCAAACTGGAAATTCGGATTTAGCACTCTAAAAACATAGAACCGCTGAGAAAAAAAAATTCCGCAATTTTGTTGCGGAAAAATCACCAATTGACTTGACTAGTGAGTGGTTAGAAGAGCAGGAGGAAGATTTTATTGTACTTCTCTATATTCCCCGGATTTAAACCCAATCGAGGATCATTGTATTTCCCAAAAGATTTTATTCCTCCATGGATACTTCACCTCAAACCCTTCAACAGCTGTCAACGGAACTATAGTCAGCATGGCTGTGAACCCCTCATTGAGTCTTTCCCAGCTCCTCTAACCGCTATCCGAGCTGCACATGGTGTTTTTTCCGGATATTAACAGGTGCCACATTAATGTGACTCGAATATTTAACTCTCCATGATATATAGAGAAAAAAGTTGAATTAAAATTACAAAGGAGAAAAGGGAAGAAAAAATTCTGAGACCTTGGACTAAAAAGGGGTCGCAGAATTTTTCCTGCTCGTTTTTCTTTTGTAATTATGATATGTTTGGAGAATATCTTCAGTCCATTGTTATCTTTTCTTTGTGGTCTATTTTCTTCTGTTTATTTGATGATTAATGGGTAACTAGGAATCCCGATTTGCGGGTCGAGGGCCTTGTCTGACAATTGAGCTAATTTGTAGCCTCATGGAAGCCCATATGAACATATAGTAACAGTTTGCGATCTTTGTCCGCGATAGTTCAATTAATAAGAGCGGCGCAAGTGAAAAGCATGTTCGAGTCCTGGTCGTGGAATTTTTCCTCCCCTATTCCTCCTTTGTAATTATATGTTTGAAGAATGTCTTCACTCAAGTATTATTTTCTCTTGCAGCCCAATTACAAAGTTGTAAAGCGTTACCGATTTAGCTGTAATCCACCCTTTGCATTTATGAGAGAAAATAAAAAGAAACCGTAAAACTTGTAAACATGGGAGAAATATCCATTTATAAGACGCATAAATTGTAGATACAGTCGGGTGCATAAAGGTTTTTACCTGCTCTGTAGGGGCTGAGCTTTCTGGATGTTGATCGGTTGCAAAATCAGGTACTTGTACTGAGAGTCAAGGCAGATTAGAATGGACCTGCTCCTTCTGAATGAAAATAGGGTAGCAGGTATACGCTTGGGATGTGCTCCTCACCTGCTCCCTCCTGACAATAATAAGCGATAGCGGCTGACAACAGCATCGTTAAAGTCTCTGCCTACTGCCTCGAATGGCAGAGTTCGAATCCGATATGGATAGACATTTTTTTTTTGGTTCATTATCGCGTTTTTGATTTCGTTTAAGTTTTAAACAGTGTATGTAAAGAACACCATAAACAGATTAAAGTTTTTTCATGCAAATGTGAAATTGATCTGTTTATTTGAGGATTTAAAAAACTTTTCACGTTAATTGCCATGTCATGCTTTATTCTATATTTTAGTTTTTAATCAAATATACACTAATTCATATCACCGTTACTTTTACAAAAATCCTCCTTTGTTCAAATCATTTAATATTCTGTACTATTAAATATATAATCCTATATATTAAAACGCAAAGCATTTTTGTAGGAGCAAAATTGGCACTTCTGCGCATGCGCATCTGAAGTCAACAAAGAAAGTTACGACAATCCATCAGAATCCGGGGATTGTTGTAATGAGACAATATTCAATTATTCTTTTGAATTAAATAATCTGAAGAATTATTGCAAAAAGAAAATCCTGCCTTGATCATTTTATGACGTTTCCTTGTGACTACTGAAAAATTCTGAAAATGTTATGTTAAATGTTATATCGTTAGAAAGAGCTTTAAAAACTGATCATTTTATCCGCTGACACTTATGTCTCAGTTTAATACTTTCAGATAAATTTAGTTTAAAGCTATTTTGATTTTATATATTAACTCATTTCTTATTCTTTGAGAATGAGATATTTAAGCTCTGGTTATTCTATTTTTTTGTGCATAATGATTATTCTATTTGTTGCTCTGACAATTTTTTATTTTATTATTTTTTAATTAAAGAGATGGGCATTAATAATAAGATGGGGTGTTCTCCGTCAAATTTTGACGGGATCCATCTAGTTAAATAATAAATTTAAAAAAAAAATTCGGATAGCTTTGGCATAATTGTCGTTGATTATTTTATATACACCAAAAATTAGACTTGTAACCTTTCGAGCAGTCAAAAGAAAATAGCTTCCATTTACACCCAGGAAATAGGGAGAACGGCACTCTCTATTCCCTGCTTACACCTTAAATCACTTCCGCATCACACCATAAGGAGCGCTGCATCAGCTTATCTCTTGATCACGCATATAATTATATCGATACTGTGCACCATTTATGTTACATTATTAACCAAATAGATTAGTTTATTATTAATAAAACAAAAATTCTCGTCAGAACAGTCAAAATAATCTTTTTGGCAACATAGTTGAGCACGTGATGTAAAACTTGCCTAACCCCGATGCTAAGCAAAAACTTAATGGAGTCGTTCCATAGTAAGCGTGCTTGACTAGATACTTGGAAAAAGTAATCTCATTGGAATGAAGTATTGTAAGGAAGCCCAACAATTTTGACTTCGGTAAAAACCTTTATGCACCCGACTGTACATCTCATTCCAAAAGCGTTTTCATTTATGTGAATGATGTTTGGCTTCCTTGCAATACATTAAACCATTGAAATTAATCGGTCCAGGTAAGAACTTTTTGCCTGAAACGATTAATTTCACTGGTTTAATGTATTGCAAGGACGCCGAACATCATTCACCTAAGTGAAAACGCTTTTGGAATAGGGTGTAAGTTGCAATATTCATGTGTACAACTGCAAACGCACGAAATCGCTCCTATTTAATACTTCCCGCAATGGAAAATTGAGTAAAATTAAACATTCATTAAATACCATTCCGTTCATTCCTTCCCCCCATACATAGATTTTTCTCTTCCGTTTTACGAGGTTTATTGTTTTGTTTACTTTATACAAAGAGTGGATTTCTACTAAATTGGTGACCATTTCAGTGACGGTTTTGTAATTGGAATTTTTTTCTCTATCTATCACGAGTCAAAAGTTAGCTTTCGTAACTTCTCAGCGCTGATACAACTGCAATTCAAAATATTAGAATCCGCATAAAAATTTGGTGTGGTCATACAAAAAATGATTTATTTCTTGCATTACATTATAATATGTATAAGTTTTTTATAACAGGCTTAAACTGATGTGTCTCAGATTTAAACTTCAAATTAATCATTCAAGATAACTGTTATACAGAGTCTTTGTTAGACTGTATCGGGATATTGATATTGTCAATTGATTTGAATTGCCAGTATGTTTGTAGTATGGTCCTTCGTCAAAGGAAGTCTTTAGATCAAACGAAGTCTTTCGCTCAACTAGCTGTACCAGCTTTCCTGGATGACAATCTGCAGAACATTGGTGGATGAAGAGAGCTCATCGAATTCCCTCCACGGTCGCCAGATCTAACGCCTATGAACTTCTTCTTGTGGGGAGCTGTGAAAGATCAAGTCTATCGACGTAAGCTGCGCACGCTGGAGGACTTTCGGCAGGAGATTAAGCGGTATGTGCAGCGACCTCCATTGAAACATTGACACGCAGCTACGGCGACCGCTTGTCGTTCCGTTATGTGTCTGGCTGCCAAGGGCCAACATTTTGAACATCGAAAGTAACCATGTGCTTAACTGAAGACAGTACTAGGGTAGATGTACCAGTAATTGACAGTTTAAGACATTACCGTGAAACAAAATTGTGTACGGAAATCAAATTGCATTTTGAAACTTTTCTAGTTATACTATTAAATTGTAAATACAATGCAGAATATGCCAATCTCTAAATAATTATTAGATCTTTAAAAGCTATTAAGTTATTAAATTTTTTCCCAACTAATGCATGAATCACCAGTAGTTGACAGTTAATGCACCAGTAATTGACAATATTTTAATTGCACATTTTTATTATATATTTTTTACAAAAAAAAATTGACAACATTCAAAAGTAGCTGTTAAAATCAAGCATTTTTAAGAATGTGTAAAGTATTTAACATTTTTAACTAAAATTGTGCTTTTTAAAACTTAAGTTGTTCATTTAGATCCTTTATCTTTATTTTCCTTTGAAATAATAAATTAAATCAGTCCACTCCTATGTAGAGTGCAAGGACCATAGAAAATGAAGGTGTTTTCCAATAGTGCAATATCATCATATCTTGGCCAACAAATTGTTCTTAGAAAACTTGATTTTTGTCAATTGTTCTCCTATTTGCAAAATGCATCCAATTCATCCTATGCTAATTCTTATCATAGTAAACTGAATGTCAGTAGCAGTTTTCTTCTTGGAAGATAACTTGTCCTGGGCTATCTGTTGATCGTCTCTGTGACAAGATTTAGAACCAACAAAAAGAATCGGCGTATAGGGCCTAGAAGATTTATGTCAAAGTGGTTGATCTAGAAATTGACAGTAAACTTCTTATAATTGACAGACCTAGGTCAATTAATGGAAAATAAGAAGTTAGATTTAAAACCATCATGTTTCCTTTATTATTACCTTACATTCTATATCACATTAGTATATTTTTTTCGTTTTTTTTAAATATAGAAATTATCAATTATTGACAGGCTATGTCAATTACTGGTGACACAACATATCTGGGTTCCAGTAGTTGACGGTGGATGAAAACAATTAAATCATTGGTCATCTGAAATTCTGTTACTACTAGAAGTATTGTCCATTGATCACACAAAAAGGTTCACGTAAAATTAATGACAAATATTGCACGACATTCATGAAATAAATTCAAGTAATCAAACCCTCGCGTAGTGGTTCATTACAAGGTTTTTCCGACTCAGTAAGGAAATGAATAATCAACACGTGTTTGCGGCCATAATAGAGAGCAAAGTTACTAGTTTTTTACTGTTCTGGAAAGCCAACTGCAATGTTTAATACCAGGTGGCAACACCAGTCCCTTTTCTTGCCTTGTTATTTTATTAAAAGCCCTTTATATCGTGAATTGTCAATTACTGGTACACTGTCAATTACTGGTACATCTACCCTACATGTGTGATCAGTATTTACACGAGTGGCCAGTTTAGTAGGCATACCCCCCTAATACTGTGCTGCGCCACGCCTAGCAGCTATAACAGCATGAATTCGCCATGGTATGGATTCAATTAGCCGCTGGAAGCATTATTATGTTATGTTTGTCCATGCGGATGCAAACAGCTGCTCCCAGTTGATACTTATTGGATGGTGGTGGTCCATCCCTCGAATAACTCATTCTAGCTCATCCCAAAGATGTTCGATTGGCTTTAAATCCAGGGACTGTGGTGACCAGAGGAGTAAGTTTAATTCATTATCATGCTCCTGGAACCACTCCAATGACGATACGAGCCTTGTGACACGGAGCATTATCCTGCTGGAAGTATCCTTTCGATGGGGGAAATACAGTAGCCATGAAGGGATGAACGTCGTTGGCAATAATGTTCAATTAGCCCTGACCATACAGGTATCGGCGGACCAAGGATATGCCAGGAGAACATTCCCCAGACCATAGAGCCTCCACCAGCTTGAACAGTGGAAAACAAACAGAAGGGGCCCATCGCTTCGTGCTGTTGTTCTCCAAATTTTGCGTCGGCTATCTGCAAGGTGGAATAGGAAACGGGATTCACCGACCAGCAGACCTTCTTTCAGTCGTCGACGGTCCAGTGTTGGTGACCACGGGCAAATTGGAGACGTTCTTTGCGGTTTCGGGTGGAGATCAAAGGTACCCGAACCGGGCGTCGGCTGTTGTAGCCCATCCTTGCCAATGAACGGCGTGTAGTGCGTTCTGCGAATTGAAACGTTGACAAGTCCTGACGTTTCTATCCGCACGAACAAGCATTCCTATCCTACGCTCACCCCTGGATCGACGAGTCGTTTGCGACCACAGGCTTGTCTCTGGCTGGTTGTTTAACCAGTCCTGGTAAAAACTTGAAATGGTTCTTCGGGAAAAGCCTAGAAGACGTGCGGTTTTGGAAATATTCAGTCCAACTATCATCCCGCGCTCGAAGTCGCTCAGATCCTTTGTTTTCCGCATAGTGACGATCAAGCCACTTGCAGTTGACAGGTGTATTCTCACTTTATATTGGTACCGACTATCACGTGACCAACTGATACGTAGTAATTGCTAACGGATTTGCATAGTCATGGGTGTTCCTAATAAAGTGGCTCTGTGTAAGTGTAAAACAAACGCACAATAAATAGTTTTTGTTCCTTAAAGTGTGTATACATTTTTTTGGCGAACTCTGATTTAATAATGTTATTTGAAAAAATTGTTTAGAGAATCAGCTCCAGTTCATATTCCTTATTTATTATGTTATATTTAAATTGTAAAAAACAATAATAAAATTCATATTATTAGAATATTACAAACCGCTGGATCAAAATATTTCAACAATTTTCATTAGTGGTTGAATAATCCAATAATGACTCTTAAAAGCTTAAATATTTAAATTCATGCGAAATAGAACTCATAAATTAGTATTCGATAATGTATAAAAGCAAAGAATTTTAGTAATTTTATAGCATATTCGTTGCAAACATGAGTTGCAAAGTTGACATCTCATCTGGCTTCAATTCAAAAGAATATCGCGCAACAGGCTAAGTGTTCTGAATCAACTGTTTCCAGAGTTTTAAAAATAACCGTGAAGGTGGTGGTCGTGCAATCAAATAACTGACTAAATCATCCCGTGATGATTGACGACTATAAAGTATTGATAAAAGAAAAAGTTCAGAAGTCTCAAAACTTTCTTGCACTGTGGATTGCATGTGGACTTCACGTTGCTCGGTCAACAACTTTGAGGCGTCTACACAAATTGAAGTTTCACTCAAGAGTTCCCTAAACAAATCGTTGCTCTCAGCCAAGCAACTTCAAGGAAGGATGAATTGGTGACAAGGACGACAACTTTGGGGTCAAGATGATTGTAATGGAGTACTATTTAGTGATGCATCTGTGTTTTGTGTGAGTCATAGAGATAAAGGCCCACTTGTGTGGCGCTTGTGAGAAGAAGCCTTCGCCAAATGCGGTATGAAGCATTCCGTTAAGTTTGCGACATCAGTTACGGAGTGAGGATATATATCAGGAGAACATGCTGAAAACCGTTTCTTGTTATCTTGTATAATTCACTAGTTATTAAAGTATAAAGTTGTAAAAATATAACACAGGCTAACAAAAATAACTTTTTAAATTCATCTTTAAAAATGATTCTTTTGCTTTTCCATGTGCTGAATTCGTATCTGATCTCAGTAATGAATAATAAGCCCGCTCAGATTGTTGGGATTGCAGAGCACACAGACATAAACGATCATGTACCTCTACTGCAATGATGAATGTTTTGTTGCCTTGGCAATAGAACATAGAATTATTAACAATGAGCAGGAAATGAATATGATAGCATGGTACAGACCAGGCAGTCTCTCTCGATGACTTATGGTGTGGGAATGTACGTAGGTTATGCACTAATTAATTTTCTGTTGGAATTCTCTTTCCCATGCTCTGTATAGCCTATACCCAAAGTTTCATCACTCTCCGAGAAATAATGAAGGTCTGCAGCACGCGCAGAAGTAGGGAGCTGTTGGGAAACTGTGGGCTGACGGGAAGGGTTAACTCTGATGCTTATTGAGGACTTAAGTGAAGTCGAAAAAACTGGAAAATCACTTTTCGACAAGCGCCAACGGTTTTTGTGAGAAAAGGGTGTTCCAGTTCTTTCAACTTCACTTAGCTTAAGTACCCACAGTCTATATTGCATTTCTTAATTATATACTTAGGATTTATTGACGAGGAATTCATCTTTCAAGAAGGTGGTACATCTAGCCACACGTCAAAGAAAAGAAGAGGGTGGCTTGAGGAAAGCAATATTAAAATACTTCATGGCCATCTAATTTCTCGGATTTGAGCCCAATAGAAAATCTGTGGGGCATTATTTGAAAACAACTCCAATTGGAAGCTCCAAAAGAACAAACAAAAATACACTCTCGCTTCACAAAACAAAGTTTTAACCATCTTATTAGCAGAATGCCACATCGGTTACAAGCTGTAATTGAAGCAAACAATGATGCTACGAAATATTCGAATTAAATTCAGCATCCTACCGGGTGATTCAGTCAATTTCTGACCATTTCACTCGAATGACGTGCATTAGGGATAAACAATTGAAAGAATATGAGCGCCATATCGAATTTTTAAATAGTTGGAGTTTGTATTGTTGCAACGGCGCTGCATGAAAATCGTATTGTTGAAAAATGGCGCCCGCTTTATCAAGAGAGCAGAAATGCAAGGTTGTCGAATGGTATTTCGAGACAAAATCACATGTAACCGTGCAAAGAAAGTTCCGGAAGGAGTATAAATGTCGAGACGCACCAGGCAGGCAAGCAATCATGGATTTTGTCAAGCAATTTCGCGCCACTGGATGTGTTAAAGGCAAGAAAAAAGGCGGGAGCGAAGATCGTGTTCTAACGGCCGAAGTTGTCGAAAATGTTCGCACAAGGTTGGTCAATTCGGGGATGGCTTTCTTTGGCCCCTTACGATTCCTGACCTAAACCTATGTGATTTTTATCTCTGGGGGTTCCTTAAAGACAGTGTGTTCACTACAGCACCAAGAACCCTAGACCAGCTGCGACAAAGCATCGTCGACTGCTGCACCTTGTGGATGCAGAAATCCTGGATAGAGTTATGAACAATTTCACCATTCGGCTGCGAGCAGTTCAAAACGTTCGTGGTGGCCACATTGAGCATATCATCAAGACTTTTCCACGGGAATAAAAACTCCGAACTGCCTAAAATATCATACTTAAATGCTAAGTTTGTAAACATTAATGGGTCAATAAATCATAGTATTGAAATGGTCAGAAATTGACTGAATCACCCTGTAATATGTTTGTTTTACATTGTTTATGAACGTTTATCTAAGTTATTCTAATATTTTGAACCAGTGGTTTGTAATATTCTAATAAAATGAATATTATTTTATTTTATTTATTTATTTATTGATTGATTGTAATCCAATACGTCCATCCAGGGCCTGTATGGCCAGAGGCCGACGAGTTGGGTCCCTGGATGGACCTGGATTAACGACTGGTGTAAGATGGTAGCGGCTGCCGGGGAGGGGGCCCCCCCGAAGATCGTATCTCACTAATGGTCGCCCAACCAGTGACTAGCCGTGCTTTATGTTGCTTAACTTCCCTGAAGTTGTGTGTTCAGTGGAAGCCCACCAGGCCACGGCCTCCCCCAATTATAATTATTATTATTATTATTATTTTACAATTTAAATTTTACAAGCTGAGACACATCAGTTAAAGCGTATTATAAAAAACGTTTACTTCTTATTATGTAATGCAAGAAATAATTTTTTTTTGTATGACCACACAGATTTTTATGCGTATTTTAATATTTTGAATTGTAGTTGTACGTACAAAAGTCGCTAGGAATCATGGACACTTATTCCTATAGTTAGACCTAACGTTTATGCCTCTAGTACCTTTTATTTTAAAGTTATTTTACTGTTTCGGGAATTTTCGTCTACACGCTATACCGGGTTTATCTAGAGACAACTGAATATCTCGGAAACTAAGCATTGTATGAAAAAATGTCCAAAATCAAAATTGAATTATTTCGCGGGGGAAATTTATTGGTTAAAAGTTACCCCCCCCCCTCTTTGTGAGGGGGGCTGGGGGGAGGGGATAACTTTGAAATCTGGAATAGGAACCCCTATTTTTAATGGTATATTCAGACTGTTTTATTCTTGGTATTTTTTCAATTGATCCAACCGTTTAAAAGATAGGGGCCCTGAAAGTGTGGAACTTTTAAAGTGTCACGTATCAATCAGCATCCCTCTAAGATTGTGACGCGCTCGAACCTTGATGACGAGCGACGACGTCAGAGGACAGACAATCCGAGAAAATCTCGTGGTAGAACGAGATCATGAAAAAGAAAGGGAATCGAATGTAGAAAGCACGTGGAGAGGGAGAATCTCGACAGGAGACGGCTCAATGCGAAAAATCGTTCCGTGAGGCATCCAAATAATTCGCAAGGGCGAGGGAACGCCGCTGCCACATGTGCTACGAGCAGGAACGCCGACGGCTACGGCACGCCGTCCGCACGAGGCAGAGTTTCGACGTGAAAATTCGACGCACGCCGAGACGAACGAGCGGCCCAGCGACACGCCCGTAGGAAATGACACCGTCTGGCTACGGATTCGGCAACTCATCGGACCGGCATTCGAGGAACTATTGGCAGTATCCACAGCCGAGCCAACTTTCCAGCAAACGAACGTTATCCCCCGTACGACGGAGTCAACGAGCGGATTAGGCCGAGAAGCCGAAGGCAACGGAACCAGCGATTTTTCTCGACGACTGTACATAACGTTATTAAGCTGCGACACTTTAATAGATATTTGTTCGGTTAGAATTGTGTTCGACGACGCCGAACTAGACTCTGAATTTATCACTCCATGGCTGGGAGTCTTCCCCTTTTCCATGTCCCAATTTTTCGACATAGGAACGGGAGGAGTTTTCCGCCAGCAAACGAACTTTTTGCTGTGTTCCCTACCCGCAACCAATAATCGTTCCCGCCGAACTTCAATTTAATTCTCATGCGAACTCGTGTCTTTTAAATGAATTAGCACTGTAGACTCTCACGTTAATCTTTATTCATTCTATTGCATCAACGAGAATTAACTCATCTCGTCGATAGAATCCACTTCTATCAGCCAATTGTGATTTCTATTTCTATTGCTGCTAAGGAGATATTTACGTCTGAGCGCCGGGGCGAGTAACTACCTGACTCGAGGGGAGTTCCGCTACGCCAGCGAGTTCACGAATACATCGTTATAAATTTTGAGTGCTATCTACAATTGCTATTAGTGTAGTGCTACGTACTCGTGTGTGTGTGTGTGTTTGTGAATCTGGTTTATCTAATGCATTCGTTGCATTATTATACCGACATATGATTTTATGTCAAAATGATATTAATCATTTGTGCAATTTATGAGAGTGCTATTGTGCTAAGATAATATTTTATCATCTAAGCCTTTAAAATGCTAAAGTGAATTTAGTGTTCAGTGTATGTTATTAAATCGCGACAAAGATTATTTTGTGTATTCAGCTCCGAGGTACATCACGGAGCATCGACCCATTATCGTTCACGTTCGATTGAATTCTGTGTTTTGTGCCCAACTTCTCGTTTGATAAGCGACGAAAACACGAAGCTTCGATTGTCATCGACGAGTGATATCCGCTTCATCAGGCAGCAGCATACTTGTATTTCCGATTGTTACTTGTCGTTTTGATACGCATGTATCATCGCCCTTCAATTCTACTGCCAACGTCGTTAGCTATTTATCTCAGCGAATGTGCTTGAAGCTTCATTCGAATTCGTCTGCAATTATATCGTTCGACATCCACAACGGATAGACAGCGATTTCATTTCGGCGCCCCCTACCGTTCTTCGCTTCGAGCGACTACGCAGCGTTCTCTGCGGAAATTTCATCATAGCTCCCGGTCCAGGACTTTCTCTATCTCTACCTAATTCGGACTTCCAGTTCAGTCTTCATTATTTATGTCCCTTCACGTTCAAGGACATTGACTTTTCGAGCAGATGACAAGATCTCATTTGACTCTATTTTATGTATGTAATTCCACTGCGTGGAAAGAAACTCCGCAAATAAATTCATTTTATTTTTCCTAATCCAAATCTTCCCGATCTCGTTCTGTCCTCATTTTGACATGTGACAAAGTTTTGAACCCAATTTTATCGATGAAGACAAAGACGATGAACCCAATTTTTGAAATTCTGACTTCGGATTCTTAAAGACCATAAAAATAGAATAGGAATGTCTGCAGACCCAGTCTCAATCTCTTTGTCTTCATCGATAAAATTGGGTTCAGAACTTTAAAAGTTCCACACTTTCAGGGCCTCTATCTCTTAAACAGTTGGATCAATTGAAAAAACACCAAGAATAAACATTTCTCGAATATTGTGTACAATCTGAATATACCATTAAAAATAGGGGTTCCTATTTAAGATTTCAAAGTTACCCCCAACCCCCTCACAAGGGAGGGGGTAATTTTTTAACTTATGAATTTCCCCCGCAAAATAATTCACTTTTGATTTTGGACATTTTTTCGTACAATGCTTAGTTTCCGAGATAATCAGTTGTCTCAAGATAAATGCCTCACACAGTACATACAAGGCGTGTTTTTAAGTAAGTACCGTTTTGATATAAAAAAAACGGGAACAATTGCGAATGTCACTAACAGTAATTGAAAATAGATAGCTATAAAAAAATTAATTCAGGGACCCTCCTTTATTATCACACCATTCTCTGACCTTTCCACCTTTGATCCCACCTTTTTTAATTAAGTTTTTGAATACACTGCTATCGCCAACTACATCGCCTTCTTCACAGCAACAATATCCTATCTCAATATCAACAACATATTCATCTTCATTTTTTTCTTTCTCCAGCCTGCTCTGAAGTATCATCCATTATGTCCCGACTCAATCCATCTAACTATCCAGACTCTCTCGGCATCAGTTCTATTATTATAATTCGTGCACATTCCGGTTTTGCTACCTCTTTGACACTACTACACTGCTTTGCAATGAAATTGCCCCACCCACAAGGAGTTATCTGAATGAGCCAAAAGTAAGTATACAGCATGAGATACATCTGAACACACATTTATTAGGTTATGGATCCATAACGTGCACTTGTTTGTACAAGGTGTCCCAACGGAAAGCGGCATCAGTAGGTTGTGGCATTACTTCTACCGCGATGCATTGTTCCAGCCGCAGGTGTAGGTGATCATACAGGTGGCAAATGGCATCTTGGGGTACGTCTGACCAGGCCTGGTGAACCTGCTGTGTCAGGTCATGGAGATTGGTGGGTGATCGTAAACGACGTCCCACCATGTCCCACACGTGCTCAATTGGCGATAGATCTGGGGACCTCGCGGGCCATGGCAGGCAGTTGACATCATTCAGACATGCCATGCTCATGTTTGCCGTGTGCGGTCTGGCGTTATCCTGCTGAAAGACTGCGCCGGGTATGGTGTGCAGAAAGGGCAGTGATACGGGCTGCAGGATCTGTGACGTACCGTACTGCTGTCAGGGTGCCTTGGATGGTGACTAAAGGCGTTCTGGTATCGTAGCCGATGACATCCCTGACCATGATCCCGGGTGTTGGTCCACGATGGCGATACCGGATGCATTGTACATTGGCACGTTCCAGTGGTCTGCACCACACCCGTCTGCTTCTGCCGTCGGTGTCCAAACAAAAGCGGGATTTGTCGCTGAAGACCACCGGGCGCCATTCCATTCGCCAGCCCACTCGTTCACGACACTATTGCAGTCGTATCATGCGGTGCTCATGTGTCAAAGGAAGACACAACAATGGATACCTGGCAGACATTGTCGCGGCGTGTAACCGGCGTGCTATTGTCGCTATTGACACTGGAGCAGAAAAGGGAATAGTGATGTTGTCGCGCAGTTACCGCTGGATGATGGTTCTGTCCGCTAGCGCTCTTCGTAGTATCCGCCTATCAGTACGAGCTGACGTGCTTCTCAGGGCCCCAGAACCTGGTCTTTTGGCATGTGTGCCTTCCTCTCGCCATTGCCTCCAAAATAGGCCTACCATCCGTGCGTCCCGCGACACATTGACGGCAATCCGTCTGGTTGACCATCCAGCCATGAAGAGTCCAATAATCCGACCTCGTTCAAAGTCCGTTAATTGCGTGAACTGTTGTCGTTGTCGTCGCGGCATTGAGGCCGTTGTGCGGATTACAGTACTGTACGTTCACGAGGCAGTTGCTTCCTCCCTACTGCATGGAACGTCTCGCACAGGTGTCAAATGATGAGCCTATACAGGCACCCGGACACCCTGTATCAACGCAAATGATCATGTCCCGTGAGCATGCATCTAATCATTTCTAGTCGGAGGTTGACGAACCCCCCCACTAGATATGGATTAGGTCGGATAACTCCTTGTTGGTGGGGCAATTTCATTGCAAAGCAATGTATTAATATCTCCCTTGCCCATGGCAAATTCCCCTTCTGTCTCCGTTCTGCGAAAATTACGCAAATTTACAAAAAGGGCGACACGATTAATTTCCTCTTAAGTATCGGCCAATATCTATTCTCCCTTCATTTGCCAAAGTATTTAAGAGCCTTCTTTACACACGTCTATCTTCATACATGTATATTTTATCCAAAGAATCTTCCTTCTCCTTCCCAACACGGATTCACATCTAAAAGAAGCACATCCACTACCTAATTTGAACTGACGGAATAAATTATCTCTAATATGGCCAACAACAAATTACTTGTTTCGCTATTTCTCGATTACTCTAAAGCGTTTGACTCAATTCTCATGTTCTCCTTCGACACAAACTATCCCAACGTTTCAATATAAGTGGCCCTCATTTTGACTAGCTTTCAAGCCTTTTAACAAATAGACAATACACCCTCCACCTTCATAATAAATCCTCCTCTGCAATTACCAGAAATATTGGAGTCCCCCAAGATTACATCTTATCACTACTTCTATTTAATATTTTTATAAATGCCTTCCTCCATACTATCTCCCTTACCCTTAATATTGTATGCAGATGCTGCAACAATATCCTACGCCGACGCCTCGCTACGTACAATTCAGGATTCCTTTAACTCAATCCTAGACAAATTTCATTTGGGAACACGATCAATCATCAACCCCTCAACCTTAGCAAAACCACTTACGTCATCTTCCATCAACGCAATAAAAAATTTGACACGAACGAATTTTCACTATATTACAACTCACAACAGATTATCCCATCTAAATCCATTAAATACCTAGGCATTGAAATAACTCATAACCTCTCCTGGGACACCCACATCAATTCTCTAGCTACAACTCTGAATCAGCGTTTAGGGCTTTTCCCCCTTCTCCACTTCTTTTCCCCCAAAATACTCTTACTATTATACACTCACACGACAAAAGTCATGAGAAAGCACCTAATAACGCGTGGGACCTCCTCCAACTGGGCGAAGTGCCACAGTGCGACGTCGCATTGATTCCACAAGTCGGTGGAAGACATCTGAAGACATTGCCAACCATTCCATGGAGAGCTTCCCACAATTGCCCTTTACGGAGCCACCACGCGACTTCCACAGTGCATGGTTGACAATTTGAATCCATGGCCTTCATGGGTTCTGCGTCACAGTCGAGCCCTATCATCAGCTCGTATCAGCTGGAATCCAGACTCATCAGACCAGGTCACACATTTCCAGTTGTCAAGTATTCAGTCGATGTGTTCATGGGCCCAGGAGAAACGTTGTTGACGATGTCTTGTTGTTAGCAAGGGCACCCTCGTGGGTCTTCTGCTTCCATATCCCATGGACACCAGACTTTGCACAATTCGCATGGTTACAGCTCTGGTATCACTCTGGTTAAAATCTGATGTCATCTGGCGTAGTGTCAGTTGCCTGTTAGCGGTGACTGTCCTACTCAGATGGTCCCGTTCATTGAGAAGGTATGGTCGACCACTGCGTTGTGCATGGTGGGAGGTAATGCCGTCAAATTGGTACTCTCGGTAGATTCTTGAAACTGTGGACCGTGGGATGTTGAATTCTTGAGCCACCTCCGATATTGAATGACCCATACCTTGTGCTCCACATAGCAGGCCACATTCGAACTGGGATAGCTCTCGTCGTGTAGCCACTGTCACACTGAACACCTCACCCGTTACTCATGACAGTGTAACTAAACCTACTGACACTGATTTGCATATTTATACTGTTTGCACATGATGCTACTGCCACTTGAAAAATAGTTCATTGGTATCCCATGACTTTTGGCATGTGAGTGTATAATACTCTAATCTACTCCTCACTTACTTAGGGCCTACAATTCTGGGGTTTGCCCACTAATCATAATCTTTTATGCTTGTTTAGACTTCAAAAATGGTTCGTTCCTATTTTATTAAAATTACGCAAACCAGCCTCTGTCTCATCTCACCCATTCAACAACTCTACTTTTTAAACCTAGCAATCTTTATATACAAGATACTCAATAATCACATTTAAATCTCCCTCCCTCAACCCTTATTTACAATCAATAAAGCCCCTCTTGCTCGACCCTTATTTACAATCAATGCTCGACACCCAGCCTCCTAGCAAATAACACGCATAAAGGATAATTATGAACTCAAAAGAATTTCTATTTCAGGCCACAGACTCTGGTCATCTATACAACCAGATCCCCGAATGTCGCAACCTTTAAAACCCGTATAAAGAAATATTTCTTAACACAACCACCTATCTAACTATCCTCTTCCCCTTCCCACCTCACCCCCTCAGCATAATTTATATTACAGTACTGCTTGACACTGTTTCATTTTCCCCATCCAGGTACCTACCCTATCGGCCTGCGGCCATACTGACGATGATTGGACGATTGTAACATTTATTGGAATAGTCTTTAACCAAAATAAATAAATAAACAAATTTCCTAGACTATTGAGAAATAAATAAATAAATAAAATTTTAACATGTTAAATTTTGTATGGAAATCTGGACCTTAATCTTTCTTTCAGCCGCTTGATTTGCTAACCATTCCAGCACGGAGTTGCACAAAACCAATAGTTCAGCCAGTGCTTTGACTTTCCTTGAGAGGCACCGTATCGAACGGGATAAGATTTAAGCCAAATTGTCACTGATGACGAAACATGGGTTGCTGAAGTTACATCGGAATCAAAACCACAAGCCATGGAATGGAGGCATTCAATCACATCCAAGAATGTGAAGTTCAAGCAAAAATTTCAGCCCAAAAAATCAACTATTTTGGGATAGGCAGGTTGTTTTACATGTGGAGTTTTCCCTCGGTATAACACTGTTAATGCTAACACATCGTGAGAACTTAAATAATC
Source organism: Rhysida immarginata (assembly GCA_023313115.1). Classification (NCBI taxonomy): domain Eukaryota; kingdom Metazoa; phylum Arthropoda; class Chilopoda; order Scolopendromorpha; family Scolopendridae; genus Rhysida; species Rhysida immarginata. The sequence goes on from JAHWFO010037803.1 coordinate 312,415, forward strand.
TGTGTCGTTCCTTAATGTTGGTGGAAATTATTGAAAATTAGATTAAGGTCCAGGCTTTCATACGAGGTTTGGGACATAAGTCATGGCAATATTTTTTGTGAGAATTCTAGGGTCGGTGAAAAATGTGTAAGGTACAGATGAAAGGACAAGGAATGGACAAAATGTATGGATTTGACATATCATTTTGCTCCTCATGTTTATGAAGGTACTTGATATATCATTATAGGTTTCATGTTCCCATTCTAAAGGGCCTCAAAGTAGTCCCCTGCAAAGTTCACAATTCGCTGCCAACGATGTGGGATGCGCCGAATACCATCTGCTTCACCATTCCCCCTCACTTTGTGTTAGTCTAGTCATCTCCTGTTGCACAGCATTTGCAATGTCCACTCTTGTTCCAAATCGTTTAGCACCTAATAGTTCCTTTACCTTCCGTATGAGGTCGAAATCACATGGAGAAATGTCCCGATAGTATGGTGGGTTTCAATTCTTCCCATCCGCAGTAGCCACCCTACACACTCTGCTTTATGTGATCCTGCACGGCGCTTGACTAAAAATTGATTTAACATTGCTCTCTGTGCAACAGCATGAACTCAGAGTCATCTGGTGTTTTGGAAACATACTACGAATGCACGGCTTCCTTGAGACATATGGCATCCCTTAGCTCTGAGCATGATCTCCTTTATTATTACTGACCTGTTTTATTGAATGATTTCCATTGTTGCTTTTGGCATTTCTCAATTCTGCCCTGGCGCTGTTTAACCTCAGTAAAACAAAAGCAACAATGGAAATTATTCAGTAAAACAGGCCTGTAATAATAAAGATCAGAATTGTGCTCCAACCCTTGTATTAAAATAAAGGTGTTAAAAATTGTGGAGCTTGTTTCTAAAAAGTACCAAATCCATATGACCAAATTGTACAGAAATTGAGAAAAACTTACTCTGTCCATACAAGTTAAATATTCTTACTAATTCTTTCCTTACATAATATTTTAGTGTAGACACTCACAACAACATCAGCAGGAAAATATTTGACTTGTTATTATGAATTTATTAATTTAAGTAAAAATGGATTTGGTACGTTTTTGAAAGAAATCTAGGATTTGGTATTTTTTTGGCATAAATGTTTTGATCATAACTCTCCATTCTTTATGGAAGAAAAATTACAATTTATTGTGTTAAATATCAGGTTGTTGCAAAAGTTTTTTCCGGATTTTTATTCCAACACAAAAGCGATTGAACTTGAATGACAGATTCAGCTCATGCAGATGCCGGGCAGTGGTTGAAAAATGAACCTTGAACTAATCTGCGAGTTCCCTCGTTGTTACATTGTGATCTTCATCAATTGCTTGGCGTAGATCACCATCTGAAATCATGATTGGCCGACTAGAGAGGTGCATCTTGAAGAGTGCTATCTCCGCGTCTGAACCGGCGATACCATTCTTCTATTGTACGTAAACTAACAGTATCATCACCTAAACGTTGGCAAATGTTTAGGTGACATTGCGTAACACTGATCTTTCCAGAATACTCGTAGAAGGTTATTGCTCGAATATGCTCGCGTGAAAGGTCCATTTCAGACCGTTGATGACACTCACAGATGTATAGTCAGAAAAGATGATTCTTGGATGTAATATAGCAAAGATATTCAGGAATCGAATGCAATAATTTGTTTGAAAACATACGAACACCCCCCTCGAAAAATGAGCCCTTCTTGGGCGCGGGTTCTAGAACCGGAAGAAACTTTTGCAACAACCTGATAATATGGTTCTTTATATATATTTTATTCTAAAATTTGATGATTTGACCACCTTTAGAAAATAAATTGTTTGTGTGCATAATTTATATTAATATTGATCAATCATCATAATGAACATTAATATTCTCATCATCACTTTCAGCTGTATCTCATTTAATTCCATCAACAATGATTTTGTAGAATGGCAACTGATTTAAATTATGTCCCATGGCCACTAGCAATGTTTTTATGTCATTCTTTTTCGGCTCCTGTATGAGGTATTTTTTTCTGTGAAACTATATATTTAGAGAACTCTTGCAAAGAGATTAGGTACTTTTTGGCCCTAATAATCATGCCGATACATTCTTCAACTATCTAAGAGTCTGCTCCCACCTGTAACTCAATTTTGAAATTTTGTGGATTTGGTACCTTTTGGAAACAGGCTTCACAATTGTCCTTGTTTTTTTAATATCAAAGTGGTACTTATTTTTAAATAAAACCCTCGTATAAACAGTCGAATCACGTTAATGTGACCACCTCATATTTTTGATGTCAGCGCTAAATAATCAATCGCAAAAGGAACTAAATAAATGAGGGATAAAATGACGTGTCATCAGCAAATTGGGTGAGCATATACAGTGTGTTGTAGGCATTTGAAAAACGTTTCAACTGTTGCAATGCAGAAAGGGAGCGATTTATCAGACGTACAAAACGGAATTATTGTTGGCTTTTGGCCAGCGCTAGCAGCATTTAAGAAACTGCGAAGTTTGTGAACTGTTGGCATGCTGTTGTGATAAAAGTACGCACCGCGCATGGGAAAATGGCAATATAGAAAATAAAGGACTTGGAATTTGTGGTGCACCTACGCAAACGACTGGTGGTCTGCGAAAGAGGCTGGAATTTGCACTGCAGTGCCGATACAGGACATCCACTGATTGGCAAAAGGTTGTCTTCTCAGATGAATCACATTTTTTAATCCATCAGACCAAGGTCGGTCTAATAGAGGCCATGATAAGGCGCCATTTTGCTTCGAACTCAAGAAATTTGCTAATTAAAAATATAAATTCGTTTAAAATGACCGATTGCTCAGCTTATAAATCGTTCTGATAGTACAGATATTAGTTTTCGATTGTTTAGTTTGATAGATCGATCCGCCATTTTGCTTCGTACTAATGTATGATGGGATGCCTTGTCATGACCTATATTAGAGCGGCCTTGCATCAGACAGATGGACGGTAGCGCATATGACGAGAAACGTCAGAAATCAAACACCGAGGCCTACGAGATAACAAGGCCTGGAAGCGGAAAAGTCACCTGACCATCGGGGTGTTAGCAACAATCCAACCATCCTGGATATTAACAATCAACGTTTTCCCTTTTGTTAGAAACAATGAATATTGGATTGTTACTAGCATCCCGATGGTCAGGTGACTTTTCCGCTTCCTGGCCTTGTTATCTCGTTGGCCTTGACAAACACCTATCAACTATTTGTGGACGGCGAGGGCAGCTTATGGTCTCTAGGTGCACTAATCATTTCAGTAGATATCGTTCCTTGCTGACCATGTATACCCATTCTTGGACATTTTTCCCCCTGGGAATGATGGCATCTTCCAGCACGACAGTGCGACATCTCATACAACTGGAATTGTACGTGAGTGGTTAGGTGAGCACGAGAAAGGCTTTCTTGTACTTCCTGGCCCCGAAATTCCCCCTGAATTGAACTCAATAGATCATCTATGGGACAACGTCGATTGGATATATTCGCTCCTCACAAAGGATGTCAAGTGAACTGTAGTCAGCATGGCTCATCTTTTTTTTTTTTCAACTAATTTCAACCATCTGCGCATGCGTTAATTCTCGATTCGATAGATAATCCTCCGACAACCTCGAATCAAACGGTGACTTAAATGTGATACTTAATCCGAGTTTTGTCAAGGTGACTACAAAAACTCTCACTCAAAGCTGATTCGAGTGTTAATCCTCGTATTCCTGTGAACACTTTCTAGCACTTCCTTGAGCCCGTCTAGCCGCTTTCCGAGCTGAACATGGTTGTTATTCCAGATATGACAGTCATTGTTTATATATGGACGCGGAAGGTCAAATTTTGTGTCTGTGGATCACTTACGTTTGCTTAAAAAATTCTGTATGGCAGAATGAGAATCAATTATAGGTTCATTAAACCAAAAACGTGATACATAAGAGATGAAGAAAGGAAACTCCACTTGTCCACAAACATATATTTAATACACCATAAATGTATACATTTATGGTGTATTAAATATATGTTTGTGGACAAATGGAGTTTCCTTTCTTCATCTCTTTTGTATTCAAGTATCCACAGAGTTTTTAAGGTGAGTCTATTTTCTCTATTGAGTTATTTATACAAAAACGTGATGCTTCACACGAACTTTCAGTTTTTGACTCCTCGTGGTTGTTTCTAAGAATGGTTGACGTCGAAGTAATCTTCTGTCTGGCCGACCAATCCAGTTACCTTCCACTTGGTCCACGGCAGCTTGTGCTAGGATGGGATAAATAATATTTAGCAATATTTCAAAGGAGTATACGACATCATTTTCAGGGACAAACATAGGATCTGCTATCATATTTTGTTAAATGCGCATCTGCAATAATAAAATATATAAACAGCCAAAACTGCGAACACTAGGTTATCAAGGAAAGGAAGAAATGAAACAACTATTCCACATAAATGAATTTTATAAAATAAAAACTCATATGTACATTTCGGAGCTCTCTGCCTGCGTCTTCAGTGAGAAATAAGTCAATTGATGGAGGAGACAGAGAGCTTCGTAATATACATGAGTTTTATTTTATAAAATTTATACATGTGAAATAGTGGTATCTTTTTCCTTTCTTGTTAACGCAATTTGCATTATTTTCATACAATTTCATCGGTCCGATTTTACCCGAGAACAAATTAAAAATTTCATGTCTGCTCGAATTTTTTAATTTGAGCAGAGATGTTTTAGTGGAATTTTTCATTTATTCAGTTTGACGTTTTTCTTTTGGATTTTACTTAGTAATTTGAAGCTTTTACATTGAGCTTGATTTAATTAAAGATTGGTTGCATTGTGTTGTTATTGTATTTGTTCTTGTGACTTGTGGTTCTACGCCTATATTTCTGCCAGGTATTTTTCTTGCATGATTGTTTACATCGGTTACTGTTTATTTTTTGTTTTTTGTCTTTTAAAACTTGCACTGGGTGTAAATGACTAACGCCGTTGACGCGTCCCTATAACTAAAGAACGAGCCAACCAATATGATTTCCTTATAAACATTTGTCTTCTCTTTTCTCCTTCAGTTTTTTTTCATTGGTACTCTGTATATAACTGAGCAATTGCTGTTAATCAATTTTTATCTTTTGTCTATTATTATAGTTTTTTTTTTTAATACATGTAGGTGTTTTTCTGTACTCTTCTCGGTTCTCTACATTTAAACCTTGCGGCTCCTCTTTTGGAAGCATTCAACATTGCTCGTGTAGCTGCTGTACCAATTTTCGACATTATGGAGCAAGTAGGTGACTTTTTTTGGATTTTACACAGTTTCTTTAAAGTGGAGTTAAAGATACTTAGTATTTACTTATTGTTACGAAATTTCTTTTTTTAATTTACACAGTCAAATTTTTCTTCAGAAGCTCTAGTGTATAAGAGTCATTCAATTGAAACGTAAACTGCGCGCTGTACTGCCTGAATATTTGAGGCAGTGGAGCGTAGATAGTCATAATATGTACCTCGAGACCGGGAGAAACGGTACTCATTTCCCCTTCTGTGTGATCGCTTTTCCAATAGCGCTGTCTCATGGATTATGTCCAAGCGTTCCTAGCACGGTGTGATTAAATTCTTATGTATGTTTAGACTGGAAGATCCTTACTCTCCGGACCTCTCCTGCTGTTAAACGGATGGAATTTCACCTGTAATATAGAGGTCCGTGCTGTTTTTAAGAAATGATTTCACTTGTTGTATAGAGGAATGGTTTCGAATCCAGCTTCTTTGCGGAAGCAATGCAGAAACTTGTCGACCGTTGGGACCGCTGCATGAGCAATACGGGTAACTACGTGCGTTAGATCACAAATGGAAATCTGTCCATTGCATTATTATGAGCGATTATGTAGTCTGTGTTTCATGTTAATAACTTTATACAAATTTTCACGATCAATTCTTAAAATACAGGCGCAGATTTCTTGAATCTAAAAATACAAAGCACAATGTTTTTATGTATATATACAGGGTGTTTTTGAAAAGGATGTCGTGAGATATCTAGCGATGTTATGCACCTTAAAGTAAACACAAGTTTCTTCATAAGTTTTGTCGAAATTGCATTCCTTAAAGGAGTAAACAGCTAGTGAAGTTCGGTTAATCTCCGCCCATAGCGTAAACAAAAGCGCATGAAAAAAATGTAAACGCCTCCACGTATTCCATTAATGGGTTTCTGAGAACTACCTGTGCACTAATGTGTTGGCCCTAAACTCAACTATTCTCACAGGAAAGCCAAATTAGGCTAATGAAAAGTGCGTGATTGAAGCACTCGATTTTAAAACGAAGAAATCTTGCGTTAACAAAATCACGTCAATGACCACTTTACGTAGGCTTAAATGAGGTTCGGACAGAAAATGCATTTTACTACTGATACGTTTCTTGATTATTGAGGCAATTAGTTATTTACCATCATATCAGCCAAAACAAGTTCATTTCTGAGGTCTAATAATTACGATTCTTTCAGAGGGCTGTGAGAGTGGTTGAGCTTAGGGCCAACACATTAGTGCACAGGTAGTTCGCAAAAACCTATTGAACACGTGGTGGTGTTTACTTTTTTCCATGCACTTTTGTTTACGTTATGGGCGGTTTTTATCAAACTTCACGAGCGGTTTATTCCTTTAAGGAATGCAATTTCGACAAAACATATGAGGAAACTTGTTTATTTTAAGGTGCATAACATCGCTAGGTATCTCACGATATCCTTTTCAAAAGCACCCTGTATATATATTTGTCCTGTTTTAAAACGCCATTTGGAAGTAAGTTAAAACGTTGAAATTTAACACACAGTTGTGTAATACGACCACATTGACGAAAATTAATCCAAAATTGGAGATAAGTGTCTCAAAACCATAGTAATTAATAATGATTCAATTCAATTCAATTCAATTCAATTCAAATTTTATTCCATGTAAGAGAAAAGGAAACCAGCGACGGCAAAAGCCAAAATGCTGGTACCTTAGTACATAAAACAAAACAAAACAAAACAAAAAATCACAAAGAGAAAAAAAACCCAGAAAACAATTAACTTAACAGTCAGTATAGTCGTTAAAGGTATCAATAATTCTGCCTAAAAAATTAAATGATAAGATAAATACAAAACGGATTTTGACCGTGTTTTATGAAAACAATTGAAAGTACAAAAATTTTAAATTTCAGGAACCTTACTCTTAACTGTAATGATTTTATTAATCAAAGAGCAACATTCAAAATTAAAAAGTGAATCTAATTCTGGCAATTCAGTAATACCTCTGATTCTAGAAAAAGAGTAAGGCTCATTACACTTGAAATAGTTCTTATATAAAAAAGAAAGAATCGGGAATATATCTTTTTCAGCTTGTTAAGAGTTGAGGGAGCACAATGGCCCCAAACACAAATCCCAAATCTGAAACAGGTCAAAATAAGCTACTTAAATAAACAGATAAAGACTTTGATATTATTTAGAATTTTACCAAAACGAAAGATAACTCCAAAACGTTTAAGAGAACAATTTAGAATATGCTCAACATGATTTCAGAAAAGACATCTTTCATCCATTAGGATACCGAGATCTTTAACACATCGTTTCTCTGCGAGTATTGATGGATAATGGGATTGGTTTTACGAATAAAGGTAATAATCTTAGTTTTTTCAATATTACAGTTAAGTCCTTTATTTAAATACCAAATAGAGAATTCATTAATATCCATCTGCAAAAACAAACAATCCTTTTTAGCTTTAATGATACGGTAAATCATATTGTCATCAGCATGTAGAAGATAATTCTCAGATATTTTACATGATAAATCATTTATATAAAGTAAGAAAAGAAGGAGGTCCTAAAGGACTTCCTTACGGTACGTCCTTTTGTTGCAGAAAATTAGCTGTTGTGACTATATTATTGATCTTAATGTAACAAGTCCTATTGGTTAGAAAGTCTTTCAAGAGCTCCAGAAGAGGCCCAACTATTCCTATTCCCCTCATTTTTTCAACGACAAGGGAGTGGTTTATACAATCGAAGGCCCGTGAAAGGTCAAAATGTATGCAATCAATCTGTGCGCTGTTGCCGAAAGCCTCATCGACTGCTCTAAGAAAAGAGGCCAGGTTTGTGGTGACAGATAATTCCCCTCCTAAATCCATGTTGCCGATCAGCAAGCCATGGATCAACAGCAGGGGATAGCCGATTAAAGATCAGAGTCTCAAGCACTTTCCCAAAAGTAATGAGACGAGAGATGGGTCTGTAGTTACCCACCTCAGTCTCATCCCCAGATTTAAACACGGGATTGATTATAATAGATTTCCAGGCGCTGGGATAAATTCCGTCTTTCAGACATTTATTAAACATTTTAGCGAGTGGGCTAGCAAAGAAATATTTACAGCCTTTAACTATGAAGTGGGGTATCTTGTCCGCCCCAAAACATCTTTTAGGCCTAAGACCTTGTATGGTTTTATCTCAGTTTTATCAAAGTAACCATTGATAGAGAGGTTGGTGAAATAGTCCCAGCCTCCCCTGTGTCGTGGTCGATTATCTTGTTTAAATAGTTGCTGAAAATGGTCAGCAAACGTTTTCCCAATGTCCTGAGGATCTGTTAAAAATTAATCATTTTTCTTAATCATTGAAATTTTACTTTTAGTTTTAACATTGGAGGAGATAAAATCCTAGAAGGGTCTTTATTTCATTATTTTTAAATTTTTCCCCTAGTTCCATATCGTAATTAATAAAATTTCTCTCCATTAAATGTTTACTTAAACTTCTTAAGTGTTTAAATTTGACATAGCTGTCCATTTCGCCAGAGCGTTTATGAGCTCTTTTCTTTTTTCTAATCAAATTGATGGTCTCATGGGACATCCAGTTTGGGAATTTTTCCTTATGGTTCGAAGTATGGATCTTTGGAATAAATTTATCTAAAGCGTCTAGGGTTGCTTTTGTTAAAGTTGAGATATCGTCATTAATAGAACTGAAGTCGGATATGAAGGGGAAATCTGTATCTCTAATAGAAAGAATAAGTTGATCATAATTTCCCTGTTTCCAGTTACGAAAGCAATATAAACTAGGCGGATTCATTTTAACATTAAACTTAAGACCAAGTATAAAAGGCGGATGGAAAACGTCAATAGACAACAAGCTGTCAACATTCTCTTCGAAAGCTAAATTGGTCATAGAAGTGAAAACGAGTTCTAAAAGATATTCGCAGTCGTCGTGACTACGAATCTGCTTTAGATTTGTTAATTGACAGAATTCATTGACAACTTGGAAATGTTGTTCAACATAAAAATTCCTACTATAATATTGACATGAGTCCCAAGCAATTTGGGGGAGATTGAAATCCGCCCAAAGAATGATTTCTTTGCGTTCTCTGAGCAGTTTATCAACTATAAGTTCAAAATATTGTTCACATTCTGCCAATATCTGATTAGGTGGAATATAAATGCAGCCAATCAACACTTCTGGTCTTCCATTTTCTTTAATCTGGATCCATACGGCTTCAAGATCATCTTCGAGATCCGTTCTCCTAATTACGGTGTGGATAGTTCTTACAGCAATCATCACCCTCCTCCTCTAGTAACCTCTTTAGAATAGTTTTGATCTTTCCTAAAAAAGATAATAATAATAATAACTAGAAATAACCCTCCCGATTGTATAATTGTCCTTGTTAGATTTTTTACATACATCTCTCTCTCCATACTTTTGTTTGTTGTTATATAGTCCATCGCTGATTTTATATATGGTTTATAAATTAACAAGTTAATTAAAAGTAATTGGACACTTTCGATTTTAGATGTTTTGTCGAATATCTAGAAAAGTACTTGACGAATTATCCTGAAACTTCAGGGATGTAAAGAGCATGTTACACATCATATATTTCAGCGAAAGTTTTGTTCCGAAGGCAAATAGGGGATCAGCAAGAAATTGAACAAAAAAGTGACTTAATTTCGAATCTGCAGTCTGAAGCATTGAATCATGATAATGTTTTTATAATAACTGAATAACAACAAACAAATAAATATTTTTTACAGTACATTAACCTTTTATTTATTTATCAATGGATGAGTCATGTACATCTGTAATATTGGATAAGCGCTTATAATAACTGAAGTATGAAATATAAGCAGGAGTATCGGGTCTCTCTTTATGTCGAATAAACACAGCGACTATGCTTAAGGTGCGTCTCCTCACTCACCTCTGTGCTCATAATCGACTGTGGGACCACAGACACGGTACGTGCAAGCTTTCGCAGTATCTAAAATACAAAACGAGTAATGACTATTATTGCATCATCCGTAATGACTATTGCATCACCCGTAACGCCTTTTTGGCTAGGAGCATTATTGTTAACTCTAGAGAGGAATAATAGTTATAAATTAAAAAATAAATATACAATAATTATTAAATAATAAATAAAATCAAAATAAAAGCTGACGTTTCGGATAGAGACTATCCTTTATCAAAGCAAAAAGGATAATTCTCTAAAAGCAAAGAGAATATTAGAGAATTATCCTGAAGTTATGTAATCTAGAGAGGAAGGAATCTGTAGAAATAAATTAAGCATTTCAAAGCACATAGAAATTCAACAAGCGCATAAATTATAAATAAGAGGAAGACTTCAAACAGCATCAAAAGATCTAAATGAACAGTTATTGATTCTTCAATGTTTCAAAATAATAAATTATTAATTAAATTGTGAGTAATTTTTTTACTGTAATGGAAAAGAGTTTATTCCAATACTAGAATTCTCATTAGTCTTCATTCAAAATACTGAAAGGAAAACGTTAGGCCATTACACGAATTTTCTAGGTAAGACCAAGGAAGAATGAGACAAGGAATGACAACTCGATTTCAATGCTAAAACAAAATAGGGTCATACACCACCTGTCAAAGCATCACCTTCTAAACTACAGGCCTCACAACAGACGGTGAAAACGTCATGAATATTAGGCCCAAACAATAATTTAGCAAAAAATAATTTTATCAATACAGGAATCGTTATTTTCCCTTAATATTATTATTTAACAATATTTAATATTTTAGTTGCAATTTTAATAATATTTTGCAAAATATGTTTAGAACTATGTTGTTTTTGAGTGCATGAAAAATCAGGAAGGAGGAAATCATTTTTTTTTATTACTTCCTTCTGCTAAAAGCACTGTTGTTTGGCCTGATATTGATGGCGTTTTCAACGTCTGTTGTGAGGCCTGAAGTTTAGAAGGTGATGGCTAAAGGAACTGTAAATATTTCTCATAATCCCTTTCGAATTGAAGCTGCAGCAAAGGAATCTGGAAGCAAAAACAAAACTGTTTTTTTCTTTTCCCTTTTCCATCTCCTGTTTAGAAAGACCTTTTGTTATTAACTAAATCTGCTAATCAAAATCTTCATCGTTTTTTTTTTCTCGAAGCTTTTAACAAAAAGTAAAATTGCTAATGACAATAAATAATCCAAGACGCGAATTATAAATATAAGAATTTTTATTTGTTTTTTTTAAAACAGATCTTTGAAACATTTGCTTACAATTGAAAATCAGTGAGATAAATGAAATCATGTCTGTCAGAAAAAATACTAAGGAAATTCAAGTAACAAAGAAAATCGAAAAGATATATTATTTAGAAAATTAACTGAATATTATAAAACTTATATAAACATAAATTGCAAATATCCAATATCTTAATATTTTATTATGTACAAAGAAGAATAGTTATACATACATAAAACAAATCATACTGCTTAAAAATTAATTAAATTAAAGAATTTTATTTCAGTTAATAGGATTTATACAAAATAAACCATTAAGGAATGACATAACCAAGTACCGTAAGGTTAAACTAAACCATTCGCAGAACCATATTTTTAACCGCCCTATGTTAACATTGCAAGTTTTTAATGGACCATAATAATACAATTAAACCACGTACCTTTGAACCAATTTGGATTATCATTAATTTTATCTTGTATTCATTTATGACACATCATTCCAAGTTGTTTGATATATTACATGCCACATTTTAGCATTGATAGTTCCAATGAAACACAATGGTTACGCTAAACCAGGTTCCCTGGAACCAATTACAGACTATCATTAATTTTACATTATATTCATTCATGACACATCATTCCAAATTGTTTGATACATTACATGCCTTATTTTAGCATTAAAAGTTACAATGAACCATAAGGGTTCAACCAAACCAGGTTAAAAATTTTTCTATCAAAAAATGGAAGGAAAAATTCTGCGACCTGGATTCGAACCAGGAACCTCTGCTATCATGGCCGACGCCTCTACAAAATGGTTTGATATATTACATGCCATATCTTATTGTCACGGAATTCAAACGCCATCCAGAATTCCGATAACAACGCTGATCGCTTTCGCACTCGATATTTCCATCCATCGGGCTCGAAAACAAGGCGACCTAATCCGCGTAATCAACAACATAACACACGGAGAAAATCAGCAACGAGGAGGAAAACCTCAAGATGTTCACGAGCGGAGACGAGAGGAGGCGAGAAAACTGGAAAAACGGAAAGAAGAAAGACGGAAGGACGGCGAGAGGAAGATACAAAATAATTTTCCCTTGACTTTACGGAAAACGAGCTTGTGTTCGATACAGAGAGAGCCGAAGAAGCGACGAGCTGAAACGGCGTCGCCAGTGGCTACAGACGTGAGGAGAAAACTCCAACGCCAGGAGCATGGAGCCATCACTGGTAACCTCGCCACAATGAACTCGTCGGAACGTCAGCCATCAGGAGAGACTTCTTCCATTTACCAGAGACTGGTAACCGTTTTCCGTTATCAGATAACTTATTGGAAAGGTTCGTGGCCTTTACACTACTTAGTAGAGGCACTTTTCCAAGTACTGACTCAAGCGGAATTTTCCAGATGGGTGGTATCGGAACTATGAAGTTACGAGCTCCGCTGTTTGACCAAAGTTCACGGACTTTGGCCTTACGAAATTCGTCCTGTTCACCTGTTTATGAAATTTATTGATATAAGTGTGATACCTGAAACAGAGTGCTTATTATGAAAGTTCAATTTTGTGCAGCACCAGTGTGAGTGATCACTTAACCTGCTTTATAAAGTGCATGACATGTCTCGATAAAATTGCCTTGGCTCAATGATTGTGTTTACGCCTTAATTGTATGTGTTAGCATTAACCCTTGCCAGTTAGCTTAAGCTTAATCTATATTAAGGTTAATTTATTTATTTTTCAATTTGGCTGATTAAGTTAAATTAGCTGATTGACCATTTATTTAATTTATTTCAATAAATAACATTTTTCTCATTATTCAACTTTGTCCCCACCTTATGTCATTTAAGACTTCCACTGTGCAATGCTATTGCTTAAAATTTACACATGACATAGGCGGTGCGTGGTAGAGAGCATGCCACGAACACGTTCGTGTTTTTACTTATGTAAGCTGTGTTGTTCAGAAGTTGGTGTTAAAATTGTGGTGGTGCTTCGCAATTACACGAGCCTCAATTTAGCAAAGTGGTGTGTTTTGCGTGCTTCTTCTGCAGTGTTAACTCAACAAGTGTTGTGTACTATACCTACCAACTGTTTCCAAAAAAAAGCTATATATAGGTGTTGTGCCTCATCGAGTTACAACGAATTCTTCGCATACGTTCAGCGTGTAATAAGTGACGTTCATGATCAATTTTAGTGTGATTGTAATTATGCTTTTTTGATCCTTCAAGTGTTACTACTGGGGATTTTTTTTTCTTTTTTCTTCCCACGTGAAATTGTGTGCGGTTTAGTGTGTGTCAAGAATTGTGGCTATCTTATCCCATACAAGTGGCAAAGTGTTTGTGTCCTATAGGCCATTTACTTGGTAATAGGCGGTGCGAAGGAATAAAAAAAAGAGTGGGTAAATGGCAAGCAAAATGGAGCATTTTCAGAATCTTACGCAAACCGTACAGGACCTGCAATGCTCGCCAATAAAGCGTGTGGTGGACAATTTCCAATTCCCTTACTTCACCGATAACATTTCTTTATCTTTTAGCAACCCGAACCAAATAAGATATTTGTTGGATAATCCCAAGGACAAAGTTTTGGACCTACAGAAGTCTGAATTCTATGAAGCCCACTGTTCCCATTATCCAATGGTTCACAAAGGTCAAACGAAACGCAGTTTATCAACCCGGTTTAAAGAACACATAGACCACAGAAGAATCGGGAGAAGCAACCTCTCCGCCATAACAAAACACTTCATCGAGACTGGACATGATTTTTCTATCGATAATTTAAAATTGTTACATTCAATAAATAAAAAACACCTGCTGGACACTTTTGAAAGTATGGCCATACAAAAAAACAATAATAATTTACTACTAAATTCAGACTCAGGTCCATTGGTGACTCAGCATTAATCCAATGGTGGACCCAACTGCCCAATCATTAACTTGTCCCCTTTTGGTGTAATTTCTCTGATTGGCCTAAAACCGTGGTCTTTTCGCTATATATATTCAGTTTTTCGGTTCCCCCTAGTGTACTCCTTGGTCCCTGCTGAATGATGATAGCCTTGCTGTCGAAAAGCGCTTCCAGGTTCAGGTTGTAATTTTCCTTAATTTTTGTTGTGGTGAAAGAGTTTTTTATTTCTTTTATTTACTATTATCCACATACTTATTTTTTCCTTTTTTGTCATATTACACATTCTGTTTACTTTTGTGCCTTTATTCCGGGAAATTTTTCAATAATTTTCAAGATTTAAACGCCGCTGACGCAGTTATGAACGACCTTTGTCCATTGAGACGTCTGGAAAGAAAGAAAATATAGAGAGACTGTTGCTAGACACTGTCTGAGAGAGATGTTGGTTCGGAACCGTCTAAAAGGAATATGTTAGAACTGACTAGAGAATTATTGTCGGAACCGTTTGGGTTAGACACATGCTGAAATTGTCCGAGATGAAGGATACTGCATAATAATTGAAGTAGAAAGAGTAGCAGCTGTACGAATAACTATGTGCCAGACTGGAGAAAAGTAAATATTCTGATGGAGAAATAAGAAGATGCCAGCGAAAGTAACTGTACAAGAGCTGGATCGAGCTGCCTCCGTCGCCGAGGTAGGAGAAGCACCGCCGAGCGAACCGACGATCCGATGCCGAGAACGACACCAGTGAGAGCCGTGTTTTAAAGCCCAAGAATCAACCAGAAACGCACCTACTTAGCCACCCTCTGCCGAGTCATCAAGACGCCACAGCTATAATGAAGTCCATTGCGGGTAAATCTCGATGACAATCCCATCATTTTCTGTGACCATTTTAATTATTTCATTTTACAATTAAAAAGAGAGTTTGGGTCTCTTGATATTTATCATAATAGCAGGTAAATCCAATTCCAGAGATTTAAAGCAATATAAGAATAAGAGAAAGGGAAATTTACTACTTAAGAAAGGGTTTTATTTGGAAGTTGATAATTATAAAAACCTATTACTCTTTAACTGTCACTACCTCTCTAGCCAAGCCTGTGGGCCAGGTAAGACATTTAAATTGTGTGGAATGCTGGGCTAGTTGGAGCACTGAACCCCTCTGCCTTTGAGCACCTGATCATTGTTTAGTTTTATAAGTCACGATTGGGAGATATGTTTCATGAAACGGACGCCACATTTTGGGCGCAGTAAATTTCTCCATTATAAAGAAATGATGTAAAACTAATTACCTGGGTCCCACATAACAACTTGAATGAACATGATATAGAGTCAATAACTTTCTATAATTAAATGATGTAAAACTAATTACCT
>JAHWFO010037803.1:328137-344958 GCA_023313115.1 Rhysida immarginata
TAGAGTCAATAACTTTCTATAATTAAATGATGTAAAACTAATTACCTAAAATAATACATAATAAAAATAATAAAATAATGATGATGACGAAAATAGTGATGATGATGTAAGTCACTTTACAATCCACAGTAGTCATAATTTTGGGACTTAGATGATGTCCAGTTTTATTTTCTGCAAAGTATTTGGAAATCAACACTGGAATTTATTATCAGGAAAATCTACACATCAATTTGGACGTCATCTAGATCCCAAAATTGTGACTACTGTAGACTGAAAGTGACGTTTCATAATCATAATAATTATTTTATTATTTTAATCATTTATTATTTTATGTAATTAGTTTTACATCATTTAAATAATGGAATACAACGAAAAATAACTCCGAAAACACTATTCCACATAATAAAATTTAATGACTCTGATGTACATGTCGGAAACTTTGTTATATATATATATCATAATCATTCATGCATAACTTATAAAATACTTTCAAAGTGAAATAATCTAATAACAAATAGACAGGGTATTCAAAAAGTCTAATAATATGGCAAATATCTTAAAGCTGTCAGGTAGGCGAGATCTGATGAGTGTAGTTTATATGTAACAGGGGGATGGGAAATTCATTGCCACACCCAAATTTGACTTTGACCCCTAAATTTAAGGTCATCCATTTGCTAACTCGAAAACTATTAAATATAGAGAAAAATTTCCAATTGCTACCCTGTAGAGCAATACCACATTAGTCTAAAAACAATTTTTAATCACACGTTTTCCCTTGAAAGATTTTCAGAAAATAAGCGAGAAAGAGTCACTCAAGGTCATGTAGGCTGGCCAGGTTGGCTGAGGTTCTAACACATTCTAAATCTGTCAACAAATTTTCAGCTTCTTTACAGCAGGTATCTAAATGTAATGGGGAACTCGTGATAATGCTGTTTAAATGTGTTTGCATTTTAATAATGTTTGCTTGTTAACAAAAGGCATCGTGAAGTAAATGAAACGAATTTTTGATAAATGCAAACATATTCATCGATGGTAAATAGAGGTTGCCAAATATTCAGTGTCTTCTGTTTGTGCTATTGTTTTAAATGCTGTAAAAATCTGTTCTGGCATTTCCAGTGATCTTTTCTTTTGTAGTAATTTTAAAAAACAAGAGTCACATGAATGAATATTAAAAAAAATTTTGATGATGTGTTCAGGCACATAATAAATTGCAATATTTTCGACTACATCTTTGGTGAAATCTGACTTAACATTACTTTCAGATTCAAGAACATCAACTAGGGCTGTACCTGGGTCTGTATTACTTTCATTAAGGGAACATACAGTTCGTGTGGTTGACTGAGCATGAATTTGCTCCAAAAATAACTAAAATCTTCCTCACAATTGCTTGATTTTGTCATTTTCGTGATATTAGATATAAGCAAATGCTTGAAAGCAGATTCAAATTGTTGCAGTGTTGGATAGATATTGGAACCTCCTTTCTGTCAGATAATTGCAAACATGTTTTCCAATGATTCTTGATTCAAATGCCTGGTGATCAAAAAGGTTAAATTGTAAATACTTTTAAGTGTTCCCATAATGTTATTACACAACTAACTATCAAGTTTAGGCTTGTTAGGGATGTTGGTTGCCTTGGGGAAGAATATTTCCAAGTGCCTACCCACTCACTGCATACTTTTAGAAATGAAAACTGGAATCCAGCATCAGTAATAGCATTTCTTTGGTTTTTTTTTCATTGCACTTGAATTTAAAACACCGAATAACTGATGAATATTTTCAATGATTTCTGCTCTGAAAGCTGCAGCAACTGGGAGGGAACCGAATGAAACATGAGTCATATTTCACCCACAGCAACCGAGTAGCTCAACACTTGAAATGCATATTTCACCTTCAGTTTTGATGATGCATTTATTTTTATGTGAGTTTCAGTTAATTTTAGATTTAACGTATTTTTTGCTGACGATCCTTATTAAAAAAAGCCTCAATTTTAAACCACAAAATTTCTTTACCATATGCACAATGAAATGAGAACTATGAAAGTATAACTTTAGGGTGTATTAAAATATCATTTCACTTTGGAAATATTTATAAGTTACACTTGAGAAAGAACATGAGATATAATCAAATAACTTCCATTATCTTAATGTGAAAATTTATTTAAATAAAATAGTAATAATGATGAAAAGTTACTTTTAAGTCCACAATTTTGGGGTATAGATGATGTCCAAATTGATGTGTAGATTTTCTGATGATAAATTTCACTGATTCAAAAAAAATTTTGCATTAAAGAAAAAATTTTAAGTTGAATTTCCAAGATAAATTTTGTTAAAGAGAAGTGATTTTTCAACTTAAAATTTTTTCACTTCTTTTTAACAAAATTTATCTTGGAAATTCAACTTAAAATTTTTTCTTTAATGCAAAATTTTTTTGAATCAGTGAAATTTATCATCAGAATAATCTACACATCAATTTGGACAACATCAAGACCCAAAATAGTAGAGTGAAAATATCAGTTGTTTGCCATTGGCAGCAGAAGATTGCCATTGTACCAACAGCTCAACATGCATCAACTGCCATGTGGACAGATGATTGGCACAATAGATGAGCTCAAGAGAAAAGTATTTTCAAATATGAACAATAACTACAAAGTCTCCACCTGATTGTGTGTGCATGCGATACTGGCTCCACAAAATGAAGTCGACAAAATCAATCTGGATCTACTAAAAATGTTGCCTGAAACGGCAAGTTCTTTCCGATCTATTGACACTGTTGTCAATCAGGATGAAGCTGTAGATTTTCCAATTATCGTAATTCCCAGATTACCAGCCGCAGTCGTCATAAGGGCCGCACTGCACAAAAATGCTTAAAAAATACTTACGTAAAAAGTATATATATCGTAAGGGCCGCAGTTCAAAAGCAATCCTTGAATGTTACTAAAGGACTTTATGATACAACTTAACTTTACTTGTAAGCCAACTTTATAAAATAAGAGGTGAAATACGTTTTAGATAAATATGAGCCACGTTTCATTTAAATAAAAGACTAAATTTATTACAATTTTTAGAATCCATTAAAATTAGAATCATCAGAATCTGTATAAAATGTTTCATAAAACGTAACATCATCTACTGTTTTGGGTGCCTCGTTTTCTTCGTCTTCATCTTCTGGTTTCATATTTTCATCGGAATTTGGATTTTCATTCTCTTCTTATAAATTGGAATTATCTCTTTAAATTCCTGCAGCATGTAATCCTTAGACAAATGATGATATTTTAACAGCTTCCAAGCATCAGCAACCCATGTAGCCGCTTCGCTGAAATCGCTTTCCTCATTCTTTCGGTTTTCGTGAACATGTGTAGGACAAAATGGCCTCTCGGATGTAGGCAAAATTGCAACCAGACAAAATTCTTTCGGGCAAAATGCAAAAGAATAACGAATTTTAAAATTAAAATTTCGTTAAGCATATTCAAGTTTTTTCAGAACAAGATTAAACAGAGTATAAATAAAAACTACTTTAATGAAACTTTAACTATTGCCTAGCTATATCAGTCCATATCTTGAAAACTACTGAACGGATTTTGATGAAACTTGGATTTATCCCTAAGTTGAAAGATACTTAATCCAATAAAAAAGAATTATTGCAATTCGATTTCTAGTTTCTGAGATATACGTGGACAAACATACATACATACATACATACATACATACATACATACATACATACATACACATACACACACTTATGAAATTTGACATACTAATTGCAGGATTTGTTTCTAGGTCTCTAATTAAATCTATAATCTGCATTCAATGTAAAGAAGCAGTGAAGGAGCAATATAAGAGCTGCCACAACCTTAATTTCATTGTGAAAAAACAATAAAGAGGCCTTATAACACCATCGAAAGATGTATTAAGCCTGTGCAAAATTTCGGAAAAAATCATTAGGAGTGAATTTGAATACGCCTATCAAAATTCTAAAAAAACATTACATTTTATAATCGAAAACAAAATTAATATTTTCACCATTTAATTTAACTCACCATTCATTTAAAATGAGTCCTTCTGACGATCATGTGCTTCGACTTATTAGACTTGATGATATCACGATGAAACCAAGCGGCTGACAGTAAAAATAAGTGGAGAAAATGTACGCATGTCTTTTCACGACTTATTATATTTAAAAATCAATAAAGAATAAATGAATTTAAAATTTTGTGTAACTGAAGCTATTTTCGAAACTCCACTGGTAATGCTATATGAAGAGGCTTCAAATTTACTTTTTATTTAGCAATACAAATGAAATTCTTTGCTAGATATTAAAAATTGATTAAGTTACAATAATCAACTTTTTTAATAATAAAAATCAGTTAAGACTGAAAAAATAAATTCATCCTTCCTCTAGTTTCATTTACTTTCACCATGGATGAAGAAATAACTTTGCTTCTTCATTTTTCTTCATCTATGCTTTCACTTGTCTGCGGCTAAGCCTCCAATATAACGATAGGAGTTGTACGAGTCCCAGACCCTAATTAATGCGGTCGTCTGCGCCATTAAAAAGTACACCAATGTCAATCAGAGTCTGAGCCGTCCTTCCGTTTGTGGAATAAAACAGGTAGCCGAGGTTCGTGTCGGTTCTTCTTTGTGAAATAAAGCAACAATTGAAATCTACGTTTATCTACTCCAGTTACAGATTAAATTCTTTAACCTTTTAATTTAACGTTATTATACTTCCCAACAGTTCTTAAAAACTTTTATTAATTCACAAAGTAATTATTTTAGGCACTGCGTTCATAATTTCAAACGTTTAAAACTGTTAAATTATTCAAAAGTTAAGTAAAGCAAACTTTCTCACAAATTACTATATTTACAAATCATTATGTTCTGTGATCTTTGCGATATAAAGAGAATGAGAGAGGATGTGCATCATTACCCGTTCTTCTCGGTGACTCCGTTGTTGTTCGTCGCTCGCTGCGGTGAGTAGCGGGGGGTGGCTTGATTTCTTCTCTCGTCGGGCTCCGCGAAAGTATTTTTAACTAACATTGGCTTAAGTTATAATAATAACGATAATAATATTCATTTTTATTAGGTTCTTTTGGTCAGGGTAATAAAC
The DNA here is from genome assembly GCA_023313115.1 of Rhysida immarginata. Lineage (NCBI taxonomy): Eukaryota > Metazoa > Arthropoda > Chilopoda > Scolopendromorpha > Scolopendridae > Rhysida > Rhysida immarginata. Next base: position 333,247 of record JAHWFO010037803.1, read on the forward strand.
TGTTTCTATCTAAAGGTAGATTTTTTAGTGAAAGTGTTTCACTCTAAAAGAACACACGACTGTTTCATGGTTTGTCTCTTCTTCTCCCATTCTATTCGACAAAACCTCTACACATCTCATAATCAACTGCTTCTCAGTAGATCTCGACATCAACTGCTTCTTCTGAACATCTCGATAAGAATGATTTTTTAGTCTCTCTAAAAATTGTAAAGAGACGCCGCTCACTGACGATAGAATAATCATCGTTGATTGGTTAAACAATTTAATAGGTGCTTAAGAATTGAAAGATATGGTACAGAGCTCGCGAGGAGGAGAGGGGGGTTCGAAGGTGAAAAGACGATCTCTCTCGACTCCACTCGACAGAGCTAACTGTAAATTGATGCCGCTTGTCAAACAATTCTGGAAATAAAATATCTCAACTTCATGAGCGTATTGTTTAACAATTCCAACGGTTTCAATTATAAACCGTTTTTATAACAAAAGTTATAAAATCATCCTCAAACTGTTAATAATCTTTATCAAGAATTATGATTGTTCTTAAAAATCTTAGAACAACATAATCAGAGGGGGCGGGTCGCCACAGAGTTGCGAGTTGTACGTGCTCTTTTAAAAATTCGTAATGCATTGAATCAGCTACTGAAAGTCATTAAAAGTATACGTTATCGTTAGTTAATGCAATAAAGTTTATTTTAAAAAATCAGTAAACAGGTTATGCTTACTAATACCTCCTGAAATCATCTATAAAAACAGCTGAAATTACATTGAGAACATAGGCCGCCTTAGGTTTTTGCCATTCACAACAGGGCGACTGCTGCACTTCTGGTGGCACCAGTAGCACTCAGCGAAATGAATAGGGCACTGCCAGTCTCTTACTTTCATTTGTCTCTGCTCGAAACTTTTTCATTCCAGTTCTCCCCTACAGGTGTTCAGGGCGTCTATTCTTCCCTTTATGTCGGACTTGCGCTGATACTCAATAGCTGAAGTGTGCCAACACAATGATCAAGAGAGGGACTTGTGCACACCTGGTGTGCTCTGACTGGGACTTGGTGCACACCTGAATATTACAGGGCAGTCGACGAAGGCTACAGAGTTGTCGAAATTTTCGAAGTGTGGCATTATAAAGAATGCTTCGTCTACGATAAGCTAACGAGGGAAAAGCACTTCTTTAGTAAGTATGTTAACGCATTCATCGGGGATAAAATTGAAGCCTCCGATTGGCCTGCGACTGCCAAGACGCCTAGCGAACAGAGTGCATTTATTAACCATGTTCGTGAGGATAGGGAATCGTGTTGGATCCCAGTAAATTTCAAAAAAATTCGGGTCTGCTTAGCATGTGCAAACTAGCGCTAAATAATGCGTGATGTTTTCTCAGATTAAATGAAGAGAAGAAGCGCCCCACAGTGTTTGTTGATAGCTATGCAGAGATTTACTGGCTATTCAACATGCCCTCTCTCGAAGTCACGGACTTGGACTTATTATTTTGAGGACATTTTACTCATACAAGTCAACCCATCCTTCCGTGCATGTGAAAGGGATTGCAGTTGTTGCATCCTTCGTCACTTGCTGTGGAAGGATGGAGTTGCACTGCATCATGAGTCATATTGGCAAAAACTTAAAATATTGTGATACAGATAGTGTAATATATCTCGAGGAAATTGGCCATTAATTATTGCCCAGAGGGAGTAATTTGGGCGAGCTCACAGATGAAGTTATTTCAAAATTTAGCCCAAATGTATATATTCAAAAATTGGTCGTAGCTGGCACCAAGAATTATTGTTTGCATTACTCGAACGGCACAACCGAACTTAAAGTTAAAGCCTAGTACACACAAGTTGCAAATGCCCATTGCATTACACTGGATGGAAACAAGTTTGCACGGTTTGCTTGTGTCAAAATATGCCTCGAAGCAAGCAATGAGCATGACCGCTCGGTTTTTCTCTGACACATCTAAGGACTGAAACGAAACTGGTGTGGACGGGGAACGTTTTGTTTCTTCCTCCCTCCTCCCTATAGCCCCCTTTACCCTGTTTAAATCAGTGATTTAATTTTCATTTCTCTAAATGAATAAATAAATATAGTCTACTCAATTTTTAATTGATTTATTTTTTAATTTATATGTTTATATAAATGATAATTTATTTATTCTAAAATATATCTCAATTATATATTTATTGAATATATATCATTAAAGATCTAGAAAACGCTCTACCCCTGATATTCTTAAGAGGTGTTTCATTTTTTTATTTTTTATTTATTAAAGTTTAAGCTTAAGTCGCCTTGCATTCTCAGTCAGTAAGATAGTCTGAAAGCGTTGTTGCGACTTTCTGGCATTCACTGCTATGCTTTTTTTCTCTGATTTACACAAGTCAAATTAAACTTATTTTAAGACTGCCAGATTAAGTGAATAATTTTTGGAAATAGTTAATGTTTGTGTCATATATGTAAGCTCTTTGAGGTGGTTACACCTAATGATGTTTAACATTTATATATCACTGTGAGTTAATTTTGATTTCCATTGTTAATATTACAGTTTGAACTATGGTTGTTCGTTTTGACGTTCTCTATTACAATTTAATTCATCAGACTTGTTTTATTTTTAATTTTCGATCTCATAATTTTTAATTTTTTGATGTTTATTCACTAACCTTGTTTGTTTGCTGTTCATTAATATTTGTACAGATATCCACAGGACCTAATTTGTCAGTTTTAACCATACTGGCCTGTTGGGTATCAATGTTTTCTTCTAATCAATTTAATAAATAAATAAATAAATAAATAAATAAATAAATAAATAAATAATTTTAAAATATGTTTCATTTATTTATTTACTTATTTTAAAAAATATCTTATTTATACATTGAAATATAATTTACATTTATACAAAAATAAAGTAACGATTGTAATGAGTTAAAGAAATATTGCTCATTGTTGTTTAAGATGTTATGGGAATATAAAATATTACAGAAGTGAACCATAGTTTTAAATCAAAATCTTTGGGAGTTTCTATATTATTTTTATATTATTTTCTTTAATAACAAAATATTAAACCTTTTAGTGATGGAAATCGCCTTCCGAAATTTTGTGTCATTTTTAGCAATTTTAGGGCCGATTAAAGATAACTGCAATTCGAAATCTGTTGGGCACATTCCACTCAGACTCTGAAATCTTAAATCACCCAACAGATTCGTGCCACAATACGCCTTCCTAGTAGTATATAGTTTACTAATCCACCATGTTGAGGTTTCCTTTTTATTTTATTTTTTTTTCATAAGCTCATGACAGAAAAAAACTGTAGTTAGATATGGATTTAGCACAAAATAAGCATAAGAATCAGCACTTAACGTTAAAGATGTGTTTAAAAAGTCACTTTTTGTTGTCCTATGTAATTCACTCTGAAATCGATATTCTTTATCCCATAAATTGCAATGGATTTGAACATTCGATAGATTAATTGTATAGAAGTCATCGTGTAGGACCTAAACGAGAGACTGTCCACATTATGGGAGAACTTGCAAATTCACGCCCCCTCTCCCCTTTGGAGGGGGAGACCTAGAAAGAGTTTCTTCCTGATAGTTGCGTTTCCGCAAGTTTCCTCATTTCCTCAAGTAACGAAACAGGTGTGTATGCACACGCGTTTGCAGCGTTGCGTTACAGGAAATAGCGTAATGCAACGGGCATTTGCAACTAGTGTGTATAAGGCTTTAGGGTGTGATGCTCACACGTACTGCAAACGAGGTTCTAACGCCAGCTGCAATCGAAGAGCTCGTTCTAGGCATGAGTTTGAATAAGAACTCTTCCCTCTAAGTCCCCATTTCTTTTAATTAAGTTCACGATAAAATTAAAGCAACAATTTTTAATAAACCTATTTTAAAATCTTACTGGTGCACCAATGAAAAAAGGATAGTTAGAGACGGAGACCTTAGCATTAGTTACCCCTATGGCTATATTAACTTTTAAGTTTTTTTATTTTTATTATTTTTTTAAATACACTAATTTATTATTGTAAAATAGTTGTAAAATATTGTATACACTCAGCTTCTCAGAGTTGTATGGATATTTGTAAATATTATATAATAATGTATATTCAGTTATTCACTAGTCAATTGTATTATATTTAATATTTAAAAATTTTATACTTCAAATAAATATTACATTCAATTTATTCACTTGTCATTGTATTGTTTATAATTTTTAGCATTTTTATAAATTTTAAACATTTTTATATATTATTACATTCAATTTATCCACTAGACATTATATACTTTCTAATTTATTAATATTATAAATTTTTAACATTTTTATAAATCACTATATTCATTTATTCACTTGTCATTACATTCTTTATATTTTTAGCATTTTTATAAATTTTTAGCTTTTTTAAATATTATTATATTCAATTTATTCACTTGTCATTTGTATTTTTTCTAATATATTAATATTATACATTTTTAGCTTTTTTATATATTATTATATTCATTTATTTACTTGTCATTGCATTCTTTATAATTTTTAGCATTTTTATAATTTTTTTAGCATAATTATATATTATTATATTCATTTTATCCACTAGTTATTGTATTCGTTTTGTTTACTTTTGAGAGCAACTGAAATTTAACTCATTATATCAATGATATCTTTCTGAATTTTCAAGATATTTGCTTGGGCTTTTTATAAGAGTAGCTTTATAAATTTGGCTAATAAATTATGCAAAAGACAATCTGGTAATGCAGGCGCATGTGCAGTTAAACATTATTTAGTAAAAATGCTCGTATTTCATCAAATATTTAATATTTTTCTATTCTGATTGCAGGGTGTTGTCTGTATTGTAGTTTGTCAAGTTTCCTGTAAGTGGCATTGCATTGGGTTGAAAATCCTGGTGTTATAAACAAAAAATTTAAGAAAACATTTCGAACTTTTTAAAGAAACCTTTATATCTCCATGAATATACGTGCTATTCTCATACAAATGAACACAGGTGAATAAAAGAATCCTCCTAGTCATATGCTACAGCTACAATGCATTTCAAGCATTATTTTTTACAGGGTGATTCCAAACATTATTTTTTTGGTTCACTTCTTTGCCGGTCCCCTATTTGCCTTCGGGAGAAAACCTTCGCTGAAATATATGAGGTGTAACATCCTTTTTACACCCCTTAAATTTAGGATAATTCGTCAAGTATTTTTCTAGATATTCGACAAAACGTCTAAAATCGAAAGTGTCCAATTACTTTCTTCCAATCAGTGTATATATTAATAAACAGTATTAAAGTAAGTAAAAATTAAAGATAAATTCAAATCAAAAGTAACATTTGCGTCATTTAACAAAAGTCTAAAGACTTGTAAGCAACAGAAAGAATTTTCCTCCGTCTGTGGATTTCCCTCATGGAGATAAATGCCTCGGTAAAGTTCACACAATATTTTTCGGCTTTAATAGCTGGATGTTCTGGAAATGGTAAGACGATATTTTGTCAAATTTGTTAAAGTATAGAGATGAAATGATGGACCCATCTCCCACGGAAATAATATACTGCTACGGAGCATTAATCCTACCTGTTGTGAAAAATTTAAATCTATCCAACATTACATTTCATGCATTGATGAAAAAATGATTCATGAACGAATACCTGAACATGCATTGTTAAAATTGGAAGACTTATTAAACGAAATAAAAAATGCTGAAATCATCGAAAATATTTAGACGAGATACAGTCATCATCTCAATTTTTCCTTTTTATTATTAACTCAAAATTTATTTGCACATTCAAAAATCATTCATACCATAAGTTTAAATACTCATTTCATATTTCTGTTAAAATCACCTCGTGATGTTGGGCAGATACGCACTCTTGCCACGCAAACAGGGTACGGATCCTTACTTATAGAAGCATTTAAAGATGCAACGCAAGAACCTCATAGTTATTTATTATTAGATTTAACACAAAGCTGTCCCGATACAATCAGATTACGGAGTAAAATTTTCTCACATGAAAAGCCTATTACCGTATATGCAAATAAAACGCATGTTTAAATTACACTGGCAATCATTTTTCAACAAGCATTCACCAGGAGTAAACAGCCATGATTCCGAATAATTCAAAAGCATCGTCATTTCCTACAATGGAAAAAATTACTACAACATGCATCGTTAAATCAAGTAAAATCTCTTTGTGAAATTTGCCATAACATCTTACATCATAAAGTCACGTGGACACCACAAGTAAAAAAACATTTGAGGAAGATAAAAGGCCTAGCACATAAAAATATATCACTACGTTCTAAAAAAGCCTATCTGATTCAACACTGTGGTGGATTCTTGTTGCCTTTATTATTAGGCAGCGTTGCAGGTCCGATATTAAATAAATTAATACGTTAAATATGCAGAAATACGTATTATTACCGTCACATGAATACCAAAGATTAATAAATCATTTATCAATAATTCTTACTACGACTGAACCTAACACTAACGCATGGCGATCACAATGAAACAAAGAAGTCAGAGCGAGAAAAACGACTGGATAAAAAAATGAATGAAATTTTAAAATCTCTTAATATGAACGCGCATCAAAAACTAGAATATTATCTCGACACGTTACAGAAATATCTGTACGAAAAGAAACGTAAAGAAGTCTATCAGAAAGAACAAAATCAAACGCAACAAAAAACTCACCCTGAACAAATAAATTTGCCATTATCATCTTAACCTGATTCGCCACCAAACCGAATTCCTCAGCAAGTGGTTTTACATGCCTGACATTCAGCGAACGCCATCGGGATTACAAAAACCAAGCCACGAATTTGAAGACGATGATGATAAACCATTATCAGTTCTATTGGCGCAAACTTCACAACAAAAACGTTTATTTCAATTTTTAATTAACTTTCCTGAATTCATAAGCTGGGATTCACATGGAGCAGTAAAAATCGGTGGGAAGCATCTACGAGGTTCACATATTTCAAACTTGATCGATGACACAGTTTCCCCATCAGCCAATCAGAAGGTCCCTCCTATTGGACAAAGACGTTTTATAAAAGCACTTCAGTAGATGGATGTTCCAAGAGAATTAATTTAAATCCGCTGTATCATTCGCAGGAGGAGAGGGGAAGGAGTTTTAACAGCGCTATAGGGAGCGACGATGAACGGGCATTTGCGCGATGAACGGGCCGAGAGCCTAGAAAATGGGATCGCTGGTTCCAAACATTGGAACCACGCAATATACGTACTAGTAAAGTTGAAACGGGCGGCCAGTAAAAATGACATCTCTTAAATTATTATGTTAATTTGTGTAGTTTATATTATTATTAGCGCATTTAATACCATTATACAATTTATACATTAATATTAGAACGCTTTTTAATCATTTTTAATCACTTAACAAAAGAATGCCATCGTTCGCGGTTCTTTCTTTCTTTGGAAAAACGATAGATGTCTAAATCGCTGTTTTGGCTCCTTCTTGAGCAGTGAGGAACTAAACAAGTTCACATCTTAAATGTGCTATAAACACTGGGCTTATACAAAACGATTTTATTCCATCCCTACGTTGGAACCATGTTAAATCCCGAAGCGAGAAGACTTGTTTGGAACCAAATCGAGTCACGTGACTGAAGAATTCCAAGGACTGACGTCACACTTGCACTCCCTATAATTAAACGAAGATGTAATGATACACCCGGAATTTGTTGGATACCATACAAATAATTGTAATATCTTTTAAAAAAACTATAATGATTTCATTAAATTTTTAAAATGTAAAATTCTGAATAAAAATTGTATTTTAAATGAAAGAAAGAAATCTTGTGTCTATGTAATTATTTATTTAATTCATTACAAACATTTTAATTATTTTATTTATTTTATTTACTTATTAAAAGAATAAAAAATATTAGTAATTTATTGGTAATTTAATTAACTCTTTGAAATTTTATTTAAAAATAGTTTATTTAATTAAAATTAAAACCTGTAAATAATAAAGACAAATGAAATACTGTATATTTAAAAAATTTATTTGTGGAATAAGGAATACAGAATAAATACATGTAATAAAGGAATACAAAAAATTAAGTATAGTCAGGGAATTTTTTTAAGGACAACAACTTTGACTCCATTTAACATTTTGACATATATTCTTATTATTATTATTAATTGCTAATTCATCTTAAATTAATTCACATTTTACAATGAAATCATTGAGAAATAGTTCCTCTGAATAAGAACAGTTAATGATGTCATGCATCGTATGACCTCTTGCAGCAAATATTAGGAAATGCAAACAATGATGACCACATGTAGCTTCAGTTGGATGTTGTACTAATTTCGAATGGTATACCCAATTTTTAGCCTGCCTGTACATGGAATTGTAGAATTAGGCATGTGGTTTTTGACCATACGAATCAAAGTAATAAGCTAACGATGGTTTAGGGATAAAAAATGCAAACCAATGACTTCCAGGCAGACTAGACACGTCCATATTAGCAACAACTAAAGACGGGTAGACTAGTTTGAGATGAGCACACTTATGCTAGATTTGACCAAACTGATGGTTTAACTTCTGTTCTAAAGGCTAGGTTGCTTGAAAATATTTTTCACTTAAATCATTATTAACAATTAAATTAAATAAGAAATACAAAACCTGTATTAGCTTTTAAAACAATTTTTAATGCGATAAAAACTATTAAATACTAGTAAAATATAAAGGCCATTTTGGATGAAACTTCAAATTTTTTTCTTCAGTATTGCTAATCGCTGACTTTTCTGTTAAATTATCATTAACGTTGTTACATATTGGAATAGCTAAGAAACAACAAAACATTTATTAGCCTTTAAAACACAATCTCTTAAACGATAAAACTTTAAAAAAACTTAGTGCCATTTGCCAATTGCTAAATGGATCCAAGAGAGAGTTTCTGTAATCTTGGGCTTTTTGCCTAACACGTCCTCTCCATCTACAGTGCTCCTTCTTAGAACTGTGTTCCTTTCAAGCTGTTGAAGTTGAAGATTTGGAACCAGGGCCTTTTATTTTTATGTAATAAAAGGCAGCTTTAAATGAAAATTACTTCTCTCTTGTGTGTCAAAACTTAAAAACAGTATACTCGTTCGTTTGGAAGTTACTGCTGCAATTTTTATTTGGATGTATCATCAAAAATATTTATTATACATCAAAATAATAAATAAAGAAGAAAAAATAATGATAAATATAAAACTTTTATCACTATTGCAGCATTTCAATTTAGCACAATCTATACACATTTGTAATCGGTTTAAAAATTGATTTTTTTACCTGGTCACAGTGAATAACCCCTCTTCCCCCATCCCTCCCAACATCCATCGTAATAGGTTGACAGTTTAATTTTGCTAAATGATGCTAGATGGCTCGTCTCCTCATGCTTCCTTCCCGTGACGTATCACTGGACTTAGCTGCGCCCCTCAGCTAAGTATGTGCGAAGAACCTCTCCCATGTATAAGAGATACAACAACTGCGTAGTCAAAAACGATTGGCTAGAGCCAGCATGTGACTTAAGGACGCTATTATGTGCTAACTGTGCTAGCAGATGCCGTGTGATGTTGATACTTTCATGATGCTATACAGCAGTATTTAGTCATCACCAGTTATAATTATCATCCGAATTATAAAACGTTTATGAAACTATAGGCAAAATGCCTAAGTGTGCTGCAGTAAGTGCTCAAACAGCAGGAAAAACGTTTTTTTCAGAGACTATGAGCGACACAGAATTTGGGCAGCGAAGTTATGTATGAACTTAATGATAAACTTTTAAATGCAATTAATCTTTTTATTTCTTTTTTGTATAAAATTATTGCAATCATTTTTAAATTATCATATATAAAAAATTTTCGATCGAAAAAAAAATCCTTTATTAATTTTGAATTTTTGTATTTTTTTTCATACTTTTTAATTAATATTGTAGCATAACTCCTTGTTATTTTCCTCATGATAATGTGATGTACTGTTTTTTTGACATACGCCAGTCCAGTTGAGATTATCAAAATGGTATTAATTATCATGAATAAAAGTATTCTAGCTCAATCTTCTTCTAAGGCACATGATCGAAGAGGTGAATAATATTGTTTTGTGACCGCAATAAATTGAGCTCAGGGTTGTCCCTCACATTCTCCTTTAACATATCTGTGCTGTAAATAGTTTCAATCCAAACTTATCTTTTGGGTTGTATCTAAAATAAACACACGTGATCGAGCATGGACCGTGAAATAAAACGCAATTAATATTAAAAATAAAAAAAGGTTTTTTATTGAATAATAAGATATCAAAATTTGTGACAATAACTAAGGTGAGATCAGGGAGATTAGTTGAAGGATTAATGGGGACAAGAACACAATGAACAAACTGGCAGCAAACTTCTACTAGGTAACCACAAAAGTTCTTGCCGTTTTTATGTTGCCATAGAAGGAAGTGATAGAAGATATACAAATGAGTGTATAGTATGGTCCAAAATCTATCAAGGGGGAGTAGGAAGGTTAGCCTGTATAAAAAAAAGGGCTGTTCACATCAATCACATCTCGTTCAGAAGTGAAGACAAATGGAGGTATCAAAGGAGATAGTTATGTGTTGTTTGCTTTATGACACCAAGGTGGACTTATCAGCAGCAGCATCAAGTCGCCGAATGTGTCTTGCGTGTGGGGATGCTGTGAATAAACGCACTGCAAGGCATTGGTTCCAGAATAGTCTAGTGTGTCTGGTGGACTAGAAACTAGATGATTCACTACGTGCTACTATCAACTGACCAAACCATCACTGGGGACCTGTACTCTCAGCAGTTTGAACGTGTGCTACAGGCATTGTAGCAGAAGGAGCCAGCATTGGTGAATCGCAAAGGGGTACTCTTCCTTCATGACAATGCCTGGCCACAAGTGGCGCGGATGGCCAGGGAAACCACAGAGCGGCTTGGCTGGGAAACTTTGTCTCATCTACCTTATTCACCAAATCTTGCTCCAATGGATTATCACCTTTTCCATTCTCTGGACAATTATCTTCGTGGAAAGGCACCAATGATAGAGACCTGGGAAAGGCACTCATGGACTTCTTTGAGCCGAAGACCGGCAAGTTTTACAGCCAGGGGATTGATCGACTGGAGACACGTTGGCAGAAGGTGCTAGATGCCAATGGAGATTATTTTGGGTACTAGCAATACGCTACTTTTTGTGTACATCTTTTTGTTTCCGGAATTAAAAATGGCAAAAACTTTTATGGTTGCCAAGTATGAAGAGGGTATTGGAAAACTCGTCCACCAGTATGACAAGCGTCACATTCTCTACAGTGACTATGTCAAAAAGTAATCTTGTTATTCACATTTGTCTTTATTTTATACTCCATCGGAGGTTGAAAAAAAATAGCCCTCATATTACGTAAACTCACACAAATGAATCATAGCCGCACATCATACGCACGTCTCGTAACCACGATCCCCTCTTCCCCCACTCCCCACTTGTTATTTAACGCCCCCTACCGCCCACTTGCTATATAATGCCCCCTCCATAGAGCTCTAGATAACGAATGACCTTTGAGAAACACTGGGTTAGACCTTTGAACATATAAAAACCCTTCTACTTTTATGCTCGAAAGGTTAGACAACAGTTTATTGCTCTATGATTACACCACAGAGAAGAATCCCCTCACGTTCACTCTGTTCAACTCTCTCATTCTATTATGTGTGTTTTTAGCATTACCTCCCCCCCCCC
>JAHWFO010037826.1:0-19778 GCA_023313115.1 Rhysida immarginata
TTTAAGAATCCGTATGTGGTGTGTCTATATTCTGAATAGCTTTGATGTAATAAATTTTTAAAAGTGTAAAGTTTTTGTAATCACCCTGTATTTAGTTTGGTCGTCGGATCAGGAATGATCTAAAGCGGTAAACATGACAAAGAGAAATTGAAAATTTTCGGAATTTGAAAATTCATAATTTTATGTAATTCTCCTAATTTCCTTCCAATACTCTTTGGAGCTTTAGGTTTGATGGAAAAAAGGGCTACACATTCAGGTTTAAATAGAATTTCAAACACGGGATGTTCTGAATAGCAATATACACGAAAGGCATACGGTAACAAAAGCTTTTTTCGGCGGACAGAGTGGCGGTTCATTTGCCTCGACGTACAAACTCTCGATCGGACTTGTGTACCGGAAGCACCTGTGGAACATCGAACATTCGGAGAGCCGATTTCATAGCCGAGGAATATATGAAGCAAGCGTAATCCAGCTTTGAGCTATAGAGCATGAGCAGCATGCATCTATCAGTTTCCCAATCGTTCCAGCCAACAACAAAGTAATTGAACTACTAGGTAACCATAAAAGTTCTTGCCGTTTTTATGTTGCCATAGAAGGAAGTGATAGAAGTTATGCAAATGAGTGTACAGTGTGGTCCAAAATCTGCCAGGGGGAGCAGGAAGGTTAGCCTGTATAAATACAGGGCTGTTGGGCATTCACATCAATGACATCACGTGCAGAAGTGAAGACAAATGCAGGTATCGAAGGAGATGTTAGGTGTTGTTTGCTTTATGACTTCAAGGTGGGCTTGTCAGCAGCAACATCAAGTCGCCGAATGTGTCTTGCGTTTTGGGGATGATGCTGTGAATGAACGCACCCCAAGGCATTGGTTCCAGAAATTCAGGTCGGGAGAATTTGCCATTTCTGATGAACCCCGTAGTGTAGTATGTCTGGTGGACTAGACGCCAAATAGTTCACTACGAGCTGCTATCAACTGGCCAAACCATCACTGGAGACCTGTACTCCCAGCAGTTGGAACGTGTGCAACAGGCATTGCAGCAGAAGGAGCCAGCATTGGTGAATCGCAAAGGGGTATTCTTCCTTCATGACAATGCCTGGCCACATGTGGCGCTGGTAGCCAGGAAAACCATAGAACGGCTTGGCTGGGAAACTTTGTTTCAGCCACCTTGCTCACCAGATCTTGCTCCAACGGATTATCACCTTTTCCATTCTCTGGACAACCATCTTCGTGAAAAATCCTATACCAAAGATAGAGACCTGCGAAAGGCACTGACGGACTTCTTTGAGTCCAAGACCGGCAACTTTTACAGCCAGGGGATTGATCACCATTAAAAACGGCAAGAACTTTTGTGGTTACCTAGTACAATATGCACTGAAATTTTTTGTAAGTATTCTACAATTATCTTAAAATGAAATATATGTACACCCTATTCAAAAAGCGTTTTCACTTAGGTGAATGATGTTCTGCGTCCTAGCAATACTCGAACTCGACTTCTTGCCTGAACCGATTAATTTCACTGCTTTAATGTATTGCAAGGACGCCGAACATCATTCACCTAAGTGAAAACGCCTTTGGAATAGGGTGAACAGTATATATATGAACTACGTATAATAGTTAAAGAATTTGATTATTATTTTTTGATTCTTTAAAAAATTCATTTTGTTAAATATTTCTTGTTGAAGTTTTTGCCTTATTTTTTTTTCTAATTTCCAAATTCGAATATTTTTTTCCTTCGTAAAGTTGAAAAACCCTAAGAACTCCATGTAGCTTACAACATTAGACGATTTTCTAATCCGTTGTCAAAGAGATTATGAAAAGTTGGTTTGAGAAAACTCTGAAGACAAACTTAAGTAAAGCGACTTTAAATCCTCAAATCCACAATGAGATTAGATGAATGCCTGGATGCGCATTTCAGAAGCTAAACTTTCTATCTTCATTCTCTTCGTCTTGATGATGATGATGTGATGGGAGTTTACCTTCTGAAATGTGTATCGAAGCATTCTTCTAATCTTATTTTGGTTTTGAGGCTTAAATTCTTATACTAACAAGAAGGATTATCTATCAATTGGATTGCAAGCTAAGAAGAAAAATTTTTTAATTTTGCCAATTTTTAAATTCTTTTATATATGATTGATAATAATTGACTTACAACATTTTTCCCAATTATTGTATCCATTCATAATCTTACGCCTCCATGATCTAAACAGGAATAAAACGGGCATTTGGGTGATAATGATGGCTGGCGAATACCTAAAGAACTCTGACCTTAGTCTTATGAATTTTGTTAGGAAGAAACTACGCTTAATATGAGTAGCTCAGCTTATTTAATACCTATATTTTATTCAGACAACACACAGTTTATTTAAAAAAAAACCCTGGGCAATAAGTCAAACTATGCTAAACACTTACAAGAGAATTATCGATCAAAGTCAGCGAAATTCATAAACATTACATAAAATAAAAAAATCTGAGAATCTACAAATCCCTCCACAGTAATGAATCCGTTCGTAAACAAATTCCTTTTGTGGATTCTCCAAGCTTTTATGATCCTAAGTAATTTGTTTTATCAGCCTCATTCCTCAATGAGAGTTCGTGTGGTGGAATCCCAGTCGTATTAATGCCATTAAGCACCTCTGTGTGATACAACGTTTCCTCAAGCCTTCTTCTTCCTCAAAGCCGTCGATGAACCTATATACGAACTCTTCGCTGGGTAGCTTGTTCATGACTTCTTCATTGAAGTCGTTAACACCAGATGTTATTAGAGCAAGGAACGCTTTAGTTGGAAATAGTCTAGCTCCAAGTGTCGTGCACAATATCGTGGTAAACATAGGTGATAATCATAGAGAAGATAATAATATAGCTGAAGAAACCTCTTCAAACACATCCCATAAACAAATAGAAAAGGGAAGGAAAAATTCCGCGATTTAGGCTCGAACCAGGGACCATGCCTTCTCCTAGCACTGCTCTTAGCAATTGAGCTATATCGCGGACATTTAATAGGAAATCTGCAAACTCTTGGATTTCATCTGCGTTCTTGCTGCTATCCGGACCCTCATGTTCATAGTAAATGTTGCCAAAGATTGAATCGTTTTAAGCAAGCACTGACGATTGGCCATCGGATGCTTGAGGATAACTGGGAAGGATCTGACGAAAGTCGACCATCAACAGAAGCACTTTATCACGAATGGAAGATCAATATCCGTAACATATCGAAGCGTTCCGCCGATGGCTTGCAGGCCAAATCAATGTGCTACTGTGTGGATACTGACAGTTAAAAAAAAAAAATGAGGGGTCGATCCATTTTCCTCAAAATAATTTATTGAACCATAGATGCGCACTTCGATTGCTATGCAATCATCATACATTGTGAGACTGAATGATCATTGCAGAGATCGGCCTCGGTGGCTCAGTGGTTGCGTGATCGCCTCTGATGCCCGAGGACGTGGGTTCGATCCCGGCCGAGGACGACGAGGGTTTTTTCAGGGGGAAAATTCTGAGATCATACACTTCCTTCGGAAGGGAAGTAAAGCCGTTGGTCCCGTGTAGTCGTTTGCCGGCTGCACGTTAAAGAATCCTTGCGAGGCAAAATTTGCGGCCCCCATAACGCCGTCCTGAAATGACCATGGCAGTTGAAAAGGACGTTAATACCAAATAAACCAAACCAAACCAATCATTGCAGAGCAATCGAAATGTGTATCTAGGGTTCAATAAGCCGGCTCAGTGGCCGAGAGCGCTAAGGCGCAGGTCTTGTCGCTCTCGGAACCGAAGACTTGCGGGTTCGACTTCCGCAGAAGGCATGAATGTTTGTGTTTGTTCCTGGATTTAACGCAATATCCCCTCGAGGAATCAGTGCCAAGGTTATCGTTGGCATTGCATAGCGATAATCTAACCCACTTTAAGAATAATAATGGTTCAATAAATTATTTTTTGGAAAAGTGGATTGACCGCTTTCTCTTCTTACATAGTCTTGCCAAAAGTTTTGTCGCAAGGAACAACGAGTTTATGCGATGAGTACGTTGCAACAAAAAAGAATAATATATTCTTTATTGCCACATCCCTGTAGAATATATACAGCTCAAAAGCTATTCACATTTAGCACGTAAACAGCGCTTCAAACGGTCCGGTCACTCATCGATGGCAGCACGCATTACCTCCAAAGATATGGATGCTGCTGCAGCAACAAGATCTATCTTCAAGATCTCGATATGGTGATGGGGCTTTGAGCAAGCCTTCTCTTCCAAAATGTTATAAAGACGATAGTCAAGGGGTTTAAGATCGGGGCTTCCGGAAGGCCAATCTTCGGGTAAATTCTCTTGAAGTCAACCCTGTGTTGTTTTGATCTTGCGGCGGGTGCTGAATCTTGCTGAAAGACCCACTGCTGACCAGAAAGTAAGATATTATTAAGGGGCTTTACAACTTGTTCTAAAACGCCCGTTTGGTAATTCTCAGCCTTCGTTTTAACGCCTTGTTCACAGAAATGCAATTTTGTCACCCGGTCATAATCCACTCCCCACCAAACCATCACCGACGCTGGGTGATGGCCTCTCCGCACTTTCGGAATCTTATCAGAGGCTTCTCGAGAGCTCCGAGTGTACACACGGTCCTTTTGCCTGTTGAAGTTTTCTTCAACTCTAAAACTTTTCTAGTCCGTAAACAGGATTCGACGGCGTTCTTCATTCGCGTGCCGTTGAAGCAGGCGTTTGCATCCTGTTGTCCCGAGGTTACATAATGTAACTGTTAAGCGTTGGCTTCGATAATCTCCAACCCCAAGGTCCTGACATGATGATCCTAAACATCGGTTCTTTTTGGTATCTTCATCTCCCGTGACAAGATTTTCTATTCACGCACCGCTTTAATGGCTGCAGGAGCTCTTGGAGTGCGTGGACGACTGCACCTAGTTTTGTCATCCACACTCGAGATGTCACTGTATCGTTTGATAGTACGACAAATTTCCAAGTTGAATCTTAGTGACAATTTCCTTTGCTGACTTGTTGCACTTGTGAAGAGCGATTACTGCTATATGGTTTTCTCTCACGCCACATTCCATCATAATTGTTCAATACACTGAAGCGTTCTGATATGCATTCAGCAGATGAGTGTTTATACAGAGTCATTTCTCCTTACCGATTTTGGATAATTGTCACGTGAAGCCCCTTCTCCACCACCGATTCTGTTCAATGTGTTTCCCCTGATTTCTGGCAATAGCCCGGCAGCGTAATTTCCATTCTAGCAGACTTCTTTGCAGGACGGCGAGAGGAATTTCCATACCTCCTTGCACACTTTCCAAAGTCCAGCGATGGTTTTGGGGCGACGCCTTCCGAGACCCCTTTTGAGAAGGCCAAAGCCACAAAAGTCCATGGGGGAGGCATCAGGTGACTTGACAGGGATAGCAGAGAAGAGTATTGCATAAATGCCGGTCTCTTCATCTATTTGTACCATGAAATTCTGCGTTGAGCGCGCGCTGTAGCTGGACGCCTTATCTTGATGAACACAAACTGTTGATCTCCTCCGTATAAGAGGTTTCAAAATGTTCTCCTGGTGGTAATTTGCATTCACCTTAGCGTTTTAATTCACCCGAAGAAGTTGCAATCGTCATTTTCCGCATGAAAACTTTCGGAAAACTTACACGACACTTGCGCACCAATCAGTCCGCTGGAAGGTAGGTAATTCTACGAACCTTACCACCATCTTCATCCAACTTGAAAACAAACCGCCATTTCTCGCCCGCAAGGTAGCCTTCATAGAGTTTGCGGGCCTTGGTTTTGCGTTCATTAAGAGCATGAACCCTGGCTTTATGGAACTTGTGCAGGCCTAAGTTGCGTTTAATTATGCTGTTTACCGTTGACGCAGATATTCCTCCCTTCATGGCCTTCTGTGTCGGAGGGTTTTCCTGTGCTACCATCTTCCTGATCTTTTTGACTGTGTCAGATGAATGGCTGTGGTGGGGTCCCTTCCGAGGTAGCTTTTCATGGGCGAACTTGTCGGGAACGCTCGAATTACGTATGTCAGTCAGAATGGAGATAACAGCAGCCTTTGATAACGAAATTCCTTCTGTCTTGCACTTGATTTAATGCGTACAGCACTAAATCTCGCCTTGGAAAGGATTAATTTTTCTAATCATGCCGTGAATTTTCGGCGCTCGTTTCCTGAATAAATATTTATGGAATACCCATCACGTGATTTACATAGGCTCGGGCGCATTCCATAGCCGGGGAGGGGTGTTCAAATTCGGCTAAGTTAAAGAGAAATGACACTCCGCTCCGTATGTCCGCTAATGAGTGAACTAAAATTTGAGTTATGGTAGGTCCAGGAATAGCAAAACGGTAGAGTTTTAATGGAGCCAACGCGTTTTGAAATAACTTTATCATCGGGACAAAAGACATCTACAAGGGAAGCGACAATCAACAATCGAGCAGTGAAGTGAAAAAAGGTCACGAGCGGTCCGGGAGCCGGGCTTCCATATCACACTCGCCCAAAGAGTAACCAGGGGAATTACATTGAGTTAGAGAAGCCTGATGACCCTCTTGAGTCATCCTGAGGATAGGGTCCTTACCTAGCAGGACGAGGAATAGGATTGTAGATTGACGTAGTTATAACCCAGGACATCTGCGGGTTAGGAGATCCAGAAGTCGGGGAAGACGCCCTTGTTGATATCGTCAAAGTTGATTTCCAGATCATGTCGTGGTCTACGAAAACTTAAGTGAACTTAAGTGACCCAAATAAATAAAAGCAAGAAAACACTAATCCACACAAAAATTTTTTAATAACCCAGATGTACATTTCGGGGGCTAAGCTCCCCTTCATCAGACTCACTTCTGAAATCGGGTTCATCATTTTGACTTACCCTGTATTAAAAGACAGTTTAGAAAATATTAAATTCGCTGCCACTCTTTTACCTTTTTTACAGGTAGTACACTCTTTTCAACAACGGGAAGTGGGTGAAAAATTGATTGCAAGATTTGAGCGTTATAGACACAAATTGTGGATTAAGTAAATGCGTATATAAAATATATATATATAAAACACTTTTTAAGCATAAAGTTTTACTTTAAAAATTACACTAAACAGTAAAAAAAATAATTTTTGGTGCCTCTCATTTAAATAGGAATTTATAAAATTAAAAAAGTAAAAGTGTAGTACATCAATTTAAAATTTAATATTAGACATATACCATTTTTTTATTTTTTTACTTTTTAGTGAATTTTTTAAAGTAAAAGTGTATGTTTAAAAAATTGTTTTTTATATTTTTTATTATCTCAATTTTTAACTCATGCTTTTGCTACCAATACTTCCATGTGAAAATGAAGAAAACCTGAATAGGTGGTCCACTCCTCTACCCGGGATGAAAATTAAATGAAAATCAATTTTAATCCTTTTTTAAGAATTCGATTTTGAAAATTTTTATTCTGGATTGTATTGTCATCAGGAGAATTAATGTGCCAAATTTGAAGTCGTTTGAACAAAGGGAAGTGAGTGAGAAATTGATTGCAAGATTTAAACAAAACAGACAGATGAAGTTTGTGAGTAAAGTAAAACTCTGTAAAAATTGTGTATATATGACAATTGTTGTACACGAAAAATATGACAACAGATCTACAGACATACCTACGGGTTCTTCTTCTTCTTCTTCTTCTTCTTTTTCACAGCCTTCGTCTCTTTCAGGAGGAGACTAGCTGATTTGGTGAACAAGACAGCGCACTATGAGGTAATAGCAGTCAGGGCATGGGCACTAGCGGCTCCTGGATCCTTTCAAGGAGACCCGTTTCATGTAGGTAGAGAAATAGCAGATTGGCAACAAGGTGTTTTTCTCTCTGGTACATAGGGGAAGCAAGGAGGATATTTTGCAAGGAGGGATTGATGTTTTGGGCCGACAGGGCATGAAACAGGGAGTCCCTCTGTTGGTAAAAGTGAGGACAATGCATCACAACGTGCTCGACCGTTTCCGGAGAGCCGCATTTGCACAGATCGGTGGAAGAAATTTTAAGTTTGTGACGGAAATGGTTTAAGGGGAGATGACCACTCCGGAGACGGAATAGAATGGATTTTTGGATAAAGGAAAGCCATTCGGGAGAGGAAGAACGAATACAATCAATTTTTGGAAATAAGATCTTGTAGTGGCTTCCTTTTGTTTCTGCATTCCATTCATCGTTCCATCGCATCAGCAGGTGCTTCCGGATGACGCCATTGAGGATCGAAGCATCTACAAGTAGTAGTCTTGCTGACTTATTCCCCACTCTTGCCCAGTAGGCAAGTCGATCAGCTAGTTCGTTACCGCGGAAGCCGTGGTGACCAGGGATCCAGGTAAAACCGATAAAATAACCATCAGAGACGAGAAGGAGTAGAAGGTTAATTACAATTCCCAACAAGTTCTTGTAGAACCATCGTCCTTTCGTTAGGGCTACTTGTATAGCACTTAGGGCGCTTAGGGAGTCCGATAGGATTAGAAAGCGCCCTAAGGAAAAAGAAGAAATAGTAAGTAAGGCTTTATGAATGGATGTTAGCTCAAGTTGGAAGGAAGAGACAGCAGGTTCTACTTTTTGGGATGTTAATAAGGCATTAAATGAGTAGATACCAATTCCGCCTGTTAAACTAGGGGGCGATAACGAAGCGTCTGTGAATACACGTCGGTATCCAGGAAATTTCTCACTTAAAAAACTGTTGAGGAGATGATCTCTACTTTGAGCTGAGGGGTATTCGAGTACCCAATTTGGAATTTCTGCAAAGGTAATTTCCGCTGGGAGCTTCTCAATTGGGCTAGTAATAGTCGAGTTGCAAAGCTTCAAGTGTCCACACTGGAATTTGGTAAGGGTCCGTGAGGTGAGAGATTTCAGTCTATCTGACTTGAGAATTTGAGCACAGTTATCAGCGAAAGAAAGGGATTCTTCATATCTGCCGGACGCTAAGCAGTATGTAAAAATGAGGGAGATCATCTTAGCTTCCCACCTAATAGGGGGGGGAGGGATATTTGCGTCAATGTATAGTGTTGCACAGGGGGATGAGGGAAGAGCATGGAGACTATATCTAATAATTTTCCTTTCTTCCTTTAATAAAGGATCAATGGCACTGTTGGAAGCAAGGAGAAGAAAGATCGCTGAAAGGTCTGGGGTCCTGACAAGCGCATTAAGGAGAGATGAGGATTCTCTCCAGGGGGGCCCCCATTTGGCTTTCATGACGAGCTTGATTCGAGCAAGGTTTTTGATTAGTTTATCCTTCATGGATCTAATGTGAGGTCGCCAGGTTAGCTTGTCATCAATGACAAAGCCCAAGAACTGATGACTGTGCCTGAACGGAAGTCTGTTGTTTTGTAGGAAAATTAACATGGGAGGGGGCAGGCCCGATTTTACAAAACACATAATCACAGTTTTATCTGGAGAAAATTTAATGCAATTTTCTTGTCCCCATAGCGATAGGGTGTCGCAGGTGTTCTGCAGCAGGGCTTTGACATTTGGGATGGACTTATGCGAGCACCAAAAAGCCACATCATCAGCGAAAAACACTTTTCCCCAGTACAGGAGAAGTATTTCGGAAAATGTCACTGATAAAGACGTTAAAGAGAGTAGGGCTTAGTACTGATCCTTGAGGGAGACCAAGCTGGGATTTCGTCCAAGCAGTTCCCCCAGGGAATTTGATACCGACTCTCCTTAGTCTTAAGAAGGAAGAAATCCAGCCGATTAGTCTGCGCGGTATGTTTAAGTCGATCAGTTTGTCAATAAGTAATGTATGTGATACAGAATCGAAAGCTTTCTTAATGTCTAGGAATATCACTCCAGTGCATTCTCCCTTCTCTTTGGCTAGTAGAATATCATCAATAAGATTAATGACAGGGAGAATGTGGCTACGTCCTTTCCTAAAGCCAGAAAAATAGGTAGGAAGCAAGTTGTTTGATTCAAGGTAGTGTAGAAGTCTATTGTTAATAAGCCTTTCAACAATTTTGGTGAAACATGATGTAAGGGCTATGGGTCTGTAGCTCGTTGGGTCCTCGGGAGGTTTACCAGGTTTTAAGATAGGGTAGATAATTGAGTCCTTCCACTTAGATGGTATGATCCCGGTGATCCAAGATGTATTGATTGCTTCCAATACAAGAAGTCTTTGGCTCTCACTTAGTATTTTAAAAGTGTGATTGGTTAGTTTGTCCGGGCCGGGGGCAGTGCGATTAGACCTAAGTGCCGAGAGGAAGGCAGACTCCGTGAATGGACGCTCCCACAACGAGATATCATTGTGTGGACAAAAGGAGGAGGGAAGACCTTTTGGCCAACCGGGATGGGGAGCCGCCCGTGTTCCGATGGACACGTGTAGGATAGTTCTAGCAGATAATTCAGGGTTAAGTATTTCGCCATTACTGTTTCTAAGAAGAGGAATACGTAGGGGGGGGCGTCTTTGGAAAAGCTTTAGAGTTTTCCAGATATTGCCCGGGCGGTTTCCTCTAACTTGATTAGCCCAGAAGACTCTTCTGCTCTTCTTGAGGGTCTTCTTGCAGTTAGCCTTGGCTTTTTTGAGCGCTATCCAGCATTGAGAGCATCTGCATTTTAGGTAGGCCCTTTTCGCTCTATTTCTTTCGCTGGCTACTCTGTCGCATTCTGGATCCCACCAACACGGTTTCAGCGGGCGACGGGCGATGTCACGTCTTTTCGCGATTTTCGCTTGTAGTAGTTGTAGCATTTCAATGATGTCCGGGGAACGAAAAGAGCCCAGATCAGGTTTTTGTTGGGTTGCCGATGAGGGGGCAACACAGGAATTAGGGTGGTGCATACTGAACGAAGATGCAGGTGGACACGCTTTTGTGCTCATGGAGATACAGAGACGGACTGGCTGATGATCACTGCCATATGATCCAGGTGATGTGGTAAGGTAAGTTTGAAAAGGACAGTCCCATGAGACAATAGCTAAATCTAAGTTAGCTGAAGGCCATTCCAGTCTGGAGGGCAGGAATGTATGTTCTGATGAGTAGAGTATGGAGAGATTATGAATCTGTTGTAGTTCTTCTAAATATTTGCCATTGAGGTTGTAAGAGGCACATCCCCAGGTCGGACTTTTAGCATTTAAGTCCCCAATTGCAATGAATGGGGGAGTGAAGGATTTAATAAGAGACGCCCATTTTCCTCTTGATAGGTAACCGGGGACATAGACGCAATACAGATGGAGCCAAATGTCACAGAAATAAATAACAGAGTCAATAATGGCTACGCCGTCTATATGTAATGCGGAATTCAGATAATGGGGGATCTTAGAGTTAATGGCAACTAAATTGCCACCACCGTATTTAGCTCGACTATTGACATATGTATGATAATTATTGAAGTTGATTTTCATTTCTGGATTGAGAAAAGTCTCGCATAAGGTAAGTATGTCAGTTCGCTTTTTGAGGAGAGTTACGTCTTCCCAGTTTGACATGAGACCCCTGACATTCCAATGCGTAATAAAAATAGATTTTTTATAATTGGTCAAGGCCATCAGATAGGTGGGAGGAGAGAGTTCCTTGCCACCATGTGGAGACATTCGTAAGCCACGTAGGGGAACTAGCCATTCTGGATCTCATTAGGCTAAAAACCTCCTCCATTTGAGGCGGGTCTCCCTGTTTGCTTGCTTCCATGAAGGTTCTAATGAAAAATTTCAAGGTGTGACTAATTAATTGGTCAACTGTGTGATTGCCTAGTAGAGTTAATTTGTTTACAGTTTCCGGGGCTTCTGGGGTTTCCGAGGGGTCAGCTAAGGCAGTTGGAGCTGCCTGTTCCGAGATAACCTACGGGTTCGAGTCTATCAACTTTATTATAGATAAATAAATAGATTGCACATATTAGTTACACTTTTGAATTGCACTTTTGAACTGCCCATGTGCAGAAATACAACAGCGCCTCACAGTGATAACTTTCACGTAACCATACGGCAAACAATCACAGCATTACATGTATTAAAACCACCAAAATGTTCGTTTCCAAGTACTATTAAAAAAAAAAGAGTTCTATACAATTTCTGCTGCTATAAGTTAGTTGAAATAAATGGAGGGTCCATATCGCAGGAACATACATTTTATTGCCTTACGCATTTCGATACTTAAATCATCATCAGAGATTTTCGTGTAATGGAATTGGAGATAATTTTGAAAATAACAATGAAGGTAAAATGATAGGTAACAATGAATATATGAAATTTTTATATTGTAGGAAATTTTGATTGTTAGAGATTGTTGCTTATGGAGAATTTTGGGTGTATATTTGTATTTTATTAAATAAGGTGTGTAAGTCATGTTTAGTTTGGGAATTCATTATTTTTAGTTTTGTTTAGTTTATGTTTTTACTTTATTTCTAAAACATACTGACAAATTATATTGAAATAGAATGTAAAATACGGCTGAACCCTAGCCTAAGCTGCCTTGCCGTATGGTTTTGACCGAATTTAACACTAGGAGCGCTTCGATCTAATTGTAAAAAGGCTAATTATATTGTACAACTATTTTTTTTTATAAATAATCCATGCATAATTGAAATTTAAATAAATAAACAAAATTATATTTAAGAAGTTCTATAAACATGTTGGATACCTATAAAATGGTAAGTTTTAAATTTTAGAAGAAATCTCAATTGCTTGTTTTTTAGGATGTTTTTACTACGAATTCATTAAAAATATGATCATCATTTAGTTTATTTATCAATTTACGTATATTCAATGGATAAGATAGCTTACGAAGAGAACCGTTTCTTGACTTACACTGGATCTAATTTTTCTTTTATTTAAGCAATGAATCAATGGATCTACCAAGGGATCTTTCTGTTTATGCAATTGTTACTGTCATTGTTAGCACAAACTCTACAATAGTTATGAAGATGCGATACAAATATGATTAATTGTTCTTGTAAATAATTTATAATATAGAATTAATATGTATATCTCCTTTGATAAATGGTAAAATAATTAAATAATTAAATAAATAAAAAACAAAAGTCACCGAATAAGTAGAAAGACGAGATTGAAGAAGAAACACACATGTTAGCGTGTGCTGTAGATGCTAATGTTGAATTGGGAAAGATGTAGATAGAAGTTGGAAGATGAACATAAGGAACTGATGGAAGCGATGTCTCCTGGAGATGTGGCGATACTCAGATTTGTGGGTGATGATCAGTCCAAAATAAAATATAAATCAAAAACGATAGATTTGTTTTCACGAGTTTTTCTCCTTATCATCCGTTGAATTTTTGAAATTAATAGTTTGAAAAGAATGCAATAGATTGTTGGTGTTGTATTATTGTATTGTGATGAGGGTTGATATTTATTTTTGTAATATAAATTTCCATTTATTGCTAATATCTATTGCACAGATTACGTTTATTGGTCTATCTGTGGTCTATTGATGGTTTGGCTAGAGTCTTATTATTTGTGATGATACCTATGGTTTCTTTTATTAATATTTTTTTTATAATTTTCCTCTTTACAAACAAGATTAAAAGAGCACGAACGTGCATATAGAAATAAGGATAACAACAATCCCCACCTTGTAAACCATTGCCTTAATCATAATCACATACCTATTTGGAATAAAATAAAAATTATTAGTAAAGAGGAAAATTATGCCCGATTATCACCACATCTCCAGGACTTTGTTTTCTACACATCAGTTCCTTATATTCATCTTCCAACTTCTATCTACATCTTTCCCAATTCAACATTAGCACCTACATCAACTCTCCTATCAACATCGACGCTAACATCTGTGTTTCTTCTTCAATCTCGTCTTTCTACAAGGGGAGATCAAAAAGTACCGGTAAGTTGCACTAACTCGCCGCAGGAGCGCGCTGTGTGTCGCAATCTTGGGCAAAGCGGAGAAAGGGACATTAACTGCGCAGACGTCGGATAGGACGGTTGCTGTGGTTTCCCGTCGTGTTTTGTGTGACTAGCGGGCTAAAAGCAATGGCGCGTCAACTGGATGTCCACTCCAAACTTGAGGTACGAGCAGCAATCCGATTTCTATGGGCCAAACGGGTGAATTGCACGGACATTCATCGTGAAATCACTGCTGTATATGGAAATTGAGCGCCGGTGTGATTTTGTTGCACGATAACGCAACACCTCACAAAGCCCGCCAAACGTGCGAACTGCTGCAGCGATTCAAGTGGGAGGTTTGGCAAATCCTCCATACAGTCCCGACTTAGCGCCATGCGACTTTCATCTTTTCGGTAAGCTCAAAACGGAACTCGGTGGACAACGATTTCGAGACGATGAGGAGGTGAAAGTGGCTGTCACCGTGTGGTTACAAAACGCTGGAGGAGATTTCTATGCATCCGGAATCGAAAAGTTGGTTGATCGTTCGGATAAATGTTTAGGGTCTCTTGTGGACTATGTGGAAAAGTCAACCTACATTGTATGCTGCTATAGCCGTGTTGCGTTTGTATAGGTGGTGTAATAAATGGCCATACCGTGGAAGTGCAACTTACTTTTTGATCTCCCCTCGTATTTATTGGGTGACTTTTGTTTTTTATTTATTTGATTATTTAATTATTTTTCATTATTAAAGAAAATATACATAGTTATTCTATATTATACATTACTCCTGTCTCTCATCTAGTAAATAATGTATATTGTAAAATTTCCAAAACTGTTTTCCTAGGCGACAATACCCGATGATACATTTTTATTGCATTAAACAAATCTGCACACTCAATGTCGTCATTCAAACACAAATTTAAATCCCTTGCTATGCACTTCATCTTCCCCAGCATTTTTTTCAGAAGGTCTTGAACAAATCTGCCAATGTGCATCATTTCGAAGTCGCTGTGGAAAGACTGATTCTTCGCAGTTCTCCCGTCTGGTTCGGCAGTTGAATATTCTGAGACGATTGAATATCGCTCCATCTACTTTTGCAAATAGTAGCCCACGCTGGCATGCCGTAGAACGGAATGGTCAAAATAATCGTCTTGTACAAAAGTAGCTTGTTGTCGATGCCAAGAGCACTGTTGCGGCCAATGAGAGAAATCATACTGAACTTGGTCTCTTTCGCTTTATTCAGGGCACACATCACATGATGATTCCAACAGAGCTTAAGAGTCCACAATAACACAAATGTGTTTATATTTATCGACCCAGTCTAGCTTCTTGTCGTATAGAACGAGTGAGTTCGAGAGGCAGTTACGCTTCTCGTTTAAGTACACAGCTTTGCACTTATCGCTGTTCAGTTTCAACCTCAGTTGTTCAATCAGCATTCAAAGTCTTTCAGGGCCTTCTGTAGAAGAGATATAACATGGGCAGGACAGCATGCCACGTCTTCACAGCAGTATCATCTGTAAAAAAAGTATTATTTTGTACAGGGTGATTCAATCAATTATGTACGATTCTAATGGTTTATTACTCAGGAACTAATAAACATAGGAATGTCATATATATCTTACAATACACATTACACATTGGAATTTCACACCTCATGAACAACATGCTTGATGTGTGCTCCATTCATCTGTACAATACGACGAAGCCTGAGGATGAAGTTTTGCAGCACTGCGCCTCGCATCTCATTATTAATCAGTGCACAAGATACCTGGGTGCGGGTGCGTGCGCTGAACAGCTTTTCCTTAAGGAACCCCCATAGAATTGACCCATCAATTCAACAACAAGGTCATCTCCAACCGTTTCCCAAACCTCTTCAACGACGGATTCAGCTGGCCACCGATCAGTCCTGACTTCTTTCTGTGGGGGTTCCTTAATGAGAAAGTGTTCAGCACACGCCCCCGTGCCATGGAAGAGGTCCGTCAGGCAATCACCGAATCTTGTGCACTGGTTGACAATGAGATGCGAGGCGCAGTGCTGCAAAACTTCACCCTCAGGCTTCGTCGTGTTGTACAGATGAATGGAGCACACATTGAGCATGTTGTTCATGAGGTGTGTAATTCCAATGTGTAATGTGTATTGTAAGATCTATATGACATTCCTATGTTTATTAATTCCTGAGTAATAAACCATTAGAATCGTACATAATGGGGCGTGCATATGCTTTTTGTTCTCATTGATGGCGCTAGCGTCAGCTTGATGTAGCGAGTTTCCCGCGGTTTATCAATGGCGGAGTTCTTGACGATATTCTTAGCGTTTTTATTGAGTGTGACGACAACATGGATGAAGACAGTCTAACAAACGAAACGGCTGCTGAACTAAGAGGATACGGGATTAACTCAAAAAGGATAAGGAGGTTTTTAAAATTCCATATCTTTACTCGGAATATTGAGACGAAAATGGAGTGGATTATAAAAATTAGAACAGGAAAGCCTGTGAGTCCGATTGCCCGGGTCGCAGCTGACGTTTTTCCGACTCCGATTATGATGTAACAAGCATGGGTAAGTTATTTAGTGGCTAGATATATATAAATAAATACATTAATATAACTGCTTGATATTTCTGTAAGACGTAGCAGATATTTGTAACGAAACGAAAGCCATGGCCGAGAAAAAAGCTGGGTAAAAGTCCAGCGAGCAGCCCCGTTCGCGTTTATGCTCTGAATTTATTATTGTAACATATCTAATTAATATGTAAATGATTTATCACATTATCGAAATTATATTTTAAGAAATTTTAAGTAGGAAAATAATCACGGAAGTTCCGTGATTTTTTCTCGCATAAATTTCTTAAAATATAATTTCGATAATATGATAAATCATTTCCATATTAATGAAATATGTTACAATAATAAATTCAAAGCATAAACGCGACAGGGCTGATCGATGTCAGCAGAGAACGCTACAGGAATTTTACCCAGCTTTTTTCTTGGCCATGGCTTTCGTTTCGTTACAAATGTCTGCTACGTCTTACAGAAATATCAAGCAGTTATATTCATCTATTTATTTATATATACCTAGCCACTCAATAACTTACCCATGCTTGTTACATCATAATCGGAGTCGGAAAAATGTTGGCTGCAGATCCGTGCAATCGGACTCACAGGCTTTCCTGTTCTAATTTTTATAATTCATTCCTTTTTCCTCTCAATATCCCGAGGAAAGATATGGAATTTTAAAAACCCCTTATCTTTTTTGAGTTGGAATGGCACTGGGGGATGCAACAATTTGCGGGTATAACAAAATGAACTAGCCATTAAAACATAGATAACATCTGTACCGCTGGAATCTCCATACATCAAGCCGATGCTTCGCCCTCTATACGCGAAAAACGGCGAACAGGTAGTGCACGCCCCATTGACTGAATCACCCTGTACTTGGCGGGCTTCGAAATATCGTGAACAAAGTAGTTGAATAGTTAGGGTTCAAGGACAAAGTCTTGCGGTACATCACGTGGTGAGGAAACTTCGTCGCCAATTTTGATTTGGTAATACCTATTGGTAAGGAAGGAATGTACCATCCCGACCAAGTCCAAGGGAAAAGTCGTCTCTGATCATCTTGTAGATAAGTCCTTCAGGCCAAACTTGGTCGAAATCTTTGCTGACATCCAGAAAAATGATACTGCCGTATGTGGGATGGTTGAGGCGGGGGGTGCTCAAATCTTCGACGATTGGTACGAAAACCAAATTGCTTTTGTCGTATTAGTTCTTGGGACTACAGTGATCCTTAATCTGGTCAGGGTTATCTTCTCTAGAACTTCAGAGTTAGACGGAGGCAAGCTTATAGGCCTGTAGCTCATAGAAAATGCCAATTTAAATTTTGCCCAGGCTTTGGAATACTTAGGACGAGAGGTTTCTTCCAAACAGTTGGAAAGTAAGAAAACTTCTAGCAGTCATTAATAGTCTCGACAATGACATAAATCAGGTTCTTCAAAGCACCACTGGTCACTTGATCTTTGTCTCTTCTTGATCTTCGTCATTCTACTGCTGATTTCTCCAGCTTTAATACTAACCGTCGTCAATTGTTGCAGCAGTTCATAATACTTTGTAAAATTATCTTTCACATGCAAAGCATACTCGGGACGGCTGATTCCCGAAGTGACAAATAGTTTTCCAAGAGAATTCGCAATCAGACGTGCTTTGTCCAGATCACCGAGCACATTATTACCTGTTGTGGTACATTCTTGTTCCGCAAGGCACGAACCATGCTCAGATCAAGTTGTCGCAGGTCGTCAAGTTTTTAACTTTAACTCTCCTGCGAAGAGTTTGTATCTCCTCATGGATTATTCGCTCTAGTCTGTTGTACTTAGTCTTGAGCCAAGGTTCACGTTAGTGTTGCCAAAGTCTTCGGGTCTTATTCCTTTGATCAATTAGGTTAAGAATACCTCGAGTGAGCTCCAGGTCAATTGGGAGGCTTGCCACTCTTGTTACAATCCGATAAGAGTCCTCTGAAGAATCTTAACTACAGCATCAAATTTCCTCAATCCTTCATGAGTTGGGAATGCAGAGGGATGGGAAGACTATATTGTTGAGAACTGTCGACGCAGAAGTTTACACTGATATTTTTGAACACTTTTGGATTCCATCAACAGAAGATTCCTTTGAAGGTGAAGAGGTGACCTTTCAGGACGACAACACATCAGTCAAAGAAGTTTTAACAAAAGAAACAAGTTGCCAATTATTACCTGTGGTTATGATATCAGTAAAACACAAGAAGTCAACCGCTTTTCCACAACAAGGTTTTATTTACCATGGATACGTACACTGATTGGAAGAAAGTAATTGGACACTTTCAATTTTAGACGTTTTGTCGAATATCTAGAAAAATACTTGACGAATTATCCTGAAATTTCAGGGGTGTAAAAATGATGTTACACCTCATATATTTCAGTGAAGGTTTTCTCCCGAAGGCAAATAGGGGACCAGCAAAGAAGTGAACCAAAAAAATAATGTTTGGAATCACCCTGTAAAAAATAATGCTTGAAATGCTTTGTAGCTGTAGCATATGCTTAAGAGGCTTGTTTTACTTTTCTGTGTTCATTTGTATGAGAATAGCACGTATATTCATGGAGATATAAAGGTTTCTTTAAAAAGGTCGAAATGTTTTCGTAAGTTTTTTGTTTATAACACGCAAGATTTTCAGCCCAATGCAAAGCAACTTACAGAAAACTTGACAAACTACAGTACAGACAACACCCTGTAATCAGAATAGAAAAATATTAAATATTTGATGAAATATGAGCATTTTTACTAAATAATGTTTAAATGCGCATGCGTTACCAATTGTCTTTTGCATAATTTATTAGCCAAATGTATAGAGCTACTCTTATAAAAAGCCCAAGCAAGTATCGTGAAAATTGAGAAAGATGTTGTCAATAGAATGAGTTGAATTTCAGTTGCTCTCAAAAATAAACAAAACGATAAGGGGCTTTCTCATAAGGAAGGCATACAACTAGTGGAAATCTTTCAGTGCATGCAGAGAGTTTATAGAGATGTCCGTTTGAAATGCAGCAGTTTTAAATGTTGCAGAGTTTTAGGATGGAAGAGCAAGCACAGAAAATCCGGTGATCACAAAGTATATACAGGGTGAATACAAAAGTCTGAACCCCCCTTTTATTTTTTGAACCGAAGCAGATATGTCAATTTTGATGAATCCAATGAATAGGAAGTTGTGGGTGGCCTATCCCATGGTGCACTTTTCATCATTCCAAATATGCAAATTAGGACGCATTCAAAATGTATCTCAAAAACCGTAAGGGATAGAGAAAAAACCCAATTGCAAACTTGTTCAGCATAAAAAAACAAACAAAACAAAAAAAAAATCATCCAAATCGGACCAACCAATCACCCACAATGACGTGGTGAACTGTTTGTAGCTTACAAACAGTCACACTGCATAAGGAAAATTGAATGTTGATATTTCCACCATGTAAAGCATGCAAATCAAAAAATTATCATAAATTACCA
>JAHWFO010037836.1:0-47289 GCA_023313115.1 Rhysida immarginata
CGAAAAACGTAGGCCCACATTTTGCGACAACTATACCAATTTTTTGTAAAAAGATCCTTAAATTCGTTTGGTATCAGGTCATCAGACAAAAAATCGCACCAAGCGTCATCAAACAGGCTGGAATCGTGCGTAAATAAGAGTTCGCAGGCATTTCAAAATACGGTTCTTCAAAGTCTCAATGCTGACGTTAGCCGCACTAAGCGCACTTAAGTCTGCCTGATCAAGATGCAAACTCTTAAGAAGCAAGTGAAAATTCCGTTCTACATGCACTTGACACAAAAGAACATCAGCATTGAAAAAATTTCATTGGCACAATCCACCGACTCGAAATCTTTATCAACAAGCACAACAGTAGTACTGCCAACTGTAGACTTGCTAGAAATTCGAAAATGTTCAAAATAGAGCCTGACATTTTCTCGTGTTTCCATGCTAAGAAAGGACCATGCCACAACCCTACTGATGCCATTTCCGTCCAGCACTGTGAACAGGTATAAGAAGTAATTAGAATCATTCAGCCTATACGTACCATCAACCTCCACGAGTTCAGGGAACTGGTTATACCAATTTCGCATATCGCCGGATTGATAAAAGATCACATCAACCAAATTGGTGGCATCGTCAGTTATGATTTTCAAAAATGCATCACGATCCCTAAGCTGCGCATCTTCAAGAAAATCGGCAACCTTCTGTACTTCGGACAGCGCCAAACTTTTCCGGTGTTTAGCAATGCAATTCGAAATGTCGCAAGCAGTCGCTTGTTTACAGTACACTGTTCTAACATGTTCAGCAACCAACTTTTGATTAGGGCGTAAGGCGGATACATCGCAAACAAACTTGGCAGCGTCGTCCGTCAAACGTCTTACCTCCGGATAGAACGAACGAGCCGAGTGGGAAATTTCGTGGTTATGCTCGAAACACGCTTTTTTGATGGACGGTTTATCGACTACCTTGTCATAAACAACCACGATTTCACTAGAGCATCCTAGCCCAAAATAGCTCTGGTTCGGTCGCAGACCTTTTCCTTTTGGGGCCAATTTCCTACCATTCTTAACAATGGTACTTAATTTTCGTGTAAACAAAACGATAGTCGCCCTTCGGAAATTTTATACTTGATTCAATGGAAAACAACTGATACGTATGCTGGCACAACGTTTCTAGAGCCTCCTTAAACTCAGCAAACGATTCGAAAACACAGCCGACAGACAAACTCAAACACGATTCAGACAAATCAATATTAATTGCCATTCTAAAATGAAAGGCTGACTTTCTAAAATGAAAGGTTGAAGGCTAATAGCTATTAGGCATACCCAATGAAGGATATTAGATTCAAATTAGCTACTAATACACATATACTGGACTGCGAATAGCCATAAGGTGCCGCGCTATTTATTTATAATAAAGTATTTATTTTTTTATCTAAGATACCTTTGAAGTAATTGAACATCTAATATTTCATTAAAAATTCGGAATTTGGTCTTTCATTCCTAATAAAAATGGTTCTCTTTCATTCAATATTTAATTTCTCCATGTAATGCGTAATTTCATAAAATGTAAAATGGTAAAAGATTTGGAAAACTTAATGATTGTTTTTTGGTGTTTTTAATAGTGCTAAAAAGTAACTTAATTAGGCATATCTTCCACATTTTTTCAATGTCTTTTTATTTCGCAGTTTTGTCAGTACATGTCAAAAACAAAACGAGGTTCCACGTTTAGTCACTTTCCTGTATAATTTTTTGGAAAATAAACGTTGTTTACATTGTTACGATTACGAAAGAACAGACTTAACCTAACCTAACCTATTATTTTTTCCCAAACTTTCCAAACCTGGAAATTTTTTTTCGATTTTCAAGGAATTTCCAGGTTTTCCATGACCCATACGAACTCTGCTATATTTTATTGATATGGAAAATTATATTAATAATAAATGTTTTTATTTATTATTTTAATTCTTACAGTAGAAAATTTCCGGCCATGCCTCGAAGATATTTTTATTGACCGATTAATCGATTTTTTAAAGATTAAATATTATCAATTTTATTAACTATTTCCACATATCAGTTTTTATTGTGAACTGAAATAAAATAATTCAGATCCAATTAAAAAATTCAAATAAAAATTTTATTCAAAAAAAAAATTTTTTAAAGTTCAATTATTCTGTTTTTGGATGTTGTTTAACTTACAATAAATTAACAACAACAAAAAAAAAACAATAGTTGATGTTAAAAATTTTTTAAATATTTTTTTAATAACCGATTTTTTAATATCAACCCCTTGTAAACAACTACCAATCGATATATAACAACTATTCTGGAGGTTTGGTAGAGTGGTAGAAAAAAAATCCCCTATATTCGATTAAATGTGGCATTATGGTTTAGTGAACTGTAAATAGCCATAAGGCGCTGTTTACAGTTGACTGCGAATAGCGATGTGGTGCTATTTGCAGTTGACTGCGAATATCCACTGCCACTGTTTTGTTGATAGATTTACTTCGTAACTCGACGCACTTAAATACAATCCTGAATCGAACTGTATGTGATGAAAAGTGATTATGACAAAATGAGATACCCTACCATGAAAATGATTTCACTATAAATACTGTAAGCACATACGATAAATAAAGTCAAATTAATTTCTTTTTCTCTATTAATAAAGACGTTTTGCCCCCCTCCCCCCAATGTAACTCCCGCTTTCGCTGTAGATGAGTAGCGTCGTTCGCGTAATGATTTTGGATTGATCGCCAATACATTCATATATCGTACCTATTTTCTTTTAAATTTGTTTATTATCTTTTTTATAAGATAATTTTCTTACACTTTTTGAAAGAGTAAATCGCAGATAGATATTTTTTTTTTTTTTTAGTAAAAATTATCCGACTTCCCTGCTGTAGATAAAAATGCGATGGCCTTTGAATTGATGGTTTTAAATTAACGAGTCTTTGTTCAATCTTTTTCTAACATTGAAATGAATATTCTAACACCTCGGAACAGTAATTAACCAGTCATATAATTTTTCATTCATAAATTATTAAGAAAATCAAGTATTAAAAAGTTAATGTCAGCGATTTGCTAGCCCTGCCTTCACTGTATTTGGCAGTTACGATTAGTTTTAGATGTTATGATGTCATAGAATGGTCTCTATCGCTATTGGTCAGCACCCAGCAGTGAGTGCGTTGATGGAACCATGGCTGCTGCCGAAGAAATAAGGAGTTGCGCTCGTTGCTTAAAATGAGATTACTGTAATTATTTACACATTTAATTAATAAATTTATAAAAGTTTCATTAAATATATAAAAGTAATGAAGATGGCTATATAAATAATAAAATTACTATTTAAATTACTATGGGACACTAAAACGAAGTATTTCGATCTTTTTGAAATATTCACAATTACCGATAATAATTCGTTATTTCCAAAAATAAAAATTTTGAGCAGCCTATATTCGAAAAAATACAGTAATAACTTAATATAAATATTTCAATATGCAAGAATCTGAGTTTTTGAAGGTGTTTGCTGTGACGTTACACTTTTGTAAAGTCCCCATATCAGACAGTGTCACACATTTTGTTTCCCCCCCCCCCCCCAAGAACGGCTGAAATGTGTGAACCCTGTGTCATACAGCTTTTTGATTTTGATTAAATGAACTTTTACTTTGAAAAAAAGTTTTTCCAGATTGCTTTAATGTATGTTTAGAATTAAAAAATGTTTTTTCAGATTGCTTTAATGTATGTTTAGAATTAAAAAATGTTTTTCCAGATTGCTTTAATGTATGTTTAGAATTAAAAAATGTATTTTCAGATTGCTTTAATGTAAATTTACAATTTTACATAAAATTGAAGTTAAACAAATTACAAAAATTTCATTACTGTAATTTTTTTTTTAAATTTTACTGCAATAAATTTGTATTGCAGTAATTAATGGTCTATTGCAGTAATTTCGTACAGTAAAAAATGATTCTGTGTGAATTAGATAGAAATTTGTGTAATATATGTAATACAAAGTCTATAAACACATAGACTATTCAGAACAAAAAAATTTACATAGAACAATTATGTATTGCTAGAAAAAATGCAAAATTACAAATAAACCATACAAATCTGAAACAATGTATTATACGTATTACGTAAGCAACATATGAAAAAAGAATTGTAAATGTTTGAAAAATTCATTCAGTGTCACTTGCAGATTCTGGTATACAACCTTCTGGAATGTCATTGAGAATAGGTATCCGCTGTGTACAAGCATATAAATACTCCCGGGCATGAAAAACCCACCCCTTACAATCATTAACTGTAATACTTACCACTGCTGTTTCTAAAGCTACTAACAGTCGAGCTCTATTCTCTTCATGCTCACATTTTACTAGCCATTTCCATTTAGCAAACGCTTCCTCTGCAGGGTTTAAAAAGGGACTGTACGGAGGAATATAAATAACCTCTTGCCCATGTGCTTCAATTACAGCTTTAACATTGTGGGTCTTATGAAATGGTACATTATCCATAATGCAAATAATATGTTTCTCAGGAAATTTACTGAACAACGTAGTTAGAAAATTAACCAAGTGTGCCGAATTAAATGGGGAGAGTTGACACTCATAATGGTCTATGCCATCTTCACTAATAGCAAGACAAACAGAAATATTTCCACCACGATTAGTGGGTGTTGTAACTGTTGCCCGTTTCCCAATTAAATTTCGTCCCTGCCGACGTCTTAGATGGAGGTTAAAACCTGCTTCATCAATGTACACAATGTGTGAATCGCCACCTTGTAAAGGAATAATTTTCCTTGCATACTCAGCTGTTTTCTCAATTGTCTCAGGTGTATTTCGAGCTCTTGGTATCTTGTACAGAGTTTTCATGCTGACTCTTCTCCTTTTCAGTATTTGATGAATTGTCGAAATTGAAATTGATTTTTCTGGATGACATGTTTCCATATATTCTTTTGCCTGCCGCAAAGTGGCATCGTTATTAGCAGTTACAAAATTGATAAGCACGTCCTCTTCATCTTTATTTAGGATGGACTTCCTGCCTCCTTTGTGGATTTTCTCCATTCGATTTGTCTTTAAGAAGGTCCGAATAATTGATGAAACTGTTGCTGATGTAATTTTGAAAATCTTTCCAACCTGCATTACGTAAGAATAGTGTAAGTACAGTAAAACGGAAAAAATATTTTTTTACACATGAATATTTATTGTATGCACCTCCTCGTGGGTTTTCCCTTCATCAACCACTTGAAAAATAATTAATTGCCGTTGTTCATTTGAAATTTTATTATACTTTCGTGGGACATTTGGATTCTATTGAAAATATGTAAAATAAGTATGGTATTACGTATAATTATGCTATGTATTTTATAGATTATACAAAATACATATGTAATGTACATCAAGTGATGGTTGAGCATTTCGGTTTCCTCGACCTCTGCCAGCTCTTTGACAACTTGAATTTCCTGAACTTGTTGTTTCTGATTGTCTTTCAGTAGGAGCACACATTCCAGTAGAACAAAAAGGCTCTAAAATTTGCTGTGCCATACTTGCAAGAGTAATGTGACTGGACTTTTGAAATTCAAAAATTCGTCTGCTTATACGTGACGCTAAAGCTATGTAAAAGCGCTTCGCATAAAGGGTTTACACCTCTTTCCCTTTTTAACGCAATATGTCGCTGCAGCTTGAAATCTAAAATCATTGATCTGGAAGAGTTTAATTTGTAAATTACAGACAAATTATACTTTATATTTATATAAAATTGCATTTTTTTTAATTTGTTTAAAGTTTGTAAAGTTACATTAAATCAAACAGAAAATACATTTTTTATTTCTAAACATACATTAAAGCAATCTGAAAATACATTTTTTAATTCTAAACATACATGAAAGCAATGTGAAAAAGCATTTTTTATTTCTAAAAAACATTAAATGAATCTGAAACTACATTAAAGCAACATCAAAAAGCTGTAAAAGTATTTGTTGTTATTGTTATAATAGACCCATCTATTTATATTAAATTTATATTTTTATAATAAAAAGACTCGTCTGTTTTTATTTACAAACTAAGACCTAAAATGTTTAAAGATATTTGTATAGTTCTAATCAATAGCGCTGACATTTCTCATTTTCATTTATTAAAATGTTGACAGTGATTCAGCCATGTATTGTAAAGCGTCCATTAATTTCATTAAGAAATACCACACTATGACCAATTCATTATCTGACTTATTTTATATTTGCAGCATAGAAACATGTGGTGGAACATCAGATTATAACGAATGTACGAATAATTCCTGTAATAAGAACAATTAAATAGATTAGAAAAACTTTTATTCAGTAAATAAGCTTTTTTTATACGACAAGGAAAAAACTTCAGTAAATTTTCAGATAACTCAATACAAATGATCTAAAAACTATTAAAAAACTTACAAAAATTAAGGCTTCACTTGGAGTTTATGCTTTTACCACCCAGTTTTTATCTCTGGGGCGGTCTTGTATGTGTGGTTTACTCTGGGGGTTTTGTACTTTGGTTCTTTTTTCCTCCCTTGCACTTTAGGAGTTTTGTACTCTTAACTTGGAACTAAAGCCCACTCTAATCCCGATGATAAACTTACGTCGTCGCTTATCGGGCAACTCTGCCAGGATTACAGGGATTACTGAAAGCACAGATTATGTTTTAATCTGTGACTGAGAGTCGGATCATTAAGGGTGGAAGGGCCATGGATGAAAAAAACGCTCACATGGAAGTGAAGGCCTTTCATTATAAACTTTTATTTTCAATAAGTGAAATAAGTAAATTAATGTTGGTTTTTTCCCCATTAAGTACTCCTTTGAATTCATTAAAACATATACATTAATTATAAAAATTAAAAAAATTAATAAGTATCTGTTGGATTTACGTGACATAAGAAAATTATACTTTATTTATATTGTTTATATTGAATATCTGCATTTTAAAGAAATTCATCGCCAACAAATTTTCGGACCATAATGAATACTTATTAATAATTACTAAAGAGATGAGCACATTTTATCCCATATTACCGAGGCTAAAGATTACTAAATTATTTAAAATTATATGTTATTTATTAATAAATGATTACTCCATATAAATGCAAAAGATAAAATAATAAATAAAAATAAATAAAGATCCATTGATGAACTTTAGCTTATTACATACTTTATTTATTATTTTATCTTTTGCATTTATTAGGAGTAATCATTCATTAATAAACAACATATAATTTTAATAAATTTCTATACTCAATTAATTAATGCATATTACTAATTTAATTTGGTAAATTAGGAGTATTAGGAGAAATAAATGAAGGCATTTAAGTCAGGTTATAATAGTTAATCATTATGTCAGTAGCAGCATTTCTTTCCTAATTTATATATAAACATGAGTTGCTGTATAAAATGCCCGGATGTTCCAGCAAATCGCTACTCCCTTAATCTCTGCGATCCAGGCAGATTTACACGATAAACAGCGACATAAGTCTATCATGTAAAGCACTCGATAATACTGTCATCGAGTGCTTTACTACCATGGAAATCAGAGCAGGCTCTAGCTTCAAGTGTACTCTTACAAACTGGGGTTTTTGTCCTACCCTCGCTTACAATCCCACATTTAAATTCTGCCTTCTCCTAACTCATTGGCCTCTGGCCATATTGGTCCCGGATGGATGTGTGTGTTCTATTAACTAAACTGAAACTAAAACTAAGTTAAATTTTGTGAATTATAATTCCAATAAGTTGCTTCACCATTGTTCAGTTAATGATAATAAAAAAATGTTATTTATTATTATAGTCAAAATATTTTTTTATTCCGACTCTTTATCTAAATCTGAAGGTATAGCACAAACCTATGTGTATAACTCCAATGGCAATTTTTCGAAATCTCTCAAATAATCTCTCTGTCAGTAGTGAATGAATGACCGCCTCAGGCGGCTGCAACCTTGCAGACGTCTACAAGGTTGTTTGGGGATCAAAGGTGAGGTTTCGCTTGTGCATAGGTCGAGTTTCTGTAGGTCAAAGATGGGGTTTCACTAGTCCAAAGGTCGTGTTTCAATAGGTTAAGTTTCGGAGTTTTGTTTTTGAATTTCTGTTAAAAAAAATGTGTATTGATGACATTTTTTGTTTACAGATGGCGCTCAATCGAAGTTATGGTTTCGATGCTTAAGGTAGAGTTTCGTTCTCGAATTTCTGATATAAAAAAAAAAAAAATGCGTTTCGATGACGATTTTTGTTCAATCAAGACTATATTAAACTTACGAATAAATTTTAACACCAATGTTTAATAATTTATTGTACTGTATTATCATTTTTATAAATCTTCACAAATCCTTGATGAATACTAAAATAATAAATGAAGGGAGTAAGACTCCTCTTCATAAAAAACCTCCTGAAGGATGAGAAATCTTGGATGTCTGCCCACATTTAAAAAAAAAAGAAAAAAAGTTGACAACTGATGAAGGAATTGTTAATGATTATTATTTAATACAAAAATTAATATATTTTAAAAATTCATTCATCATTAAAAAAATTTTTTTATTCAGAAATAGTTTAGAAGAAAAACACCATAAAAAAAACCCTTGAAAAATTGAGTAATCATGGACATCTGTTCAAAATGAAAGCAAATTGATTGCGTATTTTTTTTTTCCACAGATGGCGCTCATGAAGGTATCGATTTCGAAATAAGATATTAGGGTCCGTTAATTTTTCTCTGTCTTTGATTTTTCTTCTCACGCAATGATAATTAGTGCTCATTGATAGTCTTTTTTTGTATCATGTTCACATTGGAGGCTTCTTCCGTCTCGTTTTGGATTCCAAACCACTTAAGATTTATAACAGAATATATGAGACGATTAAGCATGTTTTATAATGAGCAGCCGTGGACTAAAGATTTTATAGATGTAAGAGAACTTGCTTGGAATGGATTCTTTCATGTAAAATCTCGTACTGATTCCTATTTGGTTCAATGTAAATATTGTCGAGTGTTTTTATTTTCGCTTACAGAAGGTGATTGTGTTATTCACAAACATCACATATGGTCTCAGAGATAATTTAATGCATGTTTCTTCTTAACTAGATTTACAAATGGAGAGACTCATAATGATTCACGTTTTCGTTCAGTGGATGATTTTGATGCATTTTATGTTTTGCTCGATGCATGGATAGAAAACGACATTAGCATTGATGAATGTGGTAAATGATGAACACGAAATTATTAAAAAGTGATACAAAAATTTTATTTCTAAATGTTATGTATTTTTACTTTAATTATTTTTTATTGAAAAGGTTATGAAGAAATATTGCATTTCTTTTTTACGGGGAGGTTAAGATCTCATAATGCTCAACAAATGGCAGCGGCAATTCGGTCATTGTATCATTGGAAACCCGATGAAAACTCTTTTATTATTCATTATGTTTTTTATTAAATAAGATTTATATTAAAGAATTACGAAAAAAAATAGTTTTTTTTTTAAATTACATTTTTTATGTAAAATTTACATTTACAGAATTTACGAATGAATGGTGGAATGTACGCGAAATCTGATAGTATTTAAAAAAACTTATCTGTTCTCGAGTCCATTCCATCATTCCTCATTTTCCAAGTTTTTTTCTTCTAGATTCTTCTTATTCTACTTCTTCTTTACTCAGCCCGCATCTCCCTGAGAACAGGAGACCAGCTGATTTGACTAGAGTGATCCTTTGTTTATGAGTTAATTAAGAGTACAAGTTAGCGATCAGTTAAGGGTCCCTGAATTCTGTCAAAAATCCTGTACCTTTTAGCTACACAGTTATCTAATACCGAGGTGCTTTTGTCGGGAACGGAAGGGAGAAGCAATGAGTATGTTTTTTTAAGTATGTTTTTTTAAGTATCTTTTTTTAAGTATCGGGTGAATGAGCCAGTAGACCAGGATAAATTGATGGATTCAAGCAATTGAGACAGTTGATTAGCGTTTAGTTTTAGAAAGGTGGGGTTGATGATGTTATCGGGACCAGGTACTGTAAGTTTTGATCGGAGAGCCGAGAATAGAGCAGTGGATGAGAAGTTTTCCTCCCATGAAGAGAGGGAGGTTTCAGAACAAAAAAAAAAAAAAAAAGGCAGGCAGATGTTTTGGCCATGACAGTGCTTTAGCTAGCTTGGGCCCAATCGTCAATAGAAGGATAGCTTTGGCTGATGTGCAGGTGTCAAGAACAACTCCACTATGATCCTTAACAAGGGGGGTGGGAGAACGAGGACGCTCTTGAAAAGTACTGAGGATCCAGACATTCCCTGACCTATCTCTCACTATAAGATTCCTCCAGTGTGATCGTTTATGTCCTTTTAGAGTTTCTTGCATTTCGCCTTGGTCTTCTTTAGCCATTGCCAACAGTAGTCACATCTGCATTTTAAATATTCTCACTTGGCCTTGTTCCTTTCCTGGGTTGCATTTTGACAATCAGGATTCCACCAGCAGGGCCTGGGGATAGGAGACTTGTTTTGCTTTTTAGAGATTTTAGCTTGGAATGTTGGCAGTAGATTTAGTAGATCCAGACTACGAGAAAAGTAACGATCAGACGATATAGGGTCATGAACAGAGGGTGTAATGGAATTTTTAGCGGTGAGGGTGATCCGGATGAAGGTGAGACACTGCTGGGGTTTTTTTTTGTTTTTACCCTTCGGCTGGTAAGACGAATGGGTAGGTGGTCGCTTCCATGGGATGTGTTTGGAAAAGGACAGTCAGGAGAGACAAAAACCAAATCAAGATTGGCAGAAGGCCACACTGGCCTAGCAGGGAAGTGTGTAT
Organism: Rhysida immarginata; assembly: GCA_023313115.1. Lineage (NCBI taxonomy): Eukaryota > Metazoa > Arthropoda > Chilopoda > Scolopendromorpha > Scolopendridae > Rhysida > Rhysida immarginata. Next base: position 10,779 of record JAHWFO010037836.1, read on the forward strand.
GGCATGAAGCGTAAAGTATTTCAAAATTATTTTGGAGACAGATGTCTTCTAAGTAGCGGCCGTTAAGGTTGTGATCTCCACAACCCCAGGAAGGGCGTTTTGCATTGTAGTCACGCAGCGCAACAAATGGCTTAGACAGAGAGTATGTAATATTAATCCAGTTTGTTGTTTTCAAATAGCCAGGGACATATACACTGAACAACCAGTTTATTAGAGACACCCCGCTAATAGCGTGTTGCACCTCCTTTAGCGGCGAGAACTGCCTGAATACGTTCTGGCATGGATACAACAAGTGTTGAAACCGTTACGGAGGAATAGCAGCCCAGGCTGACATCACAGTGTCCCGTAATTGGTGCAGGTTGGATGGTAGTGTGGGAAGGCGTCGGATGGTTGCTCCACTTCATTCCCATAAATGCTCGATCAAGTTGAGATCGGGCGACCGAGCTGGCCACTGAAGCAGGTGGAAATCCACGTCATGTTTTCTTTGAACCAGTCCAAGACTATTTGAGCACAGTGACAGGGAGCATTGTCTTGCTGAAACTGTCCGTCACCACTAGGGAACACAGTCATCATGAACGGGCGTACCTGATCGGCAACAATATTCAGATAGTGTGTCGCATTCAGGGATGTGTCTACGGATATCAGAGTACCCAGTGTGTCCCAACAGAAGACACCCCCAAACTAGCACTTCTCTTCCACCCGCCTGTACGGTTGTCTGCTGACAGGATGGGTCCATGGCCTCTTGCTGTCTGTGCCAGATGCGCAGTCTGCCGTCTGCATGATGAAGTAGGAACCGCAATTCGCCAGACCAGGTGTTCTTCTGACATTTGAAAGGAGAAATGCTCCAGATATGTCCGACATAACTTTCAAAGTTTTAAATTCAGTCTCAAGCAGTGTATCAATATCAACAAGAGAGTTGACTTGGCTATATGGTAAATGGAAAAGGATGCCAAATGTTCCAGGTTGGAATGGCTACATGGGGAAATGTACAGCAGATATGACATTTTCTACATCCCAAATTGTATACCTCCCTTTCACAAACTCTCCACCCAGCAGTTATGGTACTATTTACACTGTACTCAAAGTTGCAGTTGAGAAATGCAAAGATTTGAAAAGACAAACATGTTTCGTCACTTTTGACCAGCCCTTGTATATGAAGGCTCGGGATATCATTGCTAAATGTAGCGAACAGTCTAAATTAAGTAATGTGATTGTACGGTTAGGAGGTTTCCATCTGTTAATGTCATTTATGGGCACAATTGGCTACATCATGGCGGGAAGTGGTCTGAAGGAGCTGTTCACGGTTGCCTATGCAGCTGCATCTGTAGACAAAATGTTAAGTGGTCATGCATATGCAAGAGCACTTCGAGCACACATCTTAGCCCATGAGGCATTGGCAGCAATTATTCTGAATGACACCAGTCTTTCTGATTATGAGAAGTCGACAATAGAAGCAGTAATTGTAGGTGAGAATTCGATTCGGTAAGTGAAGAATGAAGTGCTGGAAACTGTGCTTCAGAAGTTGAGCAATATCTTGAATACAAAAAAGAGTAATGGAGGCACAGCAAGACTCTGGGTACAATACTTTGAGATGGTGACACTTTTGAAACAATTCGTTCAAGGTCAGGTAATTGGGAACTTCACTTGGATACTATTCAAAAGATGCTCCCCTACTTCCACGCAAGTGGGCATTTCCTGTATGCGAAATCTTCTCATCTATAATTGCAAGATATGTTTGATCTTAAGGAGAAGATAACAAAAAGTGAATACGAAGACTCTGTGCAAAAAGGATACTTCACAATACGGCGGTCTGAAAAATTCTGGTCTAGAATATGGTCTGATATGACGATTGAGCAAACATTGATGCGATCCATGAAGAGTTGTGGGGGGTTGACTCATGGCAGAGGTATGACTGATTCCACCCTAACTAAATGGATTGTTGGCAGGCCTACTTGTTTGACTGTCATAGAAAAAATAGAAGACTACTGTAACATTGCTCTCAACACATCAGAACAGCATGTAGATGCACGGAGTTCTCGCATAGCAAGGGATGATCAAGACTTTCATCTGTTTTATCAATGGTTCTTAGCACACCCACCATTCATTGAATTTGATGGCATTATGTCAATAAGTACTGGAGTAACAGGGAACAAAGATACAAATCCACAGGATGCTTATGATGTAGGAGTATTTGCATTGTCAAACAATATTGGCCAAACGGTGACAACTTGAAAGGAAGAAGGTAATTAAACCTCTTGCAACTGTCAATTCCGCCGTAAAGGTCAAATATATTTTGTATCCTGTTGAACTGCAGTTACTATTTAAAAGAATTTTATTTACCAAGAGGTCACAACAAGAATTACAGGAACATTTTAATTACGAGCTTGCTCCTTTCCCATTGTCACTTTTTGATGAGGTTGGTATGCGTAAAACTAAGAAGTCGTCTCTTTATGATGCCTTTATACCTCTTCCTGAGTGTGACCTGCCTGCAGATACTGTGTGTGTTATTGATGGGGGATTCTTGATACATAGAGTGGTGTGGCAACAGCAAGAGACGTTTAGAACCATTGCAGAAAAGTGCATTGACTACATAAAAAACCACTTCAATAGAAATCCCATAATTGTATTTGATGGATACCTTGAAAACGGAGAAAGAAGTAACAAAGCTGCTGAACGTTCTCGTTGATTAACATACAAGTCACCAGAGATTATATTTCACGAAACAATGCCTGTTGTGACAGCCCAAAACAAGTTTCTGTCAAATGATAAGAACAAGGGCCGACTTATCACACTGCTCAGGGATAGATTTTTAAAGGAAGAAATCCAGACTTTACATGCTGAGGAAGATGCTGATACACTGATAGTTAGTACAGCTATTCAGGCATCCTCTGAAGAGGACTTGGTGACTATTGTGGGTGAAGATGTTGACCTGTTGGTTATTCTTACTGCTTTAGCTGGTTCCATAAACAATGTACAGTTCCTGAAGAAAGGAAAAGGAAATATTGGAAACAAAATGTACACACATGCTCTTTCAAGTACAACTCAGATGTAAAGAAAACCATCCTTTTCCTTCATGCCTTTAGTGGGTGTGATACCACTTCAGCTTTCTTTAAGCAGGGTAAACTGAAGTTCCTGAAGCTGCTTCAAAATAATGCAGAACTTCAAGAAGCTGCGTCTGTTTTTAATGATGCACAGGCATCATTGCCGAGGCTGGAAAAAAATTTGTTCTACATCTATATGGTGACAGCGACAGTAGGTCACTTCAAGAACTGAGGTACCACTCTTTGTAAAATCACTTAGAAACATGGCTTCTCTGCCTCCAACAGAAGCTGCTCTTCAGTATCATTCTTATCGCACCTATCAGCAAGTTCAGAAATGGTTGGGAAAGGACTTGTTGGCAACAGAATGGGGCTGGAACAGAACTCAAGAGGGACTAGTTCCTATTCTTACAGATAAAGAACCTGCATCTGCAGACCTTCTGAGCATCATTTCCTGCACATGCCATAAAGGTTGCACGACAAGTAAGTATAGCTGTAGGAAAGCTGGTTTAAAGTGTTCAGAGATGTGCTTGAATTGCCATGGATTGTCATGCTTAAATTCAGAAGCTGTTTATGAGCAACAAGAATATGATGATTGTATGGACATGCAGTTACAAGATTTGTTCCAGTCTACATAATAATAATTGTAATTTTTTGTTTCCTTTTTGTGGAAAGTCATAAAATAAGTTTCTCATTAAAAATATAATTCTTCATAACCTATTGGTTCCTTGGTATCCTACTTGCAGGTTTTCTTACCACTCATGCTTGAAATAACAACTTGCAATAATCTGTAAAGTCTCATAATAACAGGATCGTACATTAGACTAACACATGGACTATCTTGGTAGGCTTGTAGTGCATAAACGGTTAGTTCTACATGAAAAATGCATAGAACACTTTTTGTAGAAAACCATCTAGGGAATTAGTTTTGTAGGAACAGTTTTGCTATCTAACTAATGGTGAGATATTTGAAAAAAATCAATTTTAGGCACCATTTTTCCAAGATGGCAGCAAGATCCGGGGGGGGGGGGGGGGAGAGGGGTGCAAAATGAATATGTTGTACGCAACAGTTTTAATAACATATTAAAATTTGTTCCAGCTTTCCCTAATTTTTTTCCTTATTCAACCCCTTTACTGACTGGCCTATTCTCACAGCTTGAGATCAATTGCTTTGGCGTATTTGTCTCGCAGGGCGAGAGGTACATCTCTTGCCCTTGCGAAAATCGGGGTTGCCTCCGGGACCAGATGTACTTGAGCAAACTGTACATCTCTTTTCAGTACATGTCTTTTCAGTTTCCCCACTGTTGGTTGGAATAGAGAAGCAAACTCCTCAAGCAAACTGTCTAGCAGGACTTGTTGATCTCGGGTAATTGTTCTTTTTTTCTGCTCATGCACGGCTTGGACCAGTGAAAACAAACTTTTAAAATCTATTTCTTTTGCAAAGCTTGCCAGCCATTCATGCCCCATCAGCCCAGTGGAATCACCCTCGATCACATACAGGTTCAGTCGCTGCGTTGTGTTCCCCACCAACACACACACATATATCTTCCCCAGGCAGCGGACCTGATGACCGGTGTAGCTTTTGAATTGCCGATCCGATTTTTCCAGGTGTATTCGTGGCTTAATCCTTCGAAGCCTGGTGATGCCCATGATCCCACATGGTGCACCGGTGTCGACCTCCATTTCTATTGGTTTATCATCGATCTTCACCTCGATGACATTTGGGTGTTCACATGCTGTACTGCTTCCTCATGTATCTTACTGAGGGTCTGAACTTTATCGGCTGGTACATCATTGGTGGTGGAACGTTTCGTGTTCCTGGTCTTAGCCCGACAGTATTTTGCTAGATGACCGGTCATTCTGCAGGAAAAGCATGTTGCTGATTTATACCAGCAGATGTCTGCCCAGTGTTGACCAGCGCATCTTCCACATTGTTTCTTCGGTAGAGACTTGCCTCTCGCAGTAGGACTACTCTCAGACCCTGATTTGGGTGAATCCCGATTTTTCCGTCGTGTCGATGAATTTCTCCTCTGGACTCGACTACACGGTACTGGCTTTGTTGAGGGTTTTTCATACCAAACGATTCGTTGGTTCACAGGAGGGCATGTTGGGAATATTAGTCACAGTCACTGCTTTGGCTATTGCCCAGGTGGCTTCCAGGTTCTGCGCTATTTCGAAGGCGACATCAAACTTCTCTGGTTGCTTGGCAATAATTTCGTCTCTAGCACCAGACGACTTTAAACCATGGAGGAACTGTTCAATGAACATCCAGTCGAGAAACGTGCCGTATTCACAATGGGCGGTGCCTTTGCGTAGACGTAACTCAGACTGTGCAACAGTTTCCTGTTCGTCTTGGACGATGGTATGGAATTTCACGCTCTCGACGTATTTGTTTCTTGGCTTATCGAAATGCACAGTCAGGATTTTCTTTGTCTTTATAGGAAATGGATTCAGGTTCCTGTGGGCTCACAAGGATTTTTAACACCTCATCCAACTCCTCCCCCCATGTGGACACGGGTGTATGCTGCGTACATATTTTCGGAAACACTGGATAATTGGAGCACCCACTTGAACTGCTTAAAATATTCGGAAACGGTCGCTTCCTTCTCGGGCCGGTAAGCTGGCATCACGAACGGAGGAACTCTGGTAGGGGGGTGGTTCTCCTGAGTCTGTGCTACGGAAGTCGCAGGCGCAGTCGCCATTTGTGCGACCGCTGTATCGGTTGCTGTGTGGAAGGCTGTGGCTATCATCTTAGACAGTTCTTGCATAAGTTCGGGTAGAAATGCCATGGTGGATTACAAGGAATAGTTTTGAGGTAAGTGGCTTCTAATTTCTTAAAAAATTCACTCCCCAATTATGGCTGTTCTGTTCTTTCACGCCGAACATTCGTTTACTTCCAGAACGATAGTCTTTTCGCTCGACTGTTCGTGCCTCTTCCCCACGAGGATCCCACTTCTGACACCACAGTTATGTCTATTACTTAAGATATAGAGAAGGGAAAGGCATTTACCTCGTTTCAGGTGTGGCTACTGGAATGCATGGGCGAAAGTAAACGAGACGCTTCGAGGCAACATGGAATCTGCGGCTGAGAAATCCGCATCATCTTCGTTATTTTAACAAAGATGAAACAAAACAATGGCCTGATAAAACCTGTCACAACAGTTTCCATGTTTGCAGCTCAACAATGGCTCACTTCTTGACTGCCGACACAACAGTGATGTCTCCATGTTGTTACATGGGATCTCCTGACCACGTGGGAGAGGGTTTTATCCAAAAAACTTACAATCCGTTGTAAGTGACCCATGTCACAATTACCCTCCCTGTTGAGACGTCCGAGATGTTCGTCAAGGTACTTGCACTGTCACAGTCACATCCAGCCTGGTTGGTTACTCGTCATCCTTAATGAAGTTGGTGGCATCCACTCTTGGGCGACGCCGGAGTTCATATGGTCCTTGATTCCTGTGAACTCCTTGATCGTAGGACATCTTGTTGCACTGCCCCATTGTCCTGAGGCTGGGCTTGACATGCCCGAGGGACGCAATCAGCTATGGGGCTTCATCCTCCTCTTCCTTCGTGTCATCGGCAGTAGGTGGTGGTCTCTGAGTTCGGGTTCTATGATTGTTTCCCCCAGAACATAAGTCCCTCCCATGCCGGCTTCAACCTGTCGATATGAACAAACTGCAAATCCCGTGTCCCAGAACTCTGAATTTCATAATTTACTTGACTGAGTTTATGCGTGATGTGGTAAGGATCCCCGTATCGGTGTCAGAGCTTATTTTTTCCTTTAGCTTTAATAAGGAGAAAGACCACCTAGACTTCTACCTTGATTACTTCTATAGACTTTCGTGCACCTACGTACCTCACTTTCAGTATTAGCAGTGCTCAGCCTAGCATTTGAGCAGTCATTTCCGATTTATATTTCCCCCGGATCTATGTTGTTTTCCTCGTGGCGACCCCTTTCTATTGTGTGTGAGGGTCTCGTCCATAAAGGAGGTATGCCGGAGTGTCTCTGGCACTGGAGTTACATGTAGTGTGGATGCTAAAGAGAGTGCTGTTCAGATATTGGTTCCAAACGTAGGGTTTGCCATTACACAACGTCTGAGTGTCTCGAGAATGTACTGATTCAACGTAGTGTTTGCCAGACCATTTGAGTTGGGTCGATAGGCAGTAGTGCACACACGGTTGTGTTATTCCTAAATCATCCAGGATGTTGCGCATAACCTCTGAGGTGAAGTTTGCCTCCCTGTCGGAAATTAATTCCTTAGGAACACCATAATGGCAAATTGTATTTTTCGACAGAGGCCTTAGCAACAGTTGTGGCTTTTTGGTCTTTTGTTGGAATTGCCTCAGGGTACCTTGTCATCATTTCAATACAGAAAAGAAGGTACTTGTTGCCATTAACTGTTTCAGACATTGGCCCGACGATATCAAGGGCAACTTTTTTGACGGGATAGTTGGCCTTCATTCCGGCTTGGAAGGGGCTGTCCCTTTTTCTAGGGAGCACTTTCGGCATGCATGGCAGGTGCTTATATACTGGCTGACATATTTATTCATTGATGGCCAGAAATAAGGATTTTCTTAGGGCATCAATTGTTTTATTTATTCCTTTGTGACCTGCTAATTTGTTGTCGGGTCTACAACAATTGGGTGGATGACAATTTGGTGAACGGCAATTCGGTGAATATCAATTCGGTGAATGCGGCAATTCGGTGAATGTCAATTCGGTGGACGTGACCATTCGGTGAATGTCAATTCGGTGGACGTGACCATTTGGTGAACGTCAATTTGGTGGACGCGACAATTCGGTGGACGTCAATTCGGCGGATGTCAATTAGGTGGACACAAAAATTCGGTGAACGTCAATTGGGTGGACGACAATTTGGTGGAAATGCAAAGTCGATCGAGATTTTTAAATCACCAAAGTCAATTTGAGTATTTAACTCGTTTGTTTATAACTGACACATCATTATTGCAATTACAAAGCAATTTGCTTCGTTCATTTTAGGTCGAAGTCATTTTATATGCAGGAATATTTTATTTATTATTTATTAGCTTACAAATAAATGAGATTATTTCTTTATTAAATCATTTTGTAAAAAGTGTAACATTTTCTATTTTGTTTTATTTCTAAGAGTTCCATTATTCAATTAAAAATGCTGTTATTCTTAAATTACTACTTAAGCTCGTTAAAATAGGCACAATAGGAATTGGGTAGATAGATGTAATTTGACATTAATATAGCACGGTGACACCCCCCCCCCCTAAAGTCTGGTTTAATATGAAAAGGAGGGGAGGACATAGGGTAGAGTTCATTTTATTTTTAGGTTGAAAGGGTTGATCCCTAATATAACTACTTCCCCCTTTTAAGAGAATTGAAATGACTGTCTTCAAAATGTACAGTCAAGTTGAAGTTTTAATATAAAAATATTACAAGTAAAATATATACAAAAAATATAAATAAGTTACAGAAAAAAAATATACAAAAACAAATTACAGCTTTGGGAAAGTGTATAGTCTGCCCTGCTTGTAATATAGAAAGATGATTAGAGGGGAGGACAGGGGATAGACTTCATTTCGTTTATGGGTTGACAGCATTACTAAAGCCATTTGACCCCTGTTAAATTTTAGCTTCTCCCCCATCATCCCCCAAAAGGTTAACAGGATTAAAAACTCAACACACATGAAATTTATACAGAATTTTGGAAATCATTTCAAAAGCTGAGAGGAACATATAACTGAACAAATTTTCTTTATGTAATGTTTTTTCTTTTTGTTATTATTTAAAAAAGTGATGAAGAATAAATATGAAAATTATTTGATTTTTATTATATTTTATATATTTTTGTTGTTACAGTTTTATCTGTGATTGACCGATTTCATTGGCACCGCCCCTTGCCATGACGTCAGATCAAGTGACTTGGTGGTGGGAAAACAAAACCGCATAGCATGTTAGTAGACGGGGAGAAAACCAACTTTGTAGCTTGTCTCCAATCTTGCATGCTTTTTATTTTTTTTAATAAATGGAATCAGGATTGAGGACTAAGTCACTTGAAAGTTTTGGTAGGCTATAATCTGACTATAGCTTCCGAGTTTAAAAAAACATCAACCTGATAAAAATACGGGAACGTAGTTTCCATTATTCCTCGTGGAATCTATATAAACATGCATAGATAGAAGCAATTTTCCACGTGTTCGCAAAAGAAAACTGAGAAACTTCATGAATTATGTGTGAAATTCAAGCATCCCGATATAAAACTTGAAATAGAAGAAAGTTACTGCAGGTATACGGCCGGATAAATCGGCTGTTAGATAGATAGATAGATAGATAATTCAGTTTTATTTCCTATTTTGTATATACAAAAAGTGGAAAATACATACGCTTTCACAGTTGTTTACATACACATTTACTACATATGCATCTTTACGTATAATATATTTCAATTAAACCGTTACATTGCGAATCTTTTCATATATTAATTATATATGTACACCACAGAAATTATTTTGGTTCTTGCTAGTTTATTCTTCTGCTTCTCGTCCCTCACAATTTCTTACCTTCTCTGTTTCTTTTAAAAATTTAACTATTTGCCAATTGACCGAATTCCCCCCTAATAATATTTTTTCTCAGTTTTCCACTTTACTTAGATTATGTGCTCTTCCTGCTACTTCCAGTTCTTTGCACATAAAGAGAATGTGTTCCGCCGTCTCCTTTGCCTTTCCGCACACTCTGCATTTCTTTTCATCCTCCGAAAACCCTATTTTTTCAGCCCTCCATTCATTTCCCCCTCTCGCCCTTGCCCATAATGCCCTATCTTTGTCCTTCACTCTCATACCCATATATCTTTCTCTTTGCAAGTGTTCTTTAATTTCACTATAATAGCTGCAATAGCTTGACTTCTTTATCTTTGTGTTCCTTTCGCTTATTTCCCTCTGTACTAACTCCAGCATAACCTTCTCATTTGCCTCTCTTCTGTTTGCTTGATCGCTGCACCATTATTTCACAATCTCATCGGATATTTCTTCAGCCATTTTCTGCAACCACTGTATTTTTTCCCCTTCTTTAAGTACTTTTCTCACTGCTTCCCAACAGCTTTTGGGGATTCTGCCATCATGCATCTTCTCTACACTCTCTATGTAATCTAATGTTCTTTTGCATGCTCCAATCTTTAGGCTCATTCTCCCCATTTTACCTAGCATTATATATAACGGTGTATTATTTTGCCAGCCTATAATACTGATTGTGTATCGTTTCAATGGTTTTGTCGCATTCCCACCCCCATACTTCCGCCCCATAGTAAATAACACTCTTCACCAACGAATCAAATAGTCTCATTTTAACCCCCACATCCGTAATATTTGCTCTTCTTCCTATTCCCCAAGTCATTCTCATAGCTATAGTCTCCTTTTCTTTTACTACCTGTTTCTGTTTCGTCCAGAAGTTTTTTGCCCGAGATATTTATATTCGTTAACTATTTTTATTTCTTTCCCTCCCCACCACCAAATTTCCTTCCTGCCCCTTTTCCCACCTCTCCGAAAAATGATAAGGTTCGACTTCTCCATATTTATGATGAGTCTCCTCTCTGTTAAGAACCTTATCGTCCTGTTTATCATGCATTGAAGATCACCTGGGTCCGTTGCTACCATGACTGTATCATCTGCATACATTAACGTGTATATTTTCGTTTTGCCCATTTTCACCCCACCTACCCCACTCCTACTTAGATGCTCCTCCAACTCGCTTATGAGTACTTGTAATGAGTGGGGCTCATTACGTAGCCCTGCTTTTCTCCTTTTCTGGTCCAAAACCGGTTTGTTTTTCTTTTTCGCCCCCCCCCCTCATTCTGCATGTAGTTTCCTTGTAAATATTACGTATCATTTGCAGAAAGTTCCCTTTTATCCCTATCGTTTCCAGTCTTTCCCAGAGTACTTCCCTATCTATATTGTCAAAAGCTGCTTTCAGGTCATTGAAAAACTCATATAATTTTGCCACCATTTGAGTTTGTCATCTGGTCTATCATGCATTGTAGGCTAAAGATATTCTGTGGTGCCGTGCTCTGCACGGAAGCCCGCTTTTGCCTCCAGCATTATCTGGTTCTCCTCAATCCATTTTGTCAGCTGGGTGTTTAATATTCTCATAAAAACTTTGTATGTAATGGATGTTAAACTAACCCCTCTATAATTTGCTGCCTTATTCCTTTCACCCTTCTTGAATAACAGACAAATTAATATTTCACACCACTGTTTCGGCACTCTCCGTGTCAAACACCTGTTTATACAGCCGTGTCAGTACCTTTACTACCGCTCCGCCTGCATTTTTTATGTATTCCGCTGGTATTCCATCCATCCCCATTGCTTTATTTGCCTTCCAAGTTTCCTCTCCAGTGATTTCTCCATTTAGCTCACTCTGGTGTTCGTCCTCTTCATGCTTCTTTGTTGACTCTATCATGTTACTAGTCTCCTCGTCATTCTTTCCCTCCAATAGTTTCATAAAATGTTCTCTCCATTCTTCTATTTTAATTCCCACCCTCTCCATCCTTTTCTTTTTCCTGTGTTTGTTTATCAGCCCCCAGAAATCTCGACTGTTTCTGACTGTTCTGATCTTATCGTTCCATCCCCTTACTTCATCCCTCTTCTTCTGTTTACATATCCTTTGAAACTCTCTTTTTTCCTTGATATGTTCTTCCCATAACACCTTCATGCCATCCTTTCTCATTTCCTCCAATTTTTTCTTCACTTCCTTCTTTTTCTCCCTGCACTCTTCATCGAACCACGTGCTTCCCTTCTGCTTGCCTCCCTTCTGTGTGCCTCCCTTAGTACCTCTTACCATTCCCATTTCTGCCCCAATATTCTTCATGCTTTTCTCAAACTGTTCCAGTTCTTCTGTGGTTCCATTCTCATGCCTCATCCTCCCGAAAATTTCCGTGCACCTATTGATGAATTCTTTCCCTTTCTTTTCCTCCCATACATGCCTCTTTCCTTCCTCCTCATATTTTTCTCCTGCTAATGCTGCCCTGAGTTCCAAGATAATCGGTTGATGATCAGAGATGATTTCTTTGCCTACTTTAAAATCCTCAATGTTATCCATACATTCTACACTGACCACTGCGTAGTCTATCACTGACCTTCCATTCCCTCCTATGAAGGTCCACTCACCTTCCTCATCCCCTTTTGTTCTGCCGTTTATTATTACCCATCCCATCTCTTCACATATTTGTAACTTATTTAAACCCTCTTTATTCACTATGACATCTCTCGATTCCTGCTTATTTCCCATCATGTTAGTTATACATCCCCAAGTCCGCTGTAATGATTTGGTGAAATATGTCACCACATGTAAAAGAAAAGGAAAGGGTTGATTGGAAAGGAAATAGTCAAATTCTCAATTTAATTAAAATATATATATATGTATATAAAGTTTTATTTACAAAGATAACATATTTCTCATAAGTCTAAATAAATATAAGATTGAATGATGCAATTATAATAATCTATGATATTCCTCAATGAACTAAACCACGATCACTGTATTTAAAATCATGCTTATAACCAGGCAATATATTCAAAGTTCTGTGCTACCCACGTGCGGGGGCGTGACCTTAATTGGGCCTTGGGACAAACCCAAACCTTCGTACGTGGCAGCAAGGGAGGGTGGATTTGTTAGAGCTCAAAAAAGCGTACACACAGTGTGCTTCAGATCAGCAATAATTTTAATAACTAGTCAGTTGCTTATAAAACATACTGGAAACCAAATTCTAATTATGAGACACTTAATGTTTTACAATAAAATTGGGGCCCCTAAAAAGAAAATAATCAATAACATTTAACTAAATCCCTATTTGCGAAAAACAGCCCCTATAGGTGTCGCCACATGAAATTCAAGATGGCGAACGGAGAAAGGTAACGTGTGACCCGATCGCGTTGAAGAAATCATACGATGGAGAGAAATAGTTTTACTATCAATTTTTTCGTATGGATGTTGCTAGAAGAAGGGAAATAAGAACTGAAGGCCAAGTACATCATTTGTTATGGTTACACTGCAAAATCGGACTTGCAATTTACAGTTATTTTCGCAATTATTATTGATGTATTGTTAAAGTCAAATAATAATACTTGTTTGCTAAATTACGTAAATAATGAATAAAGGATCATAATTTTTTCTAGAATAATAGCATTTAATATTCAATTATTTTCAATATTTGAATACACACACTTATTGGAGTACAAATTTCTCAGCAGGTAGACAATAAAAATATAAATTTCAGGGAAAAACAAAAAGAAAAATCCAACTATTTGCAAGAACCTGAAATAAATATTGCGGGAAATGAATGTGGATATGTTATGTATAGTACAAGAAAAAATTGACTCTTTAACCACAAGAAAAAGTAAATAATAAAAAGAAAAATACGACCTAATCCTCTTTTTAGGATTAGGTCGTATTTTTCTTTTTATTATTTACTTTTTGTTGTGGTTAAAGAGTCAATTTTTCTTGTACTATAGGTAGACAATTTGTGGATAATTCTTAAGTAAACAAGCAATTTAGTTTTTAAAGGGGAGTGAGATATTCATGAAAATAAAGGTTTTCAAAAACGTAATTATATATACTCTTATTATGTTATTTACAAATCGTGATTATAGAATACAGTCGAACCCTGATAACTCGAATCTTCAGCGGACCAGATAAAAAATTTGAGTTATCAGGTTTTCGAATTAACCAGTAAATCGAAAACAAGGCTAGAGGACAATTATAAAGATTCCATAATACTCACAATGTTTTTATAAATTCGAATTTTTTTTTTATGAGATCCATTTACAATTACAGTACGGACCTCGTAATTTGCGGTGCGTTTTAATGCAAAATCAGCTCCAATCTCGTTTTGGCATGGCTTCCGAATTCTACTTCCGGTTTGAAAAATATTCGAAAAGCATCTCTTCGCGATTTTTGAGCATTTATTTTTCATCTGACGACATTTATGATAAATGTAAAAATGTTTTACATTCAAAAAGTGACAGAGAATTCACATTTTTCTCAAATTTCCATCACTTTTACATCAACAAAGGCAGTGTGATCTGAAGCGTTTCGAAAGAAGATTCGAAAATAAAATAGCAACGGCCATTCGGAAGTGCATGGCTACTTCTAAAAATTCACTCGCGATGGGGGGGGGGGGGGAAGGGCCCCTGGTAAGCAGGCACCGATCGATCATTTATCAAGTCGAACTCTTTAACTTTTATTTTCATGTTAATTCTTCGTTACTTTTCGTATTTTTTTCGAATGGCTTGCAACATTTTTGAATTTATAAAAATAAAGAGTTCTTGATCTTTTGTATACTTGCCTACTTATTTGACTGCGCATGCATGAGGAGGGAGGAGGAGGAGGGGGGGGGGGTCATTCGAGAGCTCCTGGTATCTAACATGAAAGTTAATGAAGAATTGAATTGTATCCCTTTTTATGAGGAAGGGATACAGTAACCCTGAAGTATTCCGAATTTTATAACTCTCCTAGTCAGCTATGCACTTTTATTTGTTGATACTGGGGTGGATGACTGTTACTTACACCTGCAATAATCCGTTTATTTTAGCGTAAACAGCGCTGTGTGGACTACTTATGAGCGACTCAGTTTTACCATTATAGCGCTTATCTATCATTTTAAACAATCTTTAGATTACTAGATAACCACCAATTAATGTTCTACCCTGTCGGTTTTAACCATCATTCACTAGAAAGTAGTAGGTGATATAACAGTTTAAATAGAGCGTCCGCATAAACGTTTTATCCCTTTTTGCGCTCAAATGCTCAAGAAACACTTTGGGAAAAAAGTAGTTCCACAATTAAGGGAAATAAATTCCGTGCTAGGAGTTGTTCTTGTTTTGTAATAAACTATTTCCTTGATTAAAGTTAAATTCCCGTGGCACTAATAATAAATAAAACAACTGCACCGAACTCGTTGGCAAGATGTTTTCTTGTCTTTGGTGACTTTCGGAGACAAAAGAGCATCCATGTTGAATCGGGTTGCAAAATACGAATCACGCTAATTTGAGCCATCTTTACTGGTACTAAATCGACTTCCACAGCGTGTTCAGACGTTTTTCCTTGAATAAAAACGATCCATCATCACTGTTGAACCTCAAGTTTATTCGTCACTTACAGAAAATGGGATTTTTCCTGACCGCCATTTTCGAATCAGATGCTAAAACAATCGCTTGCGCTCATCGCTAAGCTCCCACTCCTCAAAACGTCCGTCGCTTACGCTAATTTCTTATCAAAAAAAAAAAACTTAACAATGCTAAAACAGTTTTAGAAAACTTGCAGTTTTATCGAGAATTCCACCCTGCTACAACAAAGCCCAGCCTCTCTGGCTAGGGCATTGTTGCAGAGGAGGGAATTCTCAATCTCTCAACAACAATTACTCTGACTAAAACGACAATTTACGTTAAAACAACCAAATATTCAACCACACAAACCTATTTTTAAAACAACTGCCACACTATCATGAAAATTAATCATGCGAGCTAAACACTTGTACCCAAATTAACTAAGTACACACGCAATCCACACTCACACATGAGCACACCTCCCCGACCAAATGAACCTCACAGTCACACACGCCCCACCAAAAAACAACAAAAGAACAATGTTCTTTCGCCTAACAAACACCTTTTACACTAATACACATATATCCCTCAATAATGTTTATACTTTACTCTGCCAGTACACAGGTATCAGCCCTCCGTGATATGTCTTTAAACGGGTTGATCATCCATGCCGGTTTTTCAAGCTGGCCTGTTTTCCCTGTTTTCAAGTTGACCATACACAGTAGCACCACCCACCTTACATCCGGTATCTACACCCCGTTTTTGGTGAGTCCCCATCCTACCTGAACTTCCGACCGACTTAGGTCCACTAATATTCTCGATCTTTTGCCCTGTCGCTTGGCATGACTCTATTGCTTTGTTTGACTTTTGGGTGGCCCTTTTAACATCCCATTCCTCCTCAGTTTGAACCGTTACTGACGTCATAACTTCACGTTTACAGTTGACACCCACATCCACCTTTACTATAATATCATCCTTGGCCTCAGTACCTACGGCAATATCCCTTGTGTCTGGCCCCAGGTCTAAAGGCTCATCTTATACCATAATCTGTCTCTCAGACAACTGAACTCGGTTCCTGCACACTATTTGCATATCGTGAAAACGAACTCCTTTTATTTTGATCCTATCGTTCGGTAACAGTTGCATCACCTTAAATGGGCCAAAATACGCTCCCTGTGTGATACCCTTACATGCCACCATCACATAGTTATTAGGTGCCACTATTCCGTTATGTGAGCGTGGCTTATCAAACGCATTAGCGGCAGTGTTCATATCAGCACTCTCACCTTTTGTTCCTTGGGTTTCTATTTCCTCCTGCGTGCACAATGAACATACGAAAGATACACCATCCAAAATATCTGTCCCTAAAATCTATCATAGGGCCTATCTTCAAAGGAATGTAGCAGGAAATCACACTTGGGCAAAACTCGTCCACGTATTTTAATATCAAGTGTAGCTTCCTGCTTTATGTGCATACACCCCCCATTTTCACCCCGGACCATAGTGTCCACATCATGTATAGGGGCTTGCGGCAGCTCGTGGCATAGCTCAGTATCCAGGAACGACACCTGGGATCCGGTATCTACCAGCGCATATCCAGCAGCTGGCCATGGATCACTACTCCTATGCGATATAGGCGATCCTGCCCATGCTTCAGCACAATCTGTGCCGTCTCATGCGTTTTCTGCTGCCGACAGTCGCGAGCATATTGCCCGGAGGCACCGCATTTATAACAGGTCACTTCCCCTCTTGGACCCCATGGCTTTGCTCCCCCTTCCTTTAATAATTTCTCCAACATCTCTTTCACCTCCTTAAGTTCCCTTTTGCAGGAACATTCCTTACCGCACGTGGCTCCAGGGCTTGATACACGCCCCCTCTCACGCGCCTTGCTTCTCGGAGCTGTCAGCAATTCCTCATCTTCCACATCTGCCGGGTTGGCGTCTAACTTCACCCTACTACTATCCCCGTGATGTCCCCTCTCCAACTCCTCCGATTCCATCGCATACCTTACCGCGTCCTGGAATGTCTTGGGGACAGTGGCCTTCAGTAGTTTTTTGTGAGGCAGGAGGGTACCATGCTTGAAACACTTGAAGTAATAGATCATCATGTGTAGCTGCCATGGCAGGATTGGCTTGTATGAACTGATCCATTGCAAGTTGCAAGCGCCCCGACAAGTCTAGGACCATCTCCTGGCGCTGCACAACGTCGTACAGCTCTTTGCCGTACTCCCGATCAACCTTGACCCGGCCAAACACCTGTCCAAGTCTTGATCAGAACTCGGCATAGCTGTCGACGTCGAACAGCTCCAGTTCAGCGGCTTTATGAGCCGCATTCCCTTTAAGTTTCCATTTGGCAACGGTGAGCTTAATCTCATCTGTCCAAAATCCAAGGGCGCCAATACTCTCAACTGCTTTTAAAAAGCTCGACACGCTGATACCCGTCCCATTGCCGGAGAACACTGGCACCGTGCCAGTATAGCCTGCCATTTTAAGCTCAGGTAAAACGTCACTACCCTCTGCCCCTTCTGCTAGTTATATTCCTGTAACACACACAAACAATTACCTTTTGAACTACTGCCAAACTCACGCACCAAGAATGCTTCCGAAGCACACTGTTTTAAGGTGACCTCGATAATCCGGATTATTCCGAACTAACGAGTCCCTGTTCGAGCGCCATTATGTGCCACCCACGTGCGGGGGCGTGACCTTAATTGGGCCTTGGGACAAACCCAAACCTTCGTACGTGGCAGCAAGGGAAGGTGGACTCGTTAGAGGTCAAAAAAATGGACACACAGTGTGCTTCAGATCAACAATAATTTTAATAACTAGTCAGATGCTTATAAAACACACTGGAAACAAAATTCTAATTATGAGACACTTAATGTTTTACAATAAATTTGGGGCCTCTAAAAAGAAAATAATCAGTAACATTTAACTAAATCCCTATAACGTGGAAACTCGTCATAACGAACAATAAAGTAAACAAAACCGTTTACATAATCTCATCGCAATCATTACTTCAAAGCATGGCACACACAAGTGTCCCACTGTTGTTCAATCAAAATAGCCCAGGTATATCAGTTATCCCCCTTAGTCTGACAGAGTTATGCTAATCATAGACGCAGTCAACTCAAACAAGCGTCGTGTATCCCTTTTTATGAGGGAGGGATACAGTAACCCTGAAGTATTCCGAATTTTATAACTCTCCTAGTCAGCTATGCTCTTTTATTTGTTGATACTGGGGTGGATGACTGTTTCTTACACCTGCAATAATCCGTTTATTTTAGCGTAAACAGCACTGTGTGGACTACTTATATGAGCGACTCAATTTTACCATTATAGCGCTTATCTATCATTTTAAAGAAAATTTAGATTACTAGATATTTAAGCTACAGCCTTTAGCTAACTACCAATTAATGTTCTACCCTGTCGGTTTTAACCATCATACACTATAAAGTAGTAGGTTTTCATATAACAGTTTAAATAGAGCGTCCGCATAAACATTTTATCCCTTTTTGCGCTCAAACGCTCAAGAGACACTTTGGGAAAAAAGTAGTTCCACAACTAAGGGAAATAAATTCCGTGTTAGGAGTTGTTCTTGTTTTGTAATAAACTATTTCCTTGATTAAAATTAAATTCCTGTGGCACTAATAATAAATAAGATGACCTCACCGAACTCGTTGGCAAGATGTTTTCTTATCTTTGGTGACTTTCGGAGACAAAAGAGCATCCATGTCGATTCGGGTTGCAAAATACGAATCACGCTAATTTGAGCCCTCTTTACTGGTACTAAATCGACTTCCACAGCGTGTTCAGACATTTTTCCTTGAATAAAAACGATCCATCATCGCTGTCGAACCTCAACTTTATTTGTCACTTACAGAAAATGGGATTTTTCCTGACCGCCATTTTCGAATCAGATGCTAAAACGATCGCTTGCGCTCATCGCTAAGCTCCCACTCCTCAAAACGTCCGTCGCTTACGCTAATCTCTTATCAGAAAAAAAACTTATTAAAGCCCAGCCTCTCTGGATGGGGCATTGTTCCAGAGGAGGGAAATCTCAATCTCTCAACAACAATTACTCTGACTAAAACGACAATTTAGTTAAAACAACCAAATATTCAACCACACACACCTATTTTTAAAACAACCGCCACACTATCATGAAAATTAATCATGCGAGCTAAACACTTGTACCCAAATTAACAAAGTACACACCTATACACATGCAATCCACACTCACACACGAGCACACCTCCCCCACCAAACGAACCTCACACTAACTCACAGTCACAGTTCCATGTCTATATTGTTTTCCCCCATAGAATTGACACACAGTAAGTTTTAATATAAGACATGTAGATGGATAGCATATACCTCACTATTGTTATTTCATCTTCCAATTTTGTGGCTCCTTTCTGTCTACATGTGGTTTAGCTCTCATTCCTCACTCCTCGTTCTCCGTCGTCTCCTTTAGCTCGCCAGTGCTGAGTTCTGAGTCGCACCCTTTTTGTCCCTCCTCAGGTTACCCCCATGCCCCCGAACGGCTGACTCGGTGTCTCCACCTATCAGCGCTCTTGAGCAAACATGGCGGCCCTCCCAATAGAGGACGCAAGTATTTAATCACTAAATATTGACAAATGTCACACCTTCCCTTTTTCCAAAGGGCACGCAATCCATCCACCTGACCAACTCATTCGTATTGTCCTAAGTGCATTCTCTTGTAATCTATCGGGGTCTGTTGCTGCATGTTGTACCTTCCTTGTCTCCCTATTTCCATCTGCACCTCCGTCTCGATGGGTGCAGCTACTTTCTGACTTTGGGCTGTTTCTCGTTCTCGCATTGCTCTGCTTCCTGTCGTGAAAGCTGCCATCTCCTCGTCTTCTTCCTCGTCCTTGCTTTCGTTCCTGTGGACTCTCCGAGCTGATTGTCTTCTTGGCTTCCGTGTGGCTGGTATCTGAAGCAAATCACCTATGCACATCTTAATACTATCAACATGTACCATGTGTCGATCCTTAATCCTAATCCCTTCTATCTCAAAATTAACCTTGTTTAGTTGTTTGATGATCCTGTTAATTCCCTTATGTCCCGCCAGTGGGTTAGCATGTGCTATCTCAATAAGTTTTAGCTTAACCTCCTCCCACACACACAATTTCTTAGTATCCCTATTCCTGTATTTCCTTTGCCTCATAACATTTGGATCTATCCAGAGTAGCTTGCCTTCTTCCATGATGTACAGACCTCTCCCCATCCTATAATTCCTTTGAGACCTTCCTTCCATTAACTGCCTCATTATACTTTCCAAATACAGGTCATTTCTCTGTGATTTGCAAATTAAGTCTTTTAGATTTTCTGGGATATCTCCACAATCTCGTTGCAAATGCCATTACATGGATGGGACAGCATGTCAGCGATCTCATTTTCAGTGCCCTTAACATGGCTTATCTGGATATCATATTGCTGAATTTCCAATGACCACCTCAAAAGCCTCTGGTTGGCATTCGACATTGTTGCTAGGAATGTTAATGGTTTGTGGTCAGACATGACATTTACCCTGAAACCCAATACCATACTCTGAAACTTTCTAAGGGCCGTAACAATGGCCAAGCACTCTTTCTCGATTACAATGTAATTTCTTTGGGCCTCATTGAGCTTATGACTATAATAAGCTATAGGTTTCGTACCCTCATCATATTTTTGCTGCAATACTGCACCTATGGCCCCAGCAGAGGCATTTGTAAACAGGAAGAAGGGTTTTGCAAAGTCCGGGGCTGAAAGAAGGGGTGGAGCTGCCAATACTTTCTTAATTCTTTTAAAAGCTCTTTCACTATCCTCAGTCCACTTGAATTCCATTCCCTTCTTAGTCAGTTCTGTTAATGGTGTTAAAATGTTTGACAGGTTTTCAATAAACGGACGATAGAAATTAACTGCCCCCATAAATGATTGTGTCTGCTTTATGTTGTTCGGCCACGGCAAGTTTCTAATATCTCTCACATTTTCAGGATCAGGAGCAATCCCTTCTCCAGATATAATATACCCTAAGTATTTTATCTCCTTCATGCAGAATTTACATTTCGCAGGCTTCATGATCAAGTTCTTAAGTCTACATTTTTAAAATAGCCACTCAAGCAGTTCCAAGTGCTCCTCGAAAGTTTCACTGTAAACCATTATGTCATCCTGGAATACGTATATTCCTTGACCTAACTTTTCGTTTACTAAATCAACCATAAAGGCTTGAAATGCATGGACTGAGTTTTTTGCTCCTTGTGACATACGTTTTAATTGAAATTTCCCCCTATGGGTTTGGAATGCAAAACATTCCCTTAGATTCTTGGCCAAAGGTAGCTGGAAATGCCCAGAGTTTAGGTCAATGACCGAAAAGTATCTGTACCCATGCAGATCATTCAAAAGATCTGAAATTCTCGGCAAAGGGAAGTCCAGACGCTGTGTTAATTCATTGACCTTCCTAAGATCCATAGTTATTCTAATATCCCTATTCTCCTTCTTTATCACATAAAGAGGGGAATTCCATCTTGATCTGCTCTTCTCTATTATGTCTGCCTTTAAATACTGATGTACGGGTCAGGGGGATAATATTCATAGAAAATGGTCAAGTTACTGATTAGACTAAATTTATGAAAAGACTGCGCAAGTGAATTATACTATTCACAAAGTATTTTATGATAACGATTCAAGTCTATCCCCACTTACATACTAATACCTCCACACACACAGGGTCGGCCGAAGAGGGACGAATAGGCACTCAGACTGACTTAACAATAATATATAACGTTTATTAATCATTCAACGAAATTATATAAAACAATATCGTTTAAATTGTAATGTCAATGATAATGATAATTCAATAATAAAATGCAATTAAGATAAGGTTCAATTCAAGGTTCAGTAATAGAATAATTCAGTCTGTAATTAAGAATAACTTATATCAGTAGAGTCTGTAATTAAGAATAAAACATGATTTGATATAAGGACTTGGTAATCAACTAATAATGTAAACAACAAATGAATATGTCAAGGTATGAATTCGGACATTTAAGACTTATAAACAATAATTATTAATTTCTGGAATTTACTGTACTTCTGAATCAATTAAACACAATAACTTTATTAGAAATTGTAGTATAAACTGCTAATTTAAACACTCTGTGACTCAAGTAAGTTGAACTGATTTGATAATTAATCAAAAATAGAAAATAACGTGTAACACACGAATTGGACTGTAAATGTTTAAATGTTTTCTCATTGAGAACTAACGTAACTGAATTAGCTACAATGTAGTGATAATGAAATCTAAACCAATAAAAAGATTTAAAACGTATAATGTTACTGAATAAAAGACTGTATCTGAGAACTAAAGAATATTCTCAAACAATTTGAAGGGATTAAGATAGAAATTAAAGAGAATATAAATTTCAATTCTTTACAATAAGGTAATTCTTAATGAAAGTGTATCTGGCTTTCCCACTATGTAATTGGATCAACTAATCCTTTCCCAACTAAAGATAATAAGACAATACTATGCAGGAATGTAAATGTATGAAAGATCAAAAGAATGGCTCATATGAGACAAGAATAAATTTAGGCTGTACCATGTCTTCTCAATCTGTCCGCTCGGAAATCGCTCTCGTTCTCTTTGCTACATCGGCTCGGCTGGAG
This sequence comes from Rhysida immarginata, assembly GCA_023313115.1. Lineage (NCBI taxonomy): Eukaryota > Metazoa > Arthropoda > Chilopoda > Scolopendromorpha > Scolopendridae > Rhysida > Rhysida immarginata. The sequence goes on from JAHWFO010037836.1 coordinate 33,583, forward strand.
GGGGGGTCGTCTCGTCTCGTCCACGAAGTGGCTCGAAGATTTCTCATCTCGGATCTTGCTTCTAATAAGGGAACAGGATACCTTTCGGGGCTCAGTACGCATTCTTGAACTAATGCGATTAATCCTCTGGTTACTTCAATTTGTGGAGATGGTTCTCAGCTTGACGGGAACTCCTTAAAATACCTCGGTAAATCGAGCTAACTAAACTTTAAACTTGCTGATTACATTTTAATAAACTAGAACTCAAGACTAGATTAATCCTAAAATTTAAAAGTTCCCATCTGGAATCAAATGATCATCAGATGGAGGCCGAATTAGCATAAAAATTTAAAGAGTAGTTCGCCGCACTCTCGGCTACGGGAATCGTTACATTTTCTACTGACTAATTCTTTCTCTTAGAACAATGGGCAACACACTTTCAATTTCGACAGCCAATCATACGCTGGTTAACCTTCACAAAAAAATATGTATCTATCTGTCAATCAAAACTTGTTGAATCCTCTCCTAACTGTTTCTGTACTAAACAAACTCTTTGGCATTCACGTGATCAATTCTTGTCTTTAGCTCCCTTCAGATTTCAAAGTTCGAATCTTTCATTCTTTCTTCTTGCTTTCCATCTGACCATCCGGTTCTCATGTTTACTTGTCTAACTCTAGCTTCTTTGGTCCTTGAAAACAAATCTTTCAAGCAAAACAATGATGTTTAAACTGATTCTTACTTTCTCCCTCTGTCAAACATTAAAATTGGTTGTCTCTTTAGCAACTCTTAAACCCACGCAGAAAAATTATTTAAACAATTAATAGCTTTATTTAATTCCTCTCTGCATTAAAATTCTTCTAAAACTTTATAAAACCTTAAATTCCGAAATCCAAACAAACAATTACGAACGCAAATAACAATAGATTAATTTACATAATTAACTTAAACATTCTAAATCTGGCTAATTAATCCTCAAAACCTTACACTGATCTATTTTTTTCTTCTAACTTTGCCATGTGAATCTTTGGGATAGGATATTGTCATATGAACACAGGTTTTTTTCTTATTTATATCAAACTCCACACATACATCATTTACACCCGTTAGGGCCTCTACCTCATCTACGAAGTTACTATCAAATCTATCAAACAAAGCCTGTCACTTGTCTTTTTCTTCCTTTCTGATTTGGCCTACCGTACCTTGCCAAGTCTCTATATTATTTGCCTCCACTCTCTCCAGCTGATGTCCCTCCTGAAATTCAAAAGTTACCCTGTCTATAATGTCATTTCCAATAATCCCGTCATAACTTCTATCACCCATGTTGTACACTAAAAACCTCTTATTTCTAAACATTTTCCCATTTATTTTAATATCCAGCAATACCTCCTGCCTTATCTGGCTGTCACCATTTATCCCTTTTATTATGACATCAGATTCCACTACCCTAAGATTTCCATTTAGTCTTTTCAACACTCCAGGGTCAATCAGTGATACCTGTGAACCTGTATCTAATATAACATGCAACTCTACCCCCATTATTTCTACATTGAGGTGGTATAATAAATTGTTGCCTCTCCATGCTCTGACCGCTTTTACCTCCCTTAATTTCTCTCGATCGGAACGATCCCCCCGATCAACCTTTACCAGTTTAAATGGTTGTCTAAACAGTCCCTTGTATGCAAATCATAGTGACCCCTTTGATTACATCGGTAACAGATTATCGAGTGTTGCTGCCCTTTTATTTCGGGGGGAATTCATCATTCGATTCCCGTCCCATCTTTTGCGTTCTATTTCTATATTGCTTCACTTCATTATTGGCAATTTTTACTTCTTCTAATTGCTTCTCTAGTTCTTTTATTCTTTGCTTTGACATCTCAGTTTTATCTTCCTCCTGTATAGTCTTATTTCCTTCTTCCTTTTTTACAACAACCTCTCTGTCATCTTTTTTTTGTTCCTTCACTACTTTGAATACCTCTGATAACTGTTTTTCCAATTCTATGACCTTCTCTTTCATCCACTTATCATTGTTCTCTGTAATGCTATAGACTCCCCCTTCACTATCCTTATCAATCGTTTCAAACTGCTTTACTAGTGCAACAATGCTTGAGAATGTTTCAGGTCCATTACAGCATAATAGTTTCTTACGTTTGGGCTACATAGTTTCTTTCAATTTTTTACCTAGCATTTGTTCTTTCCTTGTAATCAATGACTCGTCCCCTTCGGCCATATGATCAAACAAGTACCTAAGTCTCATGGCATAATCGTTTATATGTTCATTCTTCTTCTGCATCGTTGCATGAAATTCCCGTTCAAAATTACGTCCCTCATCAACTGGGGGCAAGGCTTCCTTCAGCCTTTTGCATAATTCCTTATAATTATTTATTTTGTACAATTTAAACTCGTTCATTAATTTAGCTGCCTTCCCTTTTAATTTAGTTTTGACCATCCTTATTTTGACACGATCATTCCAGTCTGTGAATTCTGCCACTTCTTCAACAGCCAACAGAAAACTTTCCAAATCATCATTTCCCTCTTCCCCCAAGAACACTGGGATGATATTGGAATACCCTAAAATCTTATTATTATCCACCGCGTTTCTAACTGTCGACCGCGACTATTTTTCCCCCCCCCCCCCCCCTGTCCACTAAGTTTGGGCGCCATTGTAATGATTTGGTGAAATATGTCACCACGTGTAAAAGAAAAGGAAAGGGTTGGTTGGAAAGGAAATAGTCAAATTCTCAATTTAATTAAAATACATATATATAAAGTTTTATTTACAAAGATAAGATATATTTCTCATTAGTCTAAATAAATATAAGATTGAATGATGCAATTATAATAATCTATGATAGTCCGCAATGAACTAAACCACGATCCCTGTCTTTAAAATCACGCTTATAACCAGGCACTATATTCAAAGTTCCATGTCTATATTGTTTTCCCCCATAGAATCGACACACAGTAAGTTTAAGACATGTAGATGGATAGCATTACCTCACTATTGTTCTTTCATCTTCCAGTTTTGTGGCTCCTTTCCGTCTACATGTGATTTAGCTCATTCCTCACTCCTCGTTCACTGTAGTCTCCTTTAGCTCGCCAGTGCCGACTGCTGAGTTCTGAGTCATGAGTCGTACCCTTTTTGTCCCTCTTCAGGTTACCCACCATGCCCCCGAACTGCTTACTCGGTGTCTCCATCTATCAGCGCTCACGAGCAAACATGGCGGTGCTCCCAATAGAGGACGCAAGTATTTGATCACTAAATATTGACGAATGTCACACCGCCCATCATATTTTTTTTCTTTCCCAACTTGCACATTCCAGTCTCTCATTATGATTAGATGTTTGTCTCTATCCATTTCTTTGTTTAGCCACTCCTTCCTGATATTTTCAAGTCCATTATAGATATATATGCCAATTATTGTATAAAGGGTATTACCAATTTTAACTCTTGCTTTCAGTCCATGAGTGTCTTCCATCCATCCCAACATTTCAATTTGCTTACACTTTCTAAACCCCATAATCATTCCTCCCTTGGCCCTGCCTTTCTTTTTTTCTTTCTTAGCTAATTTACAATTACAATTATAATTTATTTCTATACTACCTTTTATTCTTTCCCAGCTTTTCGTTTCAATCCAGGTTTCGATGAGGATGATTATATCATATCTATTTATGTCTATCCAGAATTGTTAGTTTTTCCTCTCCAGTCCAGCCACATTCCATGCTAGAATTTGGATATTTCTTTCCTGTTCTGTTCTCCCTTCCCCCTCCCCCCCAATCTGTTGCTTTCCCTTTTTTCTTCTACTTATTTGATGCATTCTCTCACTGTGCCCTCCATTCATTTCTCTTCTTACCGTCAAAAATTTTTGTTCTCTTGTTCCAGTTTATCTGTGAACTCATTCCACTTCCACCATTCCTTGTTAATGCAGATTTTTTTTGTATTCTACTTTCACTGTGTTCCCTTGTTCTCATTCCTGTTTTATTCTGTCCCTTAGTTGTTTCTGTATTCTTCTCGTTCTATACGAGTAGTCCTTGTCCACATAGTAATCGGTTCCTGAAAGTTTGTTTTTCACTGACATGATTTTTTTCTTTGTCTGCCCATGCTGTTAACTAGTTCTGAAAATCGGTTGATAATTAAAGATAGCATTCGCTCTAAAAATCACGATATTTTGTGAGAATTATGAACAATTTTTTTTTTCATTTTAAAAGAATACATTTCCAAAGTTACATAATTCAATTTTAAGCAAAGTTTAGATATCTACAATTTTTTTTAGAAGCAAAAACGCTCAACATTTTCCTTTAAACTTCATTTTCTCAAAATTAAGCTTTTTGATGCTTTGACTTGGCATTATAGCAACCCCACCCCCGCAGTGTTTGATAAAGATACAACTAGTTGCAAAAATCGCAGTGAGGGGGCCTGGTGCTAGGGTTCGGGACCAAACTAATTGCTGTGGGACCCGACACCGTGGTAGTACTTCATTACAATATCTTTATTTATCATATTCCTTCTTTAACAATAACAATAATTTCTCAACATAAGCGATGTATTATCAAATTCAGAGGCCCCTTCATAAACTACATTACTAAATATCATGCATCAAATTGAGGCGTTGCTCGTCTCAGACTTCGAGCTAGCATTGTACATGAGTGAAAGCCATAAATGCAACAGAGGGCTTCAGCTCAAGCATGGCTGGAGAGGTACATGAAACCAGAGACGTTAATCTGCATATAAGACACTGTGCCCCCGAAATGTGTTCCAAATGTGTACGCTCTCACTCACACCGCACCTCCTTTATGGTCAGCTGTGACTAGTGGAGACCTTGGTGCTCGACTCCCTCTACTCGACAGTGCGTTACTCCCTCGTGCGAACTGCCCACGCCGGTACTAATGCGCTCATACTCTTAATATCTAAAAACAAGAGTTTACAGAGCTTAGCATAACGTCTAAAACGCATTTAAATACAACGTGTACGATGATATTAAACAGTTAATAAATGTTTCTTAATCCTGCACGAGGCGCAGCACTAATGTAAAACATGAGTCTTGCTTTGAATCGGTGCCATCGGCGGGAGGATCGGCGGCGCGCCGATATCAAAACTCTTCTCCGAGTGTCCTTGCGCGTTCGGGTGGAATAAATAAAGAAAATCAGTCACTCACCAAAATTATGTTGTCATCATCAGTTGCGGACGACTGTTCTTATTAATCAACCTCTCATGTGCCAAAAATCGGGTAATTACAAATTTTTCATTCCAATTAGGCGTTTTCATGGGTCAACTTTGAAGAATGTTGCATACGTTCTATTTCAGCACTCGACGTGGTTCCATGAGCAATCATGAACAAAATTTCAAAAATTACAAGGCCAAAATGGCAAAATAAATCATACTTCTCTTTGATTTATATTTTATCAGCACTTAAATGGCTAAACATTTTTCGGCTTCACGAACGTAGCGTTCGAACATGGCTTTCAACATCCCGATACGAAAGACACGTCCGCTTGCCTCAAGAGAAATCGAAGAAAAAAAAACGGAAACATAAAACAAAAACCTTTGTCTAACAAACAAAACAAACACAGAACATTACGAAACAATACTATTACAACGACGATAACTCAACAATTCATTACTAAAATCCAAACGCGTTTTCGCGAACGATCTCAACAGTCGCTCATAATGACAATACACCCATTACAATACAATAAGCTTAAAACACAAAACACTCAACAAGTGATATATTTTTCTAATTATAACAAGCAAGATTTTATTATAACAATACAAAAAAAACTGCTAAAGAAAAGTTCATTGGCGCTCCACAATTACACCCACTCTTCTCCTCAACAAATACAGATACAATTCTTTAAAAAACCCCCTATTCCCCCCCCCCCCCCCCCCGCTCTCGTCGGACAAACGTAACTAACATTTACTGGAATGTTACAGCATCATTTGGAATTTTTTTATAGTTTCCATAAAATTGAATTTTATTTAGGTAAGTTGTTTTTTTTTTATAAATACCCTATTTGCTCGAATATTAGCCGACCTTTTTAATCCCAAAGAATGAAGTCAAAAACCAACCCTTTGCTTATATTCGAGCCAATGCAGTATGTTTTTGTTTGTTAACTAACATTAAAAAATTTTAATGATTTTTCATGATTTTCATAAAATTAATTTTTGTGTGTTGTTTTTTAAATAAATACTTCTCTTATATCGAACTCCACATAAATATTAAAAGGAATAAAAATATGGATGTAAACAAATCAGAAGGAGAATTTTAAAATTGAATTTTGTCCGATGGAAGTTGGAGCTTTTGTCTGATGGTGGCGGAGGTTTCAGTCCGTGTGATTTTTTCTGGCGGGATTTTTGTCTGGATTCTATTTTTTTAAGTGCTTTAAAAACAAAGTTAATGTTAAATATTTTTCTTTTTAATTTATTGGTTTGAATTATTTTGTTATATCTCGGTTCACTTACATCAGTGATGGCTAAATTGCAGCCTGCAAGTCGCATGCCGCTCGGAAAAATCGTTGATGCGGTCCATAACAGTAAATTGCTTATTGTGTGAGAAATGACAGCTTATGTGATGGTCGTTTATAAATGTTAAATTCTCTTTGTGTCCGTTGACAATTTTTGTTGAGCGATACATCTTAGAAAATGAAAGAATGTGGGCATCACGGACTTACATCATCATAAATAATAGTTTAAAAAAAAATTTTTTTTAAATATCATGATTTATGTTTTTTAAAAATAAAACTTACCGTAATTTTAAAACTAAAAACGATATTTTTTTAATATTTTTTTTTAAAGTGTGATCATTATATGCAATGATGAAAACTATTTTTTTTCAGCATAACTTTTTAAATACAAAAATTGCATTTCAACGTGCACGCCTATCCTTCAGTCAAAAATACTGTTTAAATGGAAGTATACTTTGAAAAAACTGTAAATGATTCAACTTGTTTTGAGAAAACTATTATAAAACTGATACTTTTTTGATTGCTCTATAGAACATCTGCTACCAGCCCGTTTATTTTCCCTCCAGTGGCAGCCATATTGCTGTCAGTCACGTGATTTGGGCGGAGCTATGAAATCGGACAATTATTTTATTTTTGTATATATTTTTTCTGTAATTTATTTATATTTTTTGTATAGCTATGTTTTACTTGTAATATTTTTGTATTATAATTTAAACTTTTAAGACAGTCACTTTAATTCTCTTTGTTTATATTTGTTTATATGAGAAGGGAAAAAGCTGGAGGGGGTAATAGATATGTAAGGGATCAACCCTTTCAACCTAAAAAAGAAATGAACTCCATCCTCTGTCCTCCCCTCCAACTGCTTTTTTATATTAAACCAGACTGTAGGTGGGGGGGGGGGTCACTGTGCTATGTTAATGTCAAATAACAGACTTATCTACCCAATTCCTATTTTGCCTATTTTAACGAGCTTAAGTAGTAATCTAAGAATTACAGCATTTTTAATTGAATAATGGAACTCTTAGCCATAAAACAAAATACAAAATGTTACACTTTTTATAAAAATGATTTAATAAAGAAATAATCTCATTTCTTTGTAAGCTAATAAATAATAAATAAAAGTTTCCCGCATAAAAAGTAACTTTGACATAAAATGAATGAAGCAAATTGCTTTGTAATTGCAATAAAGATGTGTCATTTATAAACAAACAAACGAGTTAAATATCTAAAATTCTTCGGTGATTTAAAAATGTCAATCGAATTTGCATTTTCACCGAATTGGCTTCCACCCAATTGACATCCACCGAATTGTCATCCACCCACTTGTCGGGCTCCCTTTGTTGTCATGGGTCAGCTAGATAATGCGAAGCTTCATTTTTTCACCCACATATTTTGCCTTCATTTTCCGCTCTATATTTCCTTTTCCCTATGTTTTGTTTACGAGGGTTGGGGCAAAAGTCATGGCAACTATTTTTTTTCTTGAAGATACCAGTCCGGTCACATATACAGACGAAAGGACAAGGTGTTAACTACATGTGTGGACAATGAATAGCACTGAAATATCGTAACACTCTAATTTATTACGGTAGTATACAGGGAATATGGCCTTCACGGTTGCTCATCACTGGTTGACACACATCCTTGTTGAAACTTTCCTACCCACCATGCTACTGTACGGTATGGTAGGGCATTATTCCCAAGGGCTTCCACTAATTCACTGTGACATTCCATCGCATTTCTCCTTCGGAGAACGGCTATTTTGATGTAAGCGCGCTGCTGAACACGGGTTACTTCCATCTCGCACGACACTCACCAACTGACTGATTTCACAGCTCTCGCTGCGCTACTACCAGCTATCACAGAGCCATCTGTTGTTCTGCATACACACTATGCCTGCAGGACTTCCATACGACATATATACGTTTGTGATCCGTTCACATATCTACAAGAAAAAAAATAGTTGCCATGACTTATGCCCCAACCCTCGTACTTTCTTTAATTCTGAAGTTTCCATATTTCTTGTACTTCTCTGGTATTTTGTTATTACTAGTTAGTGCTTTGCAGATGTCACTGAATATGGGATCGTTTGCTTGCGATATTTGTATGTCATTGGACATGTTATTTCTGCAGATTTTTACGATCCCATTGCATTTTCTCAGGGGAGGATGAGAAAGGAATGTCGTTGCTGACTTCCTTTCTCCTTTAATATGAGAAATTTGTATGTCAAGCTCCTGCAGTTCAAGAGACCAACGTAACAAGCATTGGTTCATAGCACACCAATATTCTTGAGAAAGGAGCGAGGCTTGTGATCATATATCAGTTTGATGGGGAATTCTAATACCATATGGCGAAATTGACTTAGTGCATAGGCCATAGCAAGTAGTTCTTTCTCTAAAATACTATAATTGATCTGAGTGCCTTTCAATTTCATACTAAAGAACGCTATGGGTTCTATGCCTTATTCGGTGTGTTGCTGCAGAACTGGCCCGAAAGCTTCCACAGAAGCATCAGTGCATAGCAAAAATGGTTTACTGTAGTCGGGGGGGGGGGGGGGGTGATAATACCAGAGGATTCATAATTGCAGATTTAAGGGTTTCAAAGGCCTCCTGGCATTCCCGCATCCAATGAAACTTGGCATTTTTCCATGTAAGATTGGTGAGCGGATTAATAATCTTTAACATATTTAACTGTCCGGGAAGTATAGCTGATACGTTATTGGGATCAGGAACTAAATCCTTGCTCGAGATTCTATGGCATATGTATAGGACTCTATCCATCATTATCTTACATTTAGATGGCTTCATTATTATATTATTCCTTCTAAAGATCTTTAAACCCACTCCAGCATTTCTAAATTCTCTTCTTCAGTCCTTGTGTAGATCAAGATACCATCTTGAAAAAGGAGTAAGTTTTTATACAGATGTTCATAAAGTAGATCTGTCATGTAGGACTGAAAGATGTGAGCTGAATTTTTAGCTCCTTGAGGCATCCGCGTCAGCTGAAATTTGCCCCATGGCGTTAGAAAGGCAAAGCATTGGCAGAGGTTAGGGGCTATCGGAAGCTGATAATAGCTTGAATTTAGATCAAGTATGCTGAAGTACTTGTATTCATGCAATTCGTTTAATATGTCATGAATCCTAAACATCGGATAATCCAGAGCGGTAGTGACGTTATTCACTTTTCTCAAATTGAGAGTCACTCATATATTCCTGTTGTGTTTCTTGACAACATGAATGGGGGAGTTCCACCTCGATATACTGGGCTCGATGATGTCTTTTATGTAGGAATCGATTTTTCCTTTAAGGGCATTAAGAATGATCTTGGGGATTAGGTATTGAGGCACGAAGATGGGATGGGATTTATCAATTTCATATTCAACCATCAGATCTTTCACACGAAAGCATCTCAATTTCTTCTGCAGAGTTACCTAAGTGTTCTTGTAGTAGCTTATCTAGTTTAGTTTTAACATTAGGATTGATGTTCTCCTGTTCAGTATGATCGATAGTCATGTTTTGCGCGAAAACTATCTCTTTCCCTTGACTGTCTATGAAACCAAATTTAGAAGTGCCTATGAAATCATTGCCTAGAATTCCTTTGTAATTTCTATCCTTAAAGTCACATACTAGAAAACGCCGATCTTTAAAATTAGTGTTGCCTGTTCTTATGTGAGCTCTAATGACCTCATTAATATATCTAGAGTTATTTATTCCAGCTAGATTTATGTTTTGGTGTATGTGGGCAACCTTATCACCTACTTCCTGCACAATTTCATTGTGAATTAAGGATATCTTGCTGCCAGTGTCTATAGTCATTGGGATAATCACGCCCCTATGTAAACAATGAGGTAGAAAAGGTTGTTTGAGACTCTGTGCCAATACTTCATTGGATACATTAGTAATGGGCTGATCTGTGACTGCCTGATCGGTACAATCCTTAGACCTTGGTTAGGACTATCACACTTCCAGCATATGCCAGGGCAAAGTGGTCTATGCTTCTTTTGCAGGTGCTGCTTATTGGCTTCTAGCTTAGTGATCTGCGCTTTCATGATTTTAATCTGTTCAGCCTGTGCCCAAATTAATTGCTTATGTTCTGAAAGGTGTTTATCTAAGACGGCGACAATGTCTGCTGACATCTTGCCTACTTCTTTATTGATGTTTGCATTAATTACTTCCACATTACTTACTACGCTATTTTGCTGCTCTAGTCCTATTTTCTCAGCTTCATCGGCAATTTCGACAGCTTCTTGAAAAGAACTAAGGGTTTTGCACATGAAAACCAGGTGGAGTTCCAGCCTTACAGTTTTCTTGACTTTCAATAATAAAGTTTTGTCTCTTCTATCTTTAAATCTGTCATCTTCCGCTGCTATATGACGAAATGACAGCCTAAGACTATTCGCATACTGGTAAACGCCTTGTTTCTGCTTTGCCTGATAAAATTCCAGTTCCGCATTAAAAAGGCATTCTGTTCTTGGAAACTATTCTAAAAGGTGCTCCTTCACCTCAGAATACGTTGTACTATCAGATAATAAATGTTCATTATAGTCATCATTAGCTTTGCCTTTAATTTTCAATAGGACTACACCCAGCAACACAGATTCCAGCCACCCCGCGATTTGGGTGACGCCCTCCATGGCATTGAAGAATGCCTTAGCGGTGATGGAACCTTTATCATCGGAAAAAGTCAGAATTAAGTTAGTGAAGCCTACTATGGAATCGCTTCTGACTGTCATCTGAATGATAACTTAAATTTAGTTCAGGTGCCATTGTGATATATACATACATTAAGGGTCACTAGGCAGTCCTAATAATAGAATAACTTTTAATTAAGCAAAACAAGTGTATAATATAAAGTGCTCGAAGGTACAAAAGATAAAGCAAAGACAGAACCACGCTAACAAATTATTGTAAGTTAACTTGACACAAAGTGTCGTGTGCCCCTTTTGATCGGGAGGGATACGGTAACCCTAACATCCATAATGTTTGTAGAAGGGGTTTAAAGTTAAGATAATGATGAAGACAATCAAATTCAGAGTCTAGCACACGGCCAAGACCAGGCACGGTCCATAAGTTGTTGCAGGCGGCAATGGGAGAAACATCGTAAAGGGGTACTTACTCATAAAGCAGGTCCGGGAAGCGTGGTCCGATGTCTGGACGAAGCAGGAGGTCTGTGGTGTCAGTACTAAGCTGAACTGTACCAGATGCCATGCTTCTTCCGACCCCTTCTTATATACCCCAAGAAATCTCCCATTGGCCCGTGCGCTAACGCAAGTTTCTGATTGGCCATTGCCTGTCACGATGTAGTGCTTCCTATAGATTTTCTATCAAAAAATGGAAGGAAAAATTCTGCGACCTGTGTTCGAACCAGGAACCTCGGCTGTCATGGCCGACGCCTCTACCAGTTGGGCTATCGCAGGCACCCAGGTCGCAGAATTTTTCCTTCCATTTTTCGATAGAAAAATCTGTACCGTACGTTTGGAGGTTCATCTCCAGTTTATAATTGTTAATTATTATTAATTAATGTAGTGCTTCCTGTCGCTTCTGGATGGATTTTTTGACGGATGTCATATTTTGACGACCGGATGTCTTCACGTTATGTGGGATCTCCTGGCCACGTGGGAGTGAGGTTTTATCCGAAAAACTTACAATTCGCTGTAAGCGACGCATGTCGCAACCTGATCTCAAATTGCAGAGTTTTTCCATAAATATTGGGTGCCCACGTTTATAATGTCGGCAGCATTCTGATATTGGCTATTGTCTCTGTGTGTTCTCTTGAATTCTCTGCGTCAACAAGGCAGTCTTATAAAGAACGAACCACAGTGATTTTATTGCTGATGTGTGCAAAATTGTGTTGGTGTAATTCCATGTGACATTCTGCTCTGGCATTATGGACAAGAAGAAAAAATTCCCCAGCAGTGGGTAAATAACCCCGACAATTTCTGCTATAAATGTGGAGAAGTGACATTTGCAAGCGCTGTTATTTCGAAAAGAACACCTCAATCAATTAAAGCATTTTCTTGTTCAGTGACCTTGAAAACGTAAGAAACAAAAGAAACTCTTTTCAAAATTTGTAGAATAGTATTATCTAGAGATCCCCTGATACATAGTAAATCTTACTTTAACTATTACTGTATAACCCGACCCGTGCATAGGCCGACCTCCTGTTTTTGAGCCCAAAAAGTGGAAAAACGCCTTGACCCGAGCATAAGCCGAGGCAAAAAAGGAAAAAAAAATGCAACGCTTGAGGGAAAAAATTTTTTATTACAAAAAGAATAAATTTATATTAAGAACATCAAAATAATATATTTTAATATAACCATATTAAAACATTTTTGGACGATTTTCACGTTTGGGGCAAACTTCCGCCCCTAAGCCTATCTCGGTTTGCGTTCAAATTTGAACCCATGATTACCTTGACCCCCTTAAATTGTTTTACACACGATTTGAATCACCTTATATAATCTTTAAAATTACAACGCTAAACAGATACAAAAATATTATTTGAAGTATTTTATATATTTTACACACCATTTTTCGATCATGGTTTCAATTTTGTTTCGATCATCTTTCAGTAGGCCTAACGCATTTTTATTTTAGTTATGTATTTTTGATTTGATTTTTGGTTGTGGAAATCGATTCCTGATCTTTTTTTGTGTATGTAATAATATATTTTAATTATAACCATATAACTTTATTTATTAAAACATTCTTGGGATTTTCAAGATGCACTTGGCATGAACACGATAGTAGACTATCGATGTTCAAAAGGCACGCGGCAGTTTGGGGCACACTTCCACGGGGCAAATCACCAGATCCCAGAGCATTTGCTTTTAACAATGGAAAAGTGGATGGAAAATTGAGGAAAAAGATGTGAAATACTGCACTGTATATTCTTTATACATGTACAATGTGCTGTTAAGGTATATTAAATCTCATATGCTAGTGCTTGGCGATAGTATCGATGGTAGCTCATGTATCGATGTTCAAAAAGTTTCGAAATCAAATTTTTTTGTCTTCTTGAATCTTCGATGCTTCGATGTTCCATTTTGAATACCGTAACTGTTTAGATTAATGTATTTACAGTATGTATTGCAATGAGAGAACATGTAAAAATGAGCTGGTTTCGTTTGAAGCCCCTCCCCCTCTCATATTTTTTCCAATATGTCCGCCACAGCCTTTTAGAGATTCTCATTTCGCTGCAAAGAGAGAGAATACTTTTATCGTATCAGAAATTTATTTATGCAGTGAAAGGGTTAATAAATGAAATCTAAAC
>JAHWFO010037836.1:47689-69898 GCA_023313115.1 Rhysida immarginata
CCATAAAAACAGGCCTCCGTTCTTGACTGAACGTAGTTGTATCCTACACTGAAGATGTGGTTTCCACGAAACGCGTAGGTGTTAAATAAATTAATTACCAAACTTGCTATTTAGTCTGTCTTTGTTTCCATTGTTAGAAAGCAAGTAAGCCCATGATGCAACCTCTTGATACTGATATATTTATATTATGTTTGGAAAACATGTGCTGAAAATTTTTTGAAAGTTTTTTGTAGGATCTTTACAGTGTTTGCATTTTATTCTACATTCTGACGTACTTTTTAAAAACGACAATTATTTAAAATTTTCACTTCTCAAGAAATTATTTTTCTTCCTAGCTTCTTCACCATCAAGAAGAATTACAAAGTGCTCATGAACAATTAGTTACTGATCATGAAGCACTGCAGAAACTCCATGAACAGTTATCTTCAGATTACGAAAATTTACTTAGTGAACTTGGAACACAGAAAACTTCTCAGAAGTGTTTAAAGCAAGAATATAAGAATTTAAAGGCAAGTCATACAATTTTTTTTTCTTGAAACCAAGCTTTATTTCAGAAACTATCTCTTGTGAAATTTTTATAGGATGAGAATTTAGGTGTAACATATCTGCCAGATTTTATACATTGTCTATTTTAATTTATATGTTTTGACTTTAATATTTGTTTCACTGAATGTCATTTCTTAAGCATTTGGGTGTTTTTATTCCTTACAGGAAAATTTTTAGATACATTTAATTACAAAATGGAAGACCAAATGAAATTACAGCAAAATGCTGTTACCATGTACCTCACTTTAATCTACATTTCAAAATAACGTTCAATTTTAATTGGTGTTTCCCTGCAGAAATCTTTTTCTTTTAATGTTATAAAGTTTTGGTTTAATGTACATTTCAGATTAATGTTCCAACAAATCAAGTCAGCAACATGGTAGGTATTTTAAAAAATTCTCCATTTAATAGACTGTCAGAAAAAAAAGAGTACCGTATTTTTTCGAATATAGGCCGCGGCTCTAAACCCAAAAAAATCGAAAATTTCGGGAGTGCAGCCAAAAGTGAGTGCAGCCTGAAAAAAATTTATTTTCTGAAAAAATCATTTTCGATAATTTTGGATAGAACAAAAAAAAAGATCGAACTACTTCGTTTTAGCGCCCATAGTATTTTACATAGTAATTTAGATAGTAGTTTCATTATTTATATAACTATCTGAATTATTTTTATATATTTTATAACTTTATTGATTAAATGTGTAAATAATTATAGTAATTTGATTTTAATGAGCAAGTATAACTTTTATTTCATCAGCGGCGGCCATGGCTCTATTAACGAAGTGCCGACCAATAGCGCGATAGAGCATTCTATGACATCACAACACCTTGGAGCATAGCTAATGAGATTCGACCTTGGAGTAGAGTCGGCCAGCAGAAGGAATGAAATTGCCGACAATAGCTTTAACAAGTGAATTTCTTAATTATAAATTATTATGAATGAAAATATATGTGACTGGTTAATTATTGTTCTGAAGGGTTAGAATATTAATTTCACTCTTAGAAAACGATTCAGCAAAGGCTGGATAATTTAAAGCCATCAACTCAAATCGACCGTGTTTTTATCGGATTATTTTTGCCGAACTACGATCAATGTACCTTTTCAAAAAGTATAAAATATAATAGAAGTTTACTGTAAAAAGATAGGAAGCAAATATAAAATATGTATTGACTATTGATCAAATATAGGTGTTTATACATGGATTGACTATCGACCAAAAATCATTACGCTTACGACGTTATTGACGATACTCCTCATTTCAGTTGGGGAGGGGGGGTGTATTAATATATATAAAAAAAAAAAGTAACAACAATTCGACTCTATTTTACTATAAATTTTGTATAAAATAAGTACAATTGTCTCTACGATAAATAGTGTTGAATTTCTTCCTTGTATTAATAAACATTAGCCCTTCCCCCACCAAAAAAAAAAAAAAAAAAAACTGCTCCCGATTTCACAGTTGTAGAATGAGTATTTTATTTTTTAATAACTGAATAATTTTTGGTCGATAGCCAGTACAACCCATCTATATTATGTCTATTTTCTCTTATATTTGCTTCCTATCTTTTTATAGGAAACTTCTATTATATTTTATACTTTTTGAAAAGGTAAATTGATCGTAGTTCGGCAAAAATAATCCGATAAAAACATGGTCGATTTGAGTTGATGGCTTTAAATTATCCAGCCTTTGTTGAATCGTTTTCTAAGAGTGAAATTAATATTCTAATCCTTCAGAACAATAATTAACCAGTCACATATTTTCATTCATAATAATTTATAATTAAGAAATTCATTTGTTAAAGCTATTGTCGGCGATTTCATTCCTTCTGTTGGCCGACTCTACTCCAAGGTCGAGTCTCATTGGCTACACTTCAAGGTGTTGTGATGTCATAGAATGCTCTATCGCCGCTATTGGTCGGCACTTCATTGATAGAGCCATGGCCACCGCTGATGAAATAAAAGTTATACTCGCTCATTAAAATCAAATTACTATAATTATTTACACATTTCATTAATAAATTTATAAAAGTTTCATTAACTATATTAAAATAATTTAGAAGGTTATATAAATAATGTAACTGGTATCTAAATTACCTTTTAAGATTCTGTAGGACGCTAAAACGAAGTATTTCGATCTTTTTAAGCTAAGTTTTTTTTGCGGCTTAATGTGAATCACGGCCTATAAAAAGTTATTTTTTCGTTCCACCGTCAAATTGTGGCTGCGGCCTAAAGTGAATGCGGCCAATATTCGAAAAAATATGGTATATGTAATAGGTCATTCGTGTGGCATGGCAGTCGTTCTCTTGTTGCTTTCTTTTTTAACCTAGTACATTTACGCTTTTTTTTTTCTGACAATCTATTAAATGGACAATTTTTAAAATCCCCACCGCTGTTGCTGACTTGATTTATTTTATTTAGATTCATCATCAAAGATTACTGAACCTTCACGACAACTTGAACATTCTATTTTAACCTTGATTTCCGAAAAATTTTATGCATGCAATTCGTTCATTTTCTGAAATTTAATACACTGTACTACGTTCCCCAAAGAATACAATCCACTAACCAAATTTTATGGAACATGCATTTTAACGGAATTTTTATTGACAAAATGACATAATTGTTCACATCTCTATAATGTGCAAAAGAAGAAAGGAGGTCAGTCTACTTGTCCACAAGAAAAAATTATTCTTCATATATGTCGTCACTTCAGTCACCCAAGTGATCTGCTTCAGTATGATACAGTATCCAACATTTACAAGGGCATATATACACTCAAAGGGCCAATCAGTGCGTGAAAAATCATAGTAAAATCAGATTGGGAAAGATGGGCCAATCAGAGACCAGTTAAGCTCAGAATTCATGATTGGTGAACAACAAAACTAATCTAGATAGAAGACCAATGGACTTAACCAAGTGGAAGAACTTGATTATATTAAGTTGTGCACACCCACACGCATGGGAGGGGCCGACTCAACGACCCAGGTCACCACCAACTCCGACGCGATGGGGTACAAGAGTTCGAGACTTGTGAAAAGCAATATTAATCAAGCAAAGAACACGTGAATTTCAACAAGATAACTCTTATTTTATTTAAATTAAGCTTGATGCACAACATGATAATAAATGGATATAAATCATATCCCTTAGCGAATTAATATTAAACAGAATATCAATATTCACGCGCAACAATATCGCGCTTTCCCACACTATTACTTAATTTACTTTCAAATCAACAAGGTCTCCGGGACTAATTCAAACCAAACTATGAGTACAATTCTTCAATAATAACTCTTAACTATCACTAAGGGCATAAACCTACTATTAACCCCCTATTAACTAGTAAACAATACAGATGTGCTTGGATTACTTAACTTCTTTCTAATAATACTCCATGCACTTGCGCACGAATACAAGACTACCTTTTCCGCCACAGCGCTACATGTAAGCACACCTCTACATATCATTTGGGCAAAACACGGAAGAGCACGGAATGCATCACACCTCCCTTTTTATTTTCCGTTTGCAAACGGCAGGCAGGGAGGCATTAACCCCTTTTGTTCCACAATAACCAGACTCAGACGCACAGCTCGTTCCTCATGCTCCTACCAAACAAGCCAACAAATGCTTACGCTATCCTTCGCTATAACGAAGCGCACTCTGGTAATGAGGGACTGTAGAGAACATATCCTTGCCATGACCGCTACAAGATCTACACATCTTACATTACAAAAAGTTCAATAAGGCCAACACTTATTATTCTGTAACGTCCTGTTTTATTTGTAGTACGTGTGTGGTGTTCGTCTAGTAAATGTTGTTGGCTTTAGCTGTCCATTTTACCTGTTGATGCAATTGTTTGTTATTGAAAGAATGGGTTGTTATAGGGAATGAGTATTAATTGTTTTAGTACGTCGTTTTGGTGTGTGTGTTTGACGATTGTTGGGAGAGGGATTGTTGTCGCTGTTTTCGTGGAAGGAAAGCTAAGTTTTTTTTGGTTGTTGTAAAGAAAGATTTTTTTTTGATTAATTAATTAAAAAATTTTAAGACCGAGGCGAGAGGAAAGAATGTTCTAAGCTTCAATGGCAAAATAGTTGAACATAACTCTCGTACACCCCGACAGTTGTCAAATTGGTTTAGAACAAAAGAAATAATGATGTTTTGAATTAATTACCGCTCCAAAAAACTGTCGTTCGTGGCTCAGCGTCGCGAGAAGTTTCGAACATGATGTCCAATCACATAGGAAGGAATTACGACCTATACAAGAAAGATGAATGTTAAGTATTAGGTGATAAAACATTTTAAGTATGGTTGAAATAATTTTATGTGCAATATAATTCTTTCCATGCCCGTATAACGAAGTCAACTCGTGGCCTACGTACGATCCACAGCGAATGGAACACGATCGTAGGAGCGGTCCTCGCCGTTGCAGTAGAATAAAGTTCGTCATACCCTCCACCGATCAACGTGCGACCGAAGAGAGGATGAGTCACAGTGTTTGAGTGTTGCGGTTTTGGCTGAAAACTGATCCGGCGAGCTTGTTCTAAATTATCTCTTTCAAACGATGATAGTCATATCAAGGAACCATTCGAGAAGCAACAGTGAATAACTGTTTGTTAAGATAATCAAAAGTGCTACAGTAAAGCGCACGTATACTCTTGTCTTATTAAATTTAGGTGTAATAGGACTCTTGTATCGAGGACTGGTAAAGCATGTTAATGATAATAATGAGACGTATGATCAGATGCAGTAATGCTTATGTTTCACATGAGTGAATTGTTTAAGTCATTAGTTAAGTTTAGTAAGTCTATTTGGATTGACAAATGATAACACTCATAAGGCCGCTCATCCATTCAGTGGCGCCAAGAGGGGTTTCAGTCCCTCCCCCCTTACTGTACGCATAAAAGGCGGGACGTGACGCTTTCTAGCGCAGAGTTATAGGAATATTTGTTCGGGACAGTGGATGGATGATGTCACGTGATTTGTTATCGTTTGCCTTGCGTTCAGGTGTAATGATTTAACGATACAGTGTCTCGATTAAGTACTTATACACCTAGGGTGATAATGTGGAAAATTTAAAGATATTATGTCGATAATATTGACGCATGTGGTATTAGTGCATGAGAAGGACATCCCACATATAACCGCTACCTAGGTTAACAGAATAGGAGTTAAGAATTGCCTGCTGTACATATATTGCAATAATAATTAATGAATAAAAGGGTTATGGTATTTACAGTATTGGTGGTGGTCTTATTTCAATAAATATCGGTCCCGAACCCTTGCGTCCTCCTACCCCTGGGTAATAAAAGGTTATCACCCCCCCCCCCCTTAGTATATGTTTAGCGGGATAGGGGGCGCTACAATTCTAATCAGTCCTATTAAACTACCGGTTAAAGTCAACGGACTTTTTTTCACAGCTCTGTTCAACCGCTATCGCACAATATTAAGCGGTAATCGCTTACTGTTACTCACTCAATCGACGTACTCGACTTCTAAAACACTAAGACGGGATGAAAGGGGGAACTCACGGCACTTATTCACTAAAGAAAATATAAGAACGATCTCACCAAGCCAGATGTCGCCTCCGAAGAACTGTTTTCTTAGACGATTTACATCTGATTTGCTCCTGCTGCATAGGACGCTGCTTCGATGCATTGTTCATGTTCGCAATTCTTCAGCATGAGACCGGACAAGTGAAATTCTCTTCAAGAATAACAACTATTATACTAACTTGATTTTACCTATATAAACACTGAATTTTCTTATAGAATAACAAGCTAGTTTGTAGCTGCCGCCCGATAAAATAAACATTTAAATCGATATGGTGGCGTTCCAAAAAAAAAAATGCCGTCGCTACATGAGATTCCTCTCCTCGCAACGTCTTTTTCACGACTAACTTTTTCGAATCTTACAACAAACAATCACACGTTTATTGTAAGATTTCTAGGAAAACACTCTTAATTATAATAACATGGCTGTGGCGTCATTGTTACAGCCACCGTCAACAAGATTTATCTAACAACAATGCTCTTAAGATCTGAACAACTGAAAAAAAAATACAGCACTAGCTTACACCCTTAAACATAATACACTTAATTACTAACGTCCGGGCTCAGTGTCAAGGCTCGAGCATTCATCATTATTAAAACAAGAGCAGTAAACAGATGCCCACACAAAAATAAAAGGGACAGTATGTCAATTCCACCCCCCCCCCTTTCATTTCCGCAATTACTACAAAACTAAATACTCACAAAGAAAGTAAAAATGACATCTCCCTAATTCATGAAATATAACGAAGTTTATAAAGGGCGCATATGACTGTAAATAATAACATACACACTGGCTACAGTCACAAAGTAACTAGCAGAGATGCCCGTCTTTGCCGAGCTTTTCAAGGCAAAATGAAGGTGGGGTATCAATATCTATCTACTCTAGGACTAAGTTTTGATCCCGGGACTTGTTAATTGTCATTGCATAAGCTGGGGGAATAGTAAATTCTCGACGTTTGAACTCTGCAAAATGATGAGTTGCCTGTAACGGTATTGTTGTTATTAAAATGAATTGCCTGCGTTATCTCCGCTGATTATTGTAGCTTATATTGAATCTGATTATTCGGAATTGGCTATTGCATTGTTTAATACCAAAAACGTTCAACCCAATGACCGTCGACCCTACAATTTACTTTTGGACATTGCTGTGGTTTTTTACCTGGCAGGGAGTCAGTGAATATGATGATATTATTTTGCACCAACGCACAAAGTAGATTTCGTCGGATTTTAGAAAATCACCCATGGTATGATCCTCTGCACTATGTGCTTATGGTTCCGTATGGAACGCAAGGGTGGCATATTTCTGTGCAGTCGAAGAAAAATGCTCTTACCAATTGTTTTACATACACCAAGTTTTATGCTTACGATCTTCAAATTCGTCACGTAATTGTTTAAGCTTGGCAAAGATGGACATATATAATCAAAATAGTACCTTCCCCTCTTTGCCAATCTTATCAAGGCAAAATGAAGACTGGAAACAAAGTTGTTTCTGTTTAAAAAGTCTATTCTGAAGGATTAGAACTCACAATATCAAGGTTGTCGAACACGCCATGTAACCAATGCGCCAAAGTAGCATTGCAAAAATGTAAGTAATTTTTTTTATTACAAAGGTGTCGTGCTCGGTGAACCGAGCAGAGGCAATAAGCAACATTAAACACCCATATATTATACGACTTAATATTTAGTTACTCGCATGTTCAGAATCTGCCTTTGCATAGCAATAATGTAATTTGAGATTGAATAGGGGTATTACAGTTTGAAGTTACATTAAATCCAGGCCTAGCTGGAACATTAAATGTGCCGTTTGTCCGACCCTTAATTGAAGTGCTACAATTCCATTCGTTGCCGTTGCAATTTTGCCTTCCAATCGAACAATTGCCAGCACTTTTTCCAGCAAAAATGATTTACTGGTTTCGCCAGGACCATCCAAGAGAGTGTCTCCTTTCTGGTGTCTCATTGCACACCCCATTTAATGTGTGATTGTACACAATCAGCTGTTATTCGTTCAAGAGCGATATTTGATCCACCAACTCTTGAAATCTTACCCGAAGGTATGCAGTCCCCAGAGATATCACTGGGTTTGAATCCTAGAACGCTTCAACTTCTTGAACAGCAAACTGTTGCAATTGAGGCATCCCTGGATAGTACTTGAGTCTGCATTCATTGTTCGTCAGATATTGGTCCAAATCTCATATGAGATACAGCACTCTGAGATTGGTTGCTTCTGAGTTGACTTGATGCTGATGGTCTTCTGACAATGCTCAGGACAACTATTCCACATTCGCTTAGGTTCCAGGGGACTTAAAGTATGCCAGAATGATTGCAAATAGACGTCTGACAAGAGAACATTACAACCTCGGAATTTTAGTTTAATACGAGACTTTGTGTAGTTGTAGTGTCCCTTTAGGGTGTTAATATACCTAAATATTAAGGCGCACTATTCAGCCAATTTTGAAAAAAGACGGTTTAAAGTTTCGAGCACCATGCATATGGGAAAGTTTTCCTCCCTGATTGTAAGTGATCCGATAGCTCAGACGACAACATGGTTGCTCTCAAATTATTAACATGTAAGTGTGAGGTGGCGGGTTCGAATTCCAGTTGTAACAATGTTTTTTTCTTTACCCAAATAATTATTCAATATATTATATTTACAAATTTATTTGTGACAACCAACTTTTTCACAAAATTTTCCTTTTCTCAAAATTATTATACTAATTTTTATTGTTACAAGTGTCGACGGAGTAATAAAGTATTTCCTGCAAAATATTTTGTATAGAATCAACATTTTAAAAGCAATAAAATTTCAAAATACATTATTACTCCGTAGACACTTGTAACAATAAAAATAAGTATAATAATTTTGAGAAAAGGAAAATTTTGTGAAAATAAATTTGTAAATATAATATATTGAATAATTATTTGGGTAAAGAAAAAAAAAAATTGTTACAACTGGAATTCGAACCCGCCACCTCACACTTACATGTTAATAATTTGAGAGCAAGGAGGAAAACTTTCCCATATGCATGGTGCTCGAAACTTTAAACCGTCTTTTTTCAACATTGGCTGAATAGTGCGCCTTAATATTTAAGTATATTAACACCCTAAAGGTACACTACAACTACACGAAGTCTCGTATTAAACTAAAATTCCGAGGTCGTAATGTCCCCTTGTGAGTTGTCAAATCTGGAAAGCAATTGCTGCACGCATCGCATTCGATGATGCCAATTTCATCGTCCTTTAGCAGCCTTAGAGCTTTTGAAGCCTCCTGGAAAGTATCTTCCAAGATCTTCAAATGATTTTGGACCACGAACATAGCATAGTAATCGATGCTGTGGACTTCCATACTCCGTTGGATTCGTGTAGGCTTCTTCGACTTCAGAGATTGTCTGAAATTTTTGCTTCGTCGGCGCTATTACCTTATTCATTAGGAATCATTAATCACACTGTTTACTAATTGTTGTTACACGCATCAAGCAATTATTGAGCTATTTTTCGAATCTCCCAGACGTAGAATTGAAGTAGATAATTGGTGTTATATTGTTAAAAAGAAAGGAGATTTTTAACCATTTTCATTTTTCACGTCATTTACTTTTGTTAGCATTAAAGCCCAACGTACAGCGGGTACTACAATAGTCGAATCTGTAAATATGATTTTAACTTAACGAATCTGTAATTTTTTATTATGGATTATTTAGAAATAATGCACCAGATTTTATAATCGTCTTTGTTAGATTTTTGACACACATCTCTCTCCATATTTTTGTGACATAGTCCATTCCATTCGGCAGCCCGTTCGTTGACGACGCCATTTTAGTCGTATCGCGTGGTGCTCAGGTGTCAAAGGAAGACACAATAATGGACACCTGGCAGACATTGTCGCAGTGTATAACCGGCGTGCTATTGTCGCTATTGACACTGGAGCAGTATCGGGAATAGTGATGTTGTCGCGCAGTTGCCGCAGGGTGATGGTTCTGCCACGATTACGACAATGACAACCGTTCACGCAATTAACAGACTTTGAACGAGGCTGGATTATTAGCCTCTCCGAGGTTGGATGGTCAACCAGACGGATTGCTGTCCATGTGTCGCAGGACGCAAGGACGGTAGGCCAATTGAATTGAATTGAATTTAAAAGGGGTGGTTACAAAGAAACCAAGCACCGCGACCTCAGGTCTATTGTACTATCCCCAAAACCTTTATAAATCTCGTCTCACAAGTAGACCAGATGCATCTGCAAATCTTAAGATCTGCCTGGCAGTAACATTTTGAATTTCTGCCGGTTGGAGTATGAAGCTCCCTAAATGTTTAAATCTAAGAAATGATAGAATTAAGCAACTACAGAGAACATGAGTAGAACTCTCCTCTGCTTCATGACATTTTCTGCATGTAGCGTCAGTTGCAACACCTATTAAGGTCATATGTCTATTAAGATGACAATGACCTGTAAGGAGTTCAACGACTTTTTTAATTTCAGTTCTTGTGAGTTTTAACAACTCACTTTTCCTCGAAACAGGATATTTTGGATTGAGTACCTTGGCTTGTCTTTGGCCATACTCTTTAATCCACGAATCAAAATGCTGTCTGTCCATACAATTATGGACAGTCAGCTTAATGAGACTTTGGGACAATCCCAAAGACGGTTCAGGACCCACAAATGGAGTCACAGAGCCATCCTTGGCAAGACAATCAGCAATTTCGTTGCCCTCGTAGCCACTGTGAGAAGGAATCCAACACAGTTTTACCTTGTTGTTAATTGCTAGATCACAGAGGGTACGATGGCACTCCCAGACAAGCTTAGATTTGTAGCATACACTATCAAGTGCATGCAACGCAGCCTGGCTATCAGAGCATATTAAAATTTTCTTACTTCGAAGCTTCTGAGTATTCAGCTCTATTCCACAGGCAATAATTGCAAAAATTTCTGCCTGAAAGACTGTAGAGTACTTGCCAAGGGGGAAAGACCGTCGGATTTTCCTCCTAGGGCAACATATACCTGCGCCTATTCCAGACGCCGTTTTAGATCCATCCGTAAACCATGTTTCGTGATCTCTAAATGACAAAAGCGTCATAGTGTTCCATTCCTCCCTAGTTGGAATGGAAACAACATATTGCTTATCGAAATCATATTTCGGAAGCATTCTATCAACAGTCATATGAAAAACCGGATGTCGTAACACCCCCTTTATTAGTTTATCATATACTGTATTATCTAAACACCTACGCCAGTTGTCAGGGCTGCATATTCGATAAATTGTCATTGCAGCCTCTGCTTCAACCAGCAAGTGAATAGGTTTCAGGTCCAAGAGAAGTTCCAAAGCACTAGTCGGAGTTGTTCTCATTGCACCTGTAATAGTAAGACATGCCATTCTTTGAACTTTAGCTAGTTCTTTCCTGACTGTCTTTAGTTGTGTTCTAGGCCACCATGCGACAGAGCCGTAAGTCATCATTGGACATATAACACTAGTATATACCCAATGGATAAGTTTAGGGCTCAGCCCCCATGATTTGCCAACGACTCTTCTGCAAGTCCAGAAGATCATTTTAGCACGTAATAAACAATATTCCAGGTGTTTCCTCCATGAAAGCTTGCTATCAAGGAAGACGCCGAGATATTTGACCTCAGAAGTATAAGTTAACTTTTTACCAAAGAAATTAATACTTCTAAGATTTAAGTTCTTTTTCCTAGAAAAAGGAACAATAACAGTTTTGTCTGGATTAACAGACAGACCTACCTCTTTACACCATCTCTCTACCTTCTTGAGAATTCCTTCAAGAATGTCCGAGACAGTGTTGAGAAATTTTCCTCTTGTGATGATCGCAATGTCATCAGCATATCCAAGGCAGTGTATTCCATCTTTCTCCAGCTCACATAAAAGCTCGTCGACGACAAGGCACCACAACAAGGGTGAAAGGACTCCACCCTGTGGGCACCCCATCGCCACCCGAACCATACATGAGTCTCCAAGATGTTCAGCTTCTGCTTTCCTAGTTGTAAGCAGCTCAGTAATCCATGTGATAATAACTTTATCAACTCCCCGTTTCTCAAGAGCCCTGATAATAGTGTAGGTAGATACTTTATCAAAGGCTCCTTCGATATCTAAAAAGGCTACTAATGAAGTTTCCTTCATTGTTAGTGTTTTATCAACAAGAAGTTCCAACTCGAAAATTGCCGCTTCAGTTGATTTACCTTGCTGGTAAGCAAATTGATGTCTTGAGAGGGGTTTCGTTATCAAAACCTCCTCCCTAAGATATCTGTCCACCAGTTTTTCCATTATTTTAAGAAAAAAGGAAGTGAGGCTAATAGGTCTAAAAGATTTAGCCTCAAAATAAATCGACTTTCCGGGCTTGGGGATAAAAACAACCTTTGTTTGTCTCCAAGCCTCAGGAATATACCCCTGCACCAAACATACTCTGTAGATTCTACACAGTATGGGTGCCAAGATATCAATCCCTTTCTGCAACAGAATGGGAATCACCTCATCCGTCCCAGGAGATTTGATTGGTTCGAATGAATTAATTGCCCATTTAATTTTATTATATGTGACAATCTTTTTGGAAATATCCCATTTCCATTTACTCTTGGTTCTAAATCTACCAATAGAAATGAGTGTCTCCGAATTGACGACCTGCACTGAACCAGGGAAGTGTACTCTTAGCATTTCTGCTAATGTTTCTTCACCTGATTCTGTGAATTTGCCGTCATTCTTCTTAACAGAAGTTAAGTGATTTACAGTATCCTTAGACAATATTCTCATTACCTTTGCGGTAGTGGATAAGTCACTTAAATTTTCACAGAATTTGTTCCAGGAATCTTTCTTAGCTTTCCTGATTGCCATATGATATCTGGTGAGGGTTTCTTTATACAGAGACCACTCACCAGTTTTCTTGGCCTTGTTGAAGTGCTTCCTGCTACTTCTACGAAGAAAACTAAGCTCATTATTCCACCAAGAAACCTGTCTTGGTAGGCTAGTTTTCCTCACCTTACAGTTTTGATGGTAAGACTGGATAATAGCACGTTGCAACTGGGCAACAGCTAGTTCCAAGTCAACCATTGAAGACATTTTATTATACATACCTTCCGTTGCGATCCTAAGGTCTTCAAGGTATGAATCCCAGTCAGTGTTTCTGGGATTCCGCCTCCCTTCCGTCCTATTTAAAAGCCTGATGCCTGCAATAGAGAAGCGAATATATCTATGATCAGATAGAGATTCCTCATCCATTACAAGCCAATTGCTGATAAAATCCGTAGTATTGTTAAGACAAAGTGTGAGGTCAATAACCTCCTTTCTATGGCAAGTCACAAAAGTAGGTTCATTACCTTTATTTATGATTTGCAAGTTCTTTTGAAGGATGAATTCCAATGTGACGACGCGTGCGTAATATCATAATTAATATTCCACACGTGCCGTCACTACAAACATGGAAGCCGTAGCTCACATGTTTGTGTTAATCAATAACAAATAATGGTGGACACACAGTAGTAAAAATAAATGGAATATAAGTAAGAGTAACGAAAAAAGGGGAAAATTAGGGGATTTCAAACTGAAAAAAAAAGCGAAAGGGTGCACTCAGGGTGAAGAGTAATTTGTGTTTTGGAAATGACGTTATAATGTATTTCAAACATAGGAAGGTGTCAAAATATAAGAAATTTTATAGTTTAGACTTTTATTAAGAAAAGAAGTAAGGAATGTTGTATGTAGAAATTTAATCAAGTATGAGATCGATGGCAGGCTAGGCCTAACGGAGGAATTAGCTCAAAAAAAAAAAAAAAGAAAGGAAAGAAAAAGGAAATAAGTGAACTTTGGGGACAATGAGAAGGAGGGTGTGAGAGACGTTGCCAGAGACGTAACGAAGGTCAAGGTCTCCACGGTAGCGGGGAGAGAAGGAGGAAAAGGGGATTTTTATATAATAAAAATGACAATTACAGCACTGGACTCGGCAGAGAGCAGACGTATCTGTGAACAGTAGAGTAAAAGAGAAAGGGGCAGGAGACGCAACCGAATTAGCTAGCATGGAGCTGGACGGCATCCACCCCAAAATATGCACGGCGAGCTTCGATGCTGAGAGCGAGAAGCGACGTTTGTATGATACGACCCACGAGAAGCAGCCCACCGACCCAAAGCGCACAGACGTAGCGTGAGAGCGGGAGAAGCCAATCGCCTCAACGGAGCAGAGCCTAACGATCGTCGGAGACAGAATGGAGCCGAGCGGTGCAATCTGGAGCGTCAGTAGAACCTACTAGTGGTGACCATCGTCCAAGAAATGAGAGTAGTGAATAAAAAAAACAGATAAGTGAAAGCTTTCGTTATTATATGGGCCCACGCGTAAAGTGAAAGTCAATATATCTCCTTCAATTTGTAAAACTTAAAATAATTAGAAGAAAGATGGTACGAGTGGAACTAAGTAGTGTCGCAGATTGTGCGAAGTGAATAGAAAGGAGGGATCTGAGCTAAAGTAAAATGGGACAGGTTAACCGAAGTGATATATATAAAAAAAAGGAGGAGCATAACTAGATTGTTAAAGATTCATTGTATTTTTTTTATTGTATTTTTTTTTTTAGATATGTCCACTAGATAGTAAGACAAGACAATTCAGTTCTTATTAGTTTCCTTAATAGAAGATTTTAAGTCCTAGGCAAGGAGAGTTTTTTTTTATAGTTAATATTCTTGAGTTATGAAATTTATTTGCAATTTTTTTTTTAATAAATATTCTTTTACATTCTAAGCATACCATAATCTGAGTGCATCATTTGGTTATTTGAATTTGCAGTTCTTTTTTTTTAGGTGGTACAAATATAAAGAGAAAGGGGGGTTTACTTTGTGTCCACAATTATATCATGCTCTAGCTTAGATTAGAACCTAAGGTTATATTATCTTTTGTTTTGTTATTTTATTTGTTTATTGACTATCGTTGGAATTAGGCTAAGGGGTTTTGTGACAATAACGGATAAATTAGAAGGGGGTGGTGTAAAAAAAAAAGGGGGTAGAATATTATAGTACAGGCAGCTGCGTTGTGGGCAGAAATTATTTAGCTATACGACCATCACGACGGAGTGACTGACAAGGAGTCAGTAGTCTTATTTAGGATATGTAAAGTGCGAACCTCGTGCAGGGCCTTTTTTTTTAATACAGGTAAGTGACGTGCAACTTCACGCCTGCCCGAGGTCATCACACCAATAATTCATCTCCCCTTAGATTACAATCACTGCTTCCCCAAACAACGTGATGAGCATTGGCATCACAGCCAATGATAAGCTTGTGGTTGGATTTTAAACATAGTTCAATTGTTTCTTCAACTTTCTTTGATGGAACATTACAGTCATCATAAGGAAAGTATGAAGACATTATGAGAATGTCGGTTTTATTCTCACCAGTCATGGTCAACTTAATTACAGCATTATCGCTGTCAGAATTACTGACCATGAATATGGCATGCAAATCCTTTCTAGCATAGATGCATGCCCTAGGTCTGTTGGAGCTAGTATCAAAAAAGATGTTCCCACATCTTCTTGGTAGTCCAACAACCCTACCATCCCTTATCCAGGGCTCCTGGATTATTGCCAGATCGACATCACCACAGGCCATCTTGTTGTAAAGCAACGCAGAGGCCGTACGACTGTGATGAAGATTTATTTGAATAATCCTGAGCACAGTCACAGTGTCAGACAGAGGAAAGTTAAGTCCTCGTACCTCCGCTGGGACTGGTAAAGGTTTCTAAAAGCCTTTCCTCATCAATAGATTCAACCTCAACATCTTCAAGGTTCATTGGAGACGTGGGTTGAAGTGTATTTTCTGAGGCTGTGTCAGCAAAATCAAGTGCACCTAACTCACTTGCAATATCGGATAAATTATCCCTAACACCAACAGATATTTTAGGATAAGCTATTGTTGGACTTACCTGTGACTGAGTGGTTGCTTTCTGGTCAGCTTCCTTCTCAGTTCCAGAACCAGGCTTTTTCTTTGGATCGGTCAGGATCTTAAAGATACCTTGATCGATGCCCGTATTGGCGACAAAGTTGGCCTTCTTGATGGCTTCTAAGGAGTTCTCGTAGACCTCGAAGATCCATCTAGTTGAATGAGGTTCCACCAGTCTATTGACGGTCCTCCATTCACTGGTGTTCAATTCGGGGTTGAAACGATTCATCCTCCGAAGTAGAACAGTAGCATCTTTAGTGATGTTGTCCTTTGTCTTAAAGGCAACCTTGACAGGCTTGGGGAGCTCACTCGCCTTAATCACTTTAAGGCAACAGAGCTCCTTCTTCAAGACTTTGTCATTGTTGTCAAAAGAGCTAGTCAGCCAGGCTGTTGTCTCTTCGTCTTCACAGACGACCAACAACGCGCCGGCTAACAGACTCTGTTGATTGATTCTTGGTAGGAAGTCACCCTCGGGAATAGCATCTATTCTGTCGAGGATCTCCATTTGAATAAGAGAAACCTCGTCAGCAGATAACTTCTCCGCAGGAAATGACCCTTTAATGATGGCCATTTTAATGCTGCTAACAGCCTGCTTGTATGATTTTCCTCGATCCTCCTTCAATCTCTTGCTAGCTGTAACACTAGCTGGAGAGGGAGTGGAATCCGAGGGTCTATCTCTTTTTTGTCCTGAAGGAACTGAACCAGAGATCTCTTCAGCTGATTGGACACCAGCTTTCAGAGATCCTGGTTTCTTCTTCCTTCGATTACGCCTCTGCGTTCTGGTGAGTGTTGGCGTCTTGGTCCCCGCCGCCCCGGAAGCGGCGGTAGCAATGCCACCTTCCGCCCCCACAACCGCGGGAACCTTGACATCAACTCCTCCTGGGAGATTTGATCGGTTATCACCCGAAGGTAAACCAGATCCTGTTTTAAGTGCTTTCTTAATTTCGGTATCCATACAATACTGGAGAACCGGGGGGAGATATGTTGTCCACGTCAGGCTGCCCCCCTCTCCTGACGCAAGGCTAAATACATTGAGGTTTCGCCAGGTTCCTCAATGGGATCGTTCATGACACACATATTTATACACGCAGTGCCACCCAGACCTCAGCACGATGCCTTACACCTTATCTTGCGTGTTCCCTCCTCCTTTCTCAATCGGGCTTGGGACCGACTACGGCGGAGTTACGGTAGGCCAATGTTGGAGGCAATGGTGAGAGGAAGGCACACATGCCAGAAGACCAGGCTCTGGGGCCCGGAGAAGCACTTCAGTTCGTACCTATAGGTAGATGCTGCGAATAGCGCTGGCGGACAGAACCATCACCCTGCGGCAATTGCGCGACAACATCACTTTTCCCGCTACTGCTCTAGTGTCAATAGCGATAACAGCACGCCTGTTATATACCGCGACAATGTCTGCCAGGCGTCCATTGTTGTGTCTTCCTTTGACACCTGAGCACCGCGCCATACGACTGCAATGGTGTCGTGAACGAGTGGGCTAGCGAATGGAATGGCACCCGGTGGTCTTCAGCGACGATTCCGCTTTTGTTTGGACACCGACGACAGACGCGGACGAGTGTGCGCAGACCATTGGAACATGCCACTGTAAAATGCGTCAGGTATCGCCATTGTGGACCAACACCCGGGATCATGGTCTAGGGGCCATCGGCTAAGATACCAGAACGCCTTTAGTCACCATCCAAGGCACCCTGACAGCAACATGGTACATCACAGAGATTCTGCAGCCCGTATTACTGCCCTTTCTGTGCACAGACTTTCAGCAGGATAACGCCAGACCGCACACGGCAAACATTAGCATGGCATGTCTGCATGATGTCAACTGTCTGCCATAGCCCGCGATGTCCCCAGACTTATCGCCAATTGAGCACGTGTGGGACATGGTGGGACACATTTACTATCACCCCGCAATCTCCATGAACTGACACAGCAGGTTCACCAGGCCTGGGCAGCTGTACCCCAAGACGACATTCACCACCTGCATGATCACCTACACCTGTGGCTGGAACAATACATCGCCGCTACAGGTGCTGCCATAACCTACTTATGCCGCTTTCCGTTGGGACACCCGGTACAAACGAGTGCACATTTTGGCTCCATAACGTAATAAAGGTGTGTTCGGATGTATCTCTTGCTGTATGCCTACTTTTTGGCTCATTCGGATAACTTCTTGTGGGTGGGGTAATTTCAGTTTGCTTCTTGGCAAGCATAAATGCCCCAGGAAATCTCTCTTCATTATTATCGATAACTAATAACGGAGCTCAAATTTGTAGGGATTTGTTCCGTGAGTAGAATCTAAGCACATACTCATGAAATTCTTTCAACAGAAACTCTTGTCCTCTTTGTCATGATGATCAAAATAAAATCTTTCTTTTTATTGTCAACAAGATCTACTGGTTCAACATGTTGCTGTTTAAAAAATAAAATAGGACTATCATGTCCTAACATTTTCATCTCATGTAGCCATGCCTCAACACTCACCAAGTCAATGCTATTACTTACTCCCTCAATAATTTTAAACCTCGCCCTAATATTATTGATGTCTTTCTTTGTGGTTAAGTATATTCTTTTCAAAGAACCTTGAATGCTAGTTCTGATATTATCCGGGATTTTGTTTTTTGTCACACCACTCTGCAGACTAGTAGTTATCTCTAATGATTTCTTGGTTGGCAATGTGATGTTCTGCAAATCATTTAAAGTATGTCCACAATGAGTTTTTAACAAAATGAACACAAACTGACCCACCTGTTTTATCAATCTTTGCCAGACATGTTGAATTCACTTTCTTTGATCCTTGACTTTTAAGGGCTCTCTTACCAGTACCAGCAGGCTTATATGTACCACTTCGGCTTCATAAATACAAATTCTTGTACCCATTTTCCAATTTCTGACCCCCATGACGAACATAAAAAAAGGAATTAGTCTCATCTTCCATTTTTTTCTTCCATTCAAGCAATTGCGAAAAATAAACAATTAAAATAGAGATTCCAATTCATATATTAATATAATTATGTGACGACATTGACTTAAGCTGTTGTTCGGTTATTTTGGTTGCGTTTGTGAGAGTATGATTGGAGCAAACTGTTTTTTTTTTTACCGTCGTGTTTGGGTCTGTGTTGGATTATTTGGTTAATAATTTGTTTTAGCGTGTTATTATAGGTGTGGTTTTGTTGTAAGCATGTTTTCAGTGGTTTCGTTTTGTTTGTGAGTTTGTTTTTGATAGTTTGTGTATTTTATACATTGTGTTTTCTTTTCATGTGTGCAGTGCGTGGTTTTTTGTTGGGCCTCACGTATAATAAAGTGTATTGATAATATATTTTATTCCATTGTTTGTTGCTTGGGAGTTTGGGTTAAGCGTTTAGTTGCGTGCCCGTTGACGCTTTTGTTGCGAGCGATAGCGGCCGCATATTTTTGGGGGTTGACATTGTTTTCTCGGAGTTCTTCGAGAAGATGATGGCAGCCTCCCATTTAATTGTTAATGACGTAGTGCTAAGAATCTTGTTTTATATATATTTTGCTGCTTGTTTTATTTTTGATAAAAATTATTCCAATGTAAGCGGACGTGTTGGTGGAATCACTAGGTTTTTCGAATGATGGCAGCCATTATGTTTGGTTCACTTTAGCTATTGCTGCTGGAGTTGTATGTACGAGGGGAGATCAAAAAGTAAGTTGCACTAACTAGCCGCAGGAGCGCGCTGTGTGTCGTAATCTTGGGCAAAGCGGAGAAAGGGACATTAACTGCGCAGACATCGGATAGGACGGTTGCTGTGGTTTCCCGTCGTGTTTTATGTGACTAGCGAGCTAAAAGCAGTGGCGTGTCAACTGAATGTCCACTCCAAACTTGAGGAGCGAGCAGCAATCCGATTTCTATGGGCCAAACGGGTGAATTGCATGGACATTCATCGTGAAATCACTGCTGTATATGGAAATTGAACGCCGGTGTGATTTTGTTGCACGATAACGCAACACCTCACAAGGCCTGCCAAATGTGCGAACTGCTGCAGCGATTCAAGTTTGAGGTTTGGCAACATCCTCCATACAGTCCTGACTTAGCGCCATGCGACTTTCATCTTTTCGGTAAGCTCAAAACGGAACTCGGTGGACAACGATTTCGAAACGATGAGGAGGCGAAAGCGGATGTCACCATGTGGTTACAAAACGCTGGAGGAGATTTCTATGCATCCGGAATCGAAAAGTTGGTTGATCGTTCAGATAAATGTTTAGGGTCTCTTGGGAACTATGTGGAAAAGTGAACCTACATTGTATGCTGCTATAGCCGTGTTGCTTTTGTATAGGTGGTGTAATAAATGGCCATACCGTGGAAGTGCAACTTACTTTTTGATCTCCCCTCATGCATGTTCTTATGATGTACTGAGTTGATGAAACAGTAATTTGACTGTGTACGTCAGAGGTTTTTTTTTTGCCCTGTTTAAGCTGCCAGTAGTCGTTAGTTTTTTTTTTAAACTGATAAAGGAAGCTGTCTCTCCCAAGTCCTGTGTTCCAGTAGTTGTGACGGTGCTGATGTTGGCTATGCTCGAAATGAAAGGTATTGTGTTGGGCAGTGAAGCCCACGTACAGTCCTTATTTGATGATGACGAAAAGGGTGAGTGTTTTTACTGCTTTTTTTTCTATGTCCGTGAGGAGGAGGCTGCCTCGCTTCCATGTATTCGACGCAGCGAAAACCCCTAGTTCAAAACGTTGGTTCCATAAGTAGTGAAGTACTGTGTACTGTGGAAGTCTCTTGTGCCATTTACAGTGAAAACCTGAGTAATGTTTTTTTAAGAACGATAGAACTGATATGCCTCTGAGATGGTCACTTGTTTGTTTGGGGAAGCTATGAAGAATGTTTTAAATGTTTTGGAGAATATTGAAATAGCTTTAAGAGTTACAGGGGTTGGACAAAAATATGGAATCACCTAACAAAAAACATATTATCACCTTTAATATGGAGTTGGATAACCCTTGGCTTGTAGAACAGCTTGGAGCCTCCTTGGAATAGACAAATAGAGATCCTGTATGTACCATTCTTCATGCAAAACAATAGCAAGTTCCTTCAATGATGATGGTGGTGGATAGCGTGCTCGCAAGTTTCTTTCCAAAACAGACCACAAAGGTTCAATAATATTAATATCTGGTGATTGTGGGGGCCATGGCAGATGTGACACTTCACCCTCATGCTGAGAAAACCAGTCCTGGACAATGTGAACTGTGTGAACCGGCGTCTTATCTTGGTAAAAGGCATCACCTTGGGGAACAAAGTTTGCACCATCGGATGAACCTGATCACACAAAACGTTGAGATAGTCCTTGGCAGTGATGTGGCCTTGCAGGTTAACGATAGGGCCGACAGAATACCATGATATTGCTGCCCAAACCATGACTGAACCCCCACCATGTTTTACTGTTGGCTGCAAACAATCTTGATCATAAGCTTGCTCTGGTGTTCTCCAGACGTAAACTCGGCCAGCAGTTGGAAATAGTGTGAACGAAGACTCATCCGACCATATGACCTTTTTCTATTGCTCCAAAGACCAGGTTTTATGAACATGGCACCACTCTCTTTGGATTTTAGCATTGCGATCAGTGATCACTGACTTTGGGATTGCAATATGCCTAGAAATACCCTGTTTGTGGAGTTCCCTTCGAACTGTTTTGGTGCTGACAGGGTTTGTGAGGGTAGCATTCAGTTCTGTAGTAACTTTTGCAGCTGTAGTCTTCTTATTACATACCATAATCCTACGCAGTTTTCGTTTGTCTCGATCATCCAACACATTTTTCCGTCCACGCTGATGTTTATCAGACTTGGTTTTCCCATTCCTGATGTATGCAGTTGTAATCTTGGATACTGTTCCTCTTGAAACACCAAACATTTCAGGCACACCTTGGTTACAGAAGCACCCACCATACGGGCTCCAACAATTTGCCCACGTTCGAATTCTGTTAGTTCAGCCATATTGCACTAAAATCTCAACATAATACAGCAGAGAAACAAATGAAGCTTTTTATCTACTTGCTGAAGGTTTATTGCCAATACTAAATAGGGGTGCTAGCAGCACATCACTCAAATTTGCATAAAATTTGCATTTTATTCAGACATGCTTTTTCTGAGGTATATCGGTGGAAGGATGGATCATAATACTGTTCCTATTAACTAAACAGGTGGTGGCCTTACAGTATAACAGAGGGACA
>JAHWFO010037836.1:70298-80592 GCA_023313115.1 Rhysida immarginata
AAATTACCCTACAATAGGGTAATTACCCTACAAACGGCAGCGCTGGTCATAAGGCTTGTGTCTGGGAACATCATGCCAAGGGCCGGGCCCACAGTGGTTTCTGTGAATCTGCCCTGGTATCAGTAAAAGGTTCACGTGACGCTTTGGCGTGGCAAGTCTAGAAGGGATATTTATAAGCCCGCGTTCCTGGTTTGGATTCCCAGGCGCAGGTAGCTCACCCCATCTGATCAGAGGCAGGCTATATAGGAGCAGGCTGTGGCCCATGCAACAGCTAGCTGGGAGCTGTAAGCTTACGTTCCACGTCCTCACTTGAATAGTATCTCACTCTTCATACGGTCCAGTAGCCTTGCCTGTCAGGCCGAGTGTAATTGTTGGTTTTAATGTTTAGATTGTAGTCGGAGGGGC
Organism: Rhysida immarginata; assembly: GCA_023313115.1. NCBI lineage: Eukaryota > Metazoa > Arthropoda > Chilopoda > Scolopendromorpha > Scolopendridae > Rhysida > Rhysida immarginata. The sequence continues at coordinate 70,704 of JAHWFO010037836.1, forward strand.
CCCTTTTGACTAGTCTAGCAGCCAACGGATTTGTTACTGTTTCGCGTTTTAAATTAATTTAGATTTTCCGCCACTGCACTATTGACGTATATACATGTGTAAAATTGTGTTTTGGGTGTATTAAAAGTGGTCTTACATTCATATTTTAGCATGTGGTTAGTGTTGTTCTTATTGTGTGTAAGTAATTTTATATTCAGGATCAGCGCTTGTGCTGTCGGCGACTCCCGAACTTCTGATAGATCTTGTCCCTATTGAACCCCTAAAGTAATTGATAGCAGTGGGCTTGTTTAAAGGCGGGGGGTCACATTTGGCGTCCCCGGGTGGGCATCGTTAATCTGGGTTATGCTAGATTACCGAGGATGCCGCTGTTCCCAGGGTAGTTGATGTGGGGTGGAGTGTGTTGCTGTAGTGTGTGTGTAAGGGCTCTGTGGTGCAGGATGCTGGATGGGGCAGAATGTTTGAAGCTGGTGGAGATAGTGTAAATGGTGTAGGTGGTCTTAGGCTTTCTTGTGGCATGAGAAATAGGACAGTTGCATCACACAGGGGCCGGGCTACCAAATTGTTCAGAACTCCGCAGTGGAGTCCATTCCAGTGCAGGGTAATGATTGGGAGGCAAGCAACCCTTGGTAGTGAGGTGTGTACACGTCTGGAGAGGGGGCGAGAGTGATGATGTCAGTGGCGGGCTCTCGATTTGGGAGCTGTTTTGCCCCCTACACTGTTGTGGGCCAGGTATTCGCACGTTAGTTAAGCTTAAGGGGTTCCTGTTTGGTGATTTCCAGGTTGTTCACAGCCAGAATCCTGGAAATACAGGTTCCAAGGAAGCTCTGGGGTAAGAGGAATGGAGCCAGGCTGGCAAAGCAGTATGCCGATGTGGGCACTTGTATGCCGGCAGGAGGTATGGACGTGAGCTGTCTCAAAAACGCAGGGAGCGTTTATAGCGTGAGCAGCGGCGTTGATCCCACCTCCACATTGGAGAGGCCCCAAGCACTCGTGGAAAGCCATTCCAGATGCATGCTAGGCGACGTTGTGGGGCGAGTTATTAGCGATGAATGTGTCCAGGTGGATCGTGTGCAGGGTGGTGTGTCAGTGCTAGACATTGAGAAGGTGCCTGCGAGCGAGAGAAATCTGATTCCAGTGGCTAAGAGGCCTGTCCTGTTGCCGTGGAATGTATAACGCTAGCGAAGATGGCCCGAATGACCAGCTCGAAGAACCCATGGATGAGGGACCTAGATCGGGTATTTCCGATGAGGCCACAATAGCAGTCGCATTGTCGGCAGATACAGGATGTGGAAGCATAATGCTGCCCATGGAGGAGAATCATGCTGCCCTTGCCCAGGCAGGGAAGTTCACCTATAGATGGGCACACTAATGAGCTAGCACTCGCAAAAGTGAAGGGGTGTGCTCAACATGGAGTAATGGCATGGGGAGTCCTGTTATGCGGCATTGCAATGTGTTGGCAATGCGAAGTATTGATGCAGTGTCTGCTGGGGGTGCCAAGGCTGTGGGGGTCAGAAGTGAGGTACCTGGTAGGGGCAGTATTGAGAGGGATGGGAAGGAGGCCGTAGTGGATAAAATAGTGACGAAGAAGAAAAGGAAAACTCGCTGCGGGATCAAACACCGTCCAAAAAATAAGAATGGGGGTAACTAAGCTAAAGAATAAATTAAAAACTGACATTACCAATCTGTGGATGCTAGAATACTTGAGAGAGAGAAAGGAGACTCCACTTGTCCACAAGAACATTTTAATACACCATATATGTATACATTTCAGTCACAATGTGGCCTTCTTCAGTATGACTCAGGTTACACAAGTTCAGATACAAGTTTATATAAAGAGGAGGGACCAATCAGAATGCAGGGCATCATGTTTGGTTTACACAAAAGAGGGGCAATTCAGGATTGGAGAGGGTCAAGTGCCCAATGACAAAACACACTTATGAAAAATATACAGAGGTAAAAAACTTAGAAACAAATACGAAAAGCTACATAAGTGGAGAGGCTATATTAGGAGTGTGAAGTAATAGTAAGAACATTCAGCCTGGTTAAAGTTTTGAAACCAGTGAAGCCCACTGTGACAGGTCAAGTGGACCTCTTTCATGGTTTAATAATATCAGGTGGTACTTTAGCTATTTCAAGAGATTCTAAGAAGTTAAGCTTTTTAGGTTCGTCAACACAATGTAGTATCCGAAAATTATCTAATTTCCCAATGTGCCCCGTGGATAAAATGTGCTCAGCGAATGCAGATTTTTCGGGCTTGTAATTTTTGATATAGCTAAAGTGTTCTTTAATGCGGGTACAGATCCTTCTTCTGCTCTGGCCTATGTATTTACAGTCACACGAGGAACAATTAATTTCATATATTTCCGATTTATCTACTTTACAAATTCCATCTTTCGTGCTGCCTAGTAGGTGTTTAAGGCTATGGCTACTCTTATATGCTACCTTGAGGCCATATACCTTACATATCTTCTCTAAGCCGCCAGTTAATTTTCGGTTGTAGGGGAGACCTATGAATTTTCCTTTCTCTTGGTTATTCTGGAGTGTCGTAATGTCCTTTAACTTCTTTTTGAGAGCGTGTTTTTTAACCAATTTGTCAATCATATCTTCTTTGTAATCATTGAAGATGGCTGCCTCTTTAATCCGGTGGATCTCCTCTTGTTTCTTATCCTGTACCATGGGAGTGCTCATCATTCTATTGATCATATGGTTGAAGGCTGATAGTTTATGGCTAAAGCTATGGTTGGATTTGGCATTGATATACGCAGGGACGTAGTTGGGTTTCCTATAGATATCAAATTTGAGTTTCCCTACATCTCTCAGTATTACTAAGTCCAAGAATGGTAAAGCTCTATCTTTCTCTTTCTCAACAGTGAATGTAATGGAGGGGGATAAATTGCTGAGACCTTCCACAAGCAAATCTAGTTGTTGTATATCGACTATGGCGAAAATGTCGTCGACATATCTATACCAGGTTTTGGGGAAATAAGGTAGAGTGGACATTGCCAAGTTTTCTAGATGGTTGAGGAAAAGGTTAGCAAGGAAGGGACTTATGCTGCTGCCCATTGGGGTTCCCTTCTCCATTTTGTAAAAATTGTTGTTAAATTGAAATAAATTATTAAAACAGCATAATCTACAAAGGAGCATCAAGTCTCTAACTTGGGCAAGGGGTAAGTCATTTTCATCGAGGCAATCTTCTAAGATGCTAAGGGTTTCTTTAATTGGTATACTGGGAAACATCGATACTACATCAAATGAAACGAGGATGTGGTTATCAGGGATAGAGATAGGCTGTATTTTACTGGTGAGTTCTAAACTGTTCATAGGTCTCCCCTACAACCGAAAATTAACTGGCGGCTTAGAGAAGATATGTAAGGTATATGGCCTCAAGGTAGCATATAAGAGTAGCCATAGGCAGCAGCAGCAGCACGAAAGATGGAATTTGTAAAGTAGATAAATCGGAAATATATGAAATTAATTGTTCCTCGTGTGACTGTGAATACATAGGCCAGAGCAGAAGAAGGATCTGTACCCGCATTAAAGAACACTTTGGCTATATCAAAAATTACAAGCCCGAAAAATCTGCATTCGCTGAGCACATTTTATCTACGGGGCACATTGGGAAATTAGATAATTTTTGGATACTACATTGTGTTGACTAACCTAAAAAGCTTAACTTCTTAGAATCTCTTGAAATAGCTAAAGTACCGCCTGATATATTATTAAACCATGAAAGAGGCCCATTTGACCTGTCACAGTGGGCTTCACTGGTTTCAAAACTTTAACCAGGCTGAATGTTCTTACTATTACTTCACACTCCTAATATAGCCTCTCCACTTATGTAGCTTTTCGTATTTGTTTCTAAGTTTTTTACCTCTGTATTTTTTTCATAAGTGTGTTTTGTCATTGGGCACTTGACCCTCTCCAATCCTGAATTACCCCTCTTTTGTGTAAACCAAACATGATGCCCTGCATTCTGATTGGTCCCTCCTCTTTATATAAACTTGTATCTGAACTTGTGTAACCGTAGTCATACTGAAGAAGGCCACATTGTGACTGAAATGTATACATATATGGTGTATTAAAATGTTCTTGTGGACAAGTGGAGTCTCCTTTCTCTCTCTTAAGTAAGAATGGGGGTGTTCAGGTAGCCGGTGCCGTGAGTGGAGGGGAAAATAAAGTTACACAAAAACCCCCTGAAAAGGAAATTGGTCAGGGGTATGTGCGGAAAGGCATGTGTTCGAATGCCTGCTTGGTGGAAGGACAGGGTGGGGAAAGTGGCCCACGTTACAGTTTCTTCCCAGTAGGGAAGAGTAAAATTCCGCCAGACCGTGAGCAGGAATGCATTAATCTCGCGTCACTCTGGAGGAAGCAGGCCCGAATGGGTTATTGGGACCTCTGTTGGTAGGGTGGTTTAAATATAACATAAATGTTCAGCGTTTTATGTTTTTGTCTTCTGTTGGGCGTATGTGACATTCTATGTCAGTGTATCCGTTACGCCCGGCAGAGGGCATTATTTTATGGCATGTTGGCGGAAGCGCTAAATTTTTCGAATGATGGCAGCCATGATGTTTGGTTCGCTTTAACGATTGCCGCTGGAGTTGAATGTACATGTTCTTATGATGTACTGAGTTGATGAAACAGTAATTTTAATGTGTATGTCATTTTTATTTTGCCAGTAAACGTTAGTTTTTCGTTAAAAACTGGTAAAGGAAGCTGTCGCTCCCAAGTCCTGTGTCCCAGTAGTTGTCACGACGCCGACATTGGCTATGTTCGAAATAAAAGGAATTGTGTGTTCTATTTGAAGACGACGAAAAGGGTGACTGTTTTTACTGGGTTTTTTTTTCTACCGTGACTAGGAGGCTACCTTGCTTCGGTGTATTCGACGCCGCAGAGAGAGTAGCGAAAACCCCTAGTTCGAAACGTTGGTTCCACAAGTGGCGAAGTACTATGTACTGTGCTAGTCTCTTGTGACATTTACAGAGAAAAACTGAGTAATGTCTTTTTAAGAACAATAGAACTGGCATATCTCTGAGATGGTCACTAGTTTGTTTGCGGGAGCTATGAAGAATGTTTTAAATGTTTTGGAGAACATTGAAATAGCTTTAAGAGTTATGTTTTGCATTAACTGTATTTTGTGTGGAGACGTGCAGTGCCAGTAAGAGGGGGGGGGGGGGAAGAAAGCAGCTGTGCAAACTGTGGGCAGCTTCGCTGCATGCCGGTGCCAAGAGGCCACAACGCCGTTGGAGTTGTGTGTCCACTGTTGGACATGCTGTGTGAGGTCATAAGGGGTTTCTGTGAACCTCCCCTCGTATCAGTAAAAGTTTCACGTAACGCTTTGGCATGGCAAGTCTAGAAGGACTATTTATAAGCTCGTATTCCTGGGTTGGATGCCCAGGTGCAGGTAGCTCACCCCATCTGATCAGAGGCAGGCCATACAGGAGCAGGCCGTCGTTCATGCAACAGCAAGCTCGGAGCTGTAAGCTCACGTCCCACCTCCTCACTTGAATGGTATCACACTCTTCATACAGCCCAGTAACCTTGCCTATCTGGCCGAGTGTAATTGTTGGTTTTAATGTTTAGATTGTAGTCGAAGGGGCCCCTTTTGACTAGTGTAGCAGCCAACGGACTTGTTACTGTTTTGGATTTTAAATTAATTTAGATTTTCCAACCTTTATTGTTGTTTCTGCCACTGCACCATTGACATATGTACATGTGTAAATTTGTGGTTTGGGTTTATTAAAAGTGGTCTTACATTCATGTTTTAGCATGTGGTTAGTGTTGTTGTTATTGTGTATAACTAATTTTATTTTCAGGATCAGCGCTTGTGCCCTCGGCGATTCCCAAACTTCTGATGAATCTTGTCCCTATTGAACCCCTAAAGTAATTAATAGCAGTTGGCTTCTTTAAGGGGGCAGGGGGTCGTCACAATTTATTTCCATCTAAATTATGAAAATGCGTAACTCGTAAATAATTATTAACATTATCTAAATCCATATAACAATCCAAATTCCTGCGGAACCAATATTTCTTAGATTTCAGCCAAAAATAGAATTTCAGAAATATGCTATATCTCAAAATGTGAGTCACAACAAATCGGAACCAAAACAGTTTAATACTACACATAAATTCAATAAATGTTTCTACTTACCGGTGTCAATATTCCGATGGATACAATCGAAAAATCATAATTATCGATAACCAATATTGAATATTTCTTTACTGGTATATGACAGCCAATACTGATATGATTTATTTATGTGTACATTGTAGACCCAATAATAAGCACATATTTTAAAAATTTTCTAAATTGAGCTAATCATTACTGAACAAAAATTAAGCAATAACTGTGGAATGGAACAACCAAAATCAGAGGGAACCTCTTATCCACAAGGAGATTTGAAATACCTTATATGTATTTCGGCTACCAAGTAGCAATCTTCAGCGATGAGAGACAAAATGCAACTAAATCAAAACCTTAATGCTAGAGAATAAAAAACGGGGGGGGGGGATTATTTCCCATTGGTTAAGCAGAATGGAAATACCGACTATTGGACAATTAAACAGTGAGCCAATAAAATAAGAGGAGTTACCTTGTCAAGACAATAAAAAAAGAGGAGATAACTTGTCAATAGAAAATAATAATAATAATTTTTTAATTTTTTAATTTATTCAGATCAGAATGTACAATCAAATACAAACTGCCCCTACAGGTGATAAAACCCAAGCAGGGGAAGGAATCAAAACAAAACGATTACATTTTGAAACAAATAAATCAAAATCAGATATTTAAAATCTAAAAAATAGAATTGGTTGGTCATTAAAAATGTCTACATCTTTATGAGAAAGGATTTTATTATACAAAGTAACAAGTTAATATGAAGGAGTAATCTCACCAATATTTGTCCTCGTACTAGGAGTTATGAAAGTAAGACACTTATGACGACTTTTTCTAGGAACTGACAGCCCGATAGATGACAGAACCTCGGGCATTCAAACAGCCCCAGAAACAATCCTCTTAAGGACATTAAGAAAAATATTACCAATGATATTGGAAAGAGTAAACACATTTATAAATTCCATATTGAGATCATGCTTGTTATATTTTTTTGAGAGAAAATTTAAAAATGCAAGAAATTTCTTTTGTAGGAGTAAAAAGTTTTGAGTGTGATGAGTAAACCAAATTAACACCCCATATGTAACTTTAGGAACTACAATAGAAATAAATAACTTTATGATAGTTAATGGATTTTTGAAAAATGCGGTAAGCCTTTTCAAGAGGCCAATTCTACGGGAGACATCTCTTATGATGTTATCAATATGCGGGGTAAAAGATAAGTTATAATTAAATAAAATGCCTAAATCTTTAACTTCATTTTTTTTCCCAATGATTTCATGACCAATCTTGTAATCAAAAATAAAATTTGTTACTTTCCTGGAGAAAGAAACTACGTGTGATTTGCTCGAGTTAAGATTTAATCCGTTTGATTTAGACCAGGAGAGAATTGAGTCCAACGTTTCTTGCATTTTAATACAGTCTTGCCAACTGTCAATGCACGAAAAAATTTTAAGATCGTCCGCGTACATTAGAATTTGAACATCATTAGTTGGTAAAGAAGCTAATAGGTCTGCAGAGTAGATATTGAATAGCAGCGGTCCCAGGGGAGAACCCTGAGGAACACCACTATTGATTTTACCAAATTTCCAGAAATTATTTACAGGATAAAGCATAAAATATCTATCAGTTAAAAAGGACTGCATCCAGGATAGCATATTTAATTGGAATCCCATAATCTAGTTTCTGTAGAAGGAGGTCAATATGAACCTTATCAAAGGCTTTAGAATAATCCAAGTAAATTACATCCACTTGATGACGAGTATCAATAACTTTCGAGAGGTAAGAAGTTAACACAGCAAGATTAGTTTCGGTCGATCTGGCCTTGCGGAAGCCGTGCTGAATATCAGGAAAATGAAGAGCTTGGGTAAATCTTATTGTCATCATAGTTGAAGTCAGCCAGTACAAAAGTGTTACAATTACAGCTCAAAACAAATTCAGACAAGTCACTCAAGAAAGTGTCATAATCACCAGTTAACGTGTTGGGTGGAACATAAGTCACTACAATGATTAAATCTTTTCTTTCTCTAAGGAGTCGAGAGTTGAAATTCTTGGTTGATGGCGATCGAAGACGAACGGCTACCAGATCTATGCCACTGACAGTAGAGCTCAAAGGTATGGAGCAAGAGTCAAAATTATTGGGAATGGCAACTAAATCACCACCACCTAAGTTACCAGATGACCTATCAGATCTGTAGACGTCAAAACCTTCACCGAACAACATGTAATCTGTGATAGTCATTAAGCTATGTTTCCGTAAAATTATTATTGAGGGTGACAAAATGATTGAGATGTGACAGTTTGGTTCGAAGTCCTCTCACATTTTCATATAAAATGTTGAGAGGAACAGACATTTTCAAATTCGAAGAAGATCTTGAGCACATTACGCTAAGCTAGAGGATGAGTCCTCCTTCTCATGAACTATTTGATCTTGGTGTAATCTGCCATAAAATTCAGAAACTAAAGTTCCTGCAGGCCAGTGATTCGGATCAAACACCAAATCAAATGTATCTTCATTTAAAGATACGAAGAATGAAGCGTAGGTGTCAAGTTTGGTTTTAAGCTTATGACATCTAATCAGATTCCTTGTGTCCATAAACTCAGACAAGTGAGAAATAAGAGAAGCCCTATCAATATCAGGAGAAAGTCTGGAGATGAAAATGTTATTTAACAACGGCCTCTGCTTCAATTGAGTGACTGCACTTATCCTCGCATCAGCGGCACATCCAAACACAGTTCGCTTGTCTCTTTTAACTTTGGATGATGATTTTAAAACCGAGCTGAATAAATGCTTATCAGAGTTCACTGTTGATCGCTGAACATTCTGCTCGAATACCTGCTTTCGAATGTTTTTGATCTCGATGGACTCTGGATGTGCAGTTTCCTCTCTTACCTTCGAAAATCTAGTTTTATTAGCAGTGTTTTCCTTCAATTCTGAGGCAGTTGACTCTAGGAGTTTGTCCACTCTCTCGTTTAATAATTTGTTACTCTCTAACAGTATTGCGACCATCCCCGTAAACTCTTGTACCACTGAGATAAGATCTGTAATGGCCGACAACACGAGAGCGAGGTTAGAGAGCTCAGTGTTCCCTTGGGAGGCAAGCTGTAGATCGCTAATGCTGGACAAACTAGAATTAAAGGACAAGTCACCGGAATCCTGAGCAGGTCCTGTCTCAGTTAACAGCGGAGAGCGATTCTTCTTGCACTCAGCACAAATTCAGCTTGTCTTGAGTGCATTTTTACCCACACCGATGCAGGCCGCATGAAAAAAACACTGACAGCGATCTGCACATTTAATCTTCGGTTGCTTTCCTCTAATGCTTTTCAGACATTTCTGACATATTCCTGACGATCCCTGAGTAGAATTTTTCTTCGTCGTGTGTGAAACCTACGGTTGATTCCTGAGCTATGATTCTATAGCCTGGTTCCACTTTCCGTTGTTGAGAGTTCCAGGTGCCCTATTCATGGAAGCTACCTTTTGTGTTTCGCACAGTTCTTGGAGAGGGAGGATAAACAAAAGCAAGATCAGGAGACAGAGGTTAAGGTCATCAATAGGGGAAAGGGTGATAAGGAAAGAAGGTAGAACTTGGCTGTACGGTGACTTGGTTGGACGGTAACGCAGTCTTGGGTTAGCGGGGAAGTGTGGCTGCAGGTGGGGGAAACTGAGGAAACTGGGATGGGAAAGGGAACGATTGTGAACACGTCTCACCCTGACGAGAACCCGGAACTGAATAATAATAATAATAATAATAATAATAATAATAATAATAATAATAA
>JAHWFO010037836.1:80602-105116 GCA_023313115.1 Rhysida immarginata
AATAATAATAATAATAATAATAATAATAATAATAATAATAATAATAATAATAATGATAATAATAGATAATTAAATAAATTTAAAAAAACAAAAAAAAAAAAAAAAAATAGTGGAAAAAAATCATAATAAATTCAATGAGTATATAAGTTTAACTGATTAACTGAGAAATGTTAAACATTTTAACAGCATGTGTGAAAATTTCTTTCAATTCAATTCCAAATTTTATAAGTTGACCTCGGGAACAGCTATGGGCAATAGTCTTAGTCCGTTCATTGCTCATCTCTTTATGAGTGAATTCAAGAATCAATTAGCTACAACCCTCTCTGCTCTCCCATATTTGGTATAGATACGTGGATGATATCTTTGCTGTTTTTGACACGAATCAGTGTGATATTATCTCTTTTTCTCAGCGAATTAAATAATAAGTTTCCTACAATCAAATTCACATATGATGTTGACAGCTATGGACGCCTTCCTTTTCTAGATTTAAATATTATTAGGGTTAATGATAGGTTAGAGTTCGATATTTATCGAAAACCCACCAACAATCATCGCTATATTATGAACGATTCCATTCATTGTCCTAGCCATAAACACGCTGCCTTCCACGCTATGATCCACCGCCTTCTTAATGTTCCTTTATCCGGCCAAAGGTGCCAAACTGAATTGAGTACCATTAAATGTATAGCAAGGTTGAATGGCTTTTCCGATAAAATTGTCGAGAACTCACTCCGTAGGCATAATCTTCTTTTAAATAAAAGGATTCCACGAAGTTAACTCCAGAGACCACAAGCCCTAAATTTATTAGTATTGCCTATGATCCGCAATTAACTAAGGGCCTGAAAAAGATTTTTAGCACTTTCAATTTAAACATTGCATTCAAAAGTGGGAATACTTTGAAAGCACTCTTAGGAAATCCTAACGATGACATCCCACCTCTGGAAAAGTCGGGAATCTATCTATTTCAGTGTGATTTTTGTGAGAAGAACTCCAGAAATATTATTAAAATGTGGAAAGAGCATTTAGCTCATGTATAGCTGCCGCCACGTAAGTTGAACGATCTTTTTGACATGCGCAGTAAATCTTCTTATCAATATGCTTTGTCTGGATTTTACCCATGATGCACTTGTTCTATTATAGTAAAGGTGGAGATATCGTTGAAACGTCGAAAGCCTATTAAAAATCATAATATAAAACAAATTGCCTTCAAATCGACTTTTCTGCGTCATTTTATAATTTATTAATTTCATTTATCTATTTTAAAAAAAAAAACGAAAATAGAAACTAAATATAAATAAGAAAATAATATTTCCAAAATGAAAGCGAATGCTTTCATGGAATAACTAAGCGATTTACTTCCCGTTAACGTCTATTGGCTGGCATTAGAAATGACATCATCCTGTCATTCAACTTATGTGGCGGCTGCTATAAAATATGGCAGGTCGGACAGATCGGGCATCACCAAACATATTTTGGACACAGGTCATAATATTAGTTCAGATAATTTTAAGTTACTTAGATCTGTCAATTCAAGAAAACAATTAGACAGCTTTGAGAATATAGAAATCTATAAAAGGGATTCTAAAAACTTATTAAGTATGGACAAAGGGCTGGTCTCAAACTCTGTTCTGTTTGATTTATTGAATTGATTCTGCCTCCCTGTCTCTCTCACTTTGTTTATTATTATTATATTGGCCTCTGTTTAACTTGTCGAAGAGTCGTTATTTCCGTTCTGCTTAATCAATGGGAGATATCCCTTTCAATTGCCCCCCCCCCCGCCCCCCACACACACACACATCTTTTATATTCTCTAGCATTAAGGTTTTGATTTAGTTACATTTTGTCTCTCATCACTGAAGATGGTTACTTGGTAACCGAAATACATATCCGGTATTTCAAATCTCCTTGTGGGTAAGAGATTCCCTCCGATTTTGGTTAATCATTACTGGATGATATGAACTGTGGATTTCACTCATTCAATATGGCATTTAAATTAGTGTTAAATTTAACTGTATAAATCCTACTGCAATGAGGTACAATTTATCAACTCAACAAATGAAAGCCATATCGCAACAATGAAATGGAATGGAACATATCTCATGGTCAAATACTATTTGTATGTGGTTTCGCTACTTAAACTGATGGACCCTAGAATTCCTACATAAATATTCTGTTTTTATGGTTTCATACTTTATTCTCACACACTCACTCAGTATCTTTTCACTCAAGTTTTCCACAACCATTTAGTATCTTTTCACAATAAAATTGTGTAAACTTACAGAACAATGATCAATTTTATTTTCTATATTAATATTAGATAAACAACTATCGAAGCAGTTTTTATAGCTATGTTTAGGCTGTATCGGAAACGCTTATACAAAATGCAGTCATAAAATTTTTTTCTGTAAGCACTTCTGCTTAGCTGATGGATGCAGCCTTAAAAACTTAGAACGATATTAAAAAAAAACAAAAAAAAAACCTGCTATTATCGTCTATGTCAATTGTCCTTGTACAAAACTGCTTCAATATGTGTTTACTTATATATTTAGTTTTTAATAATACAATATTTATATATGTAAAAATTGAGCATTGTACATAAGTGATCTTAAAATTTAATGTGTAAAAATGGATTAAAGTAAAGTTTGTGAGAAGGTTTGTGAAAAACCTGTAATTATGTAAATCAACTTAATAAGAAAACCCAAAATACATACACAGCCATTTCCATGTTTCTTTACACGGATATATATAATTATTTTTAATAATATCTCGTATAATTAATATAAGCTATGTACCGTGTTGGCGGGATTGTCTTTATCGCAATCGAGCAATCAGCACTCCCTATCCTGTTGGCTGTGTAATGTTGCAGTCGATGATAGAAGTTAAAACACAACATATACAATTATTACTAATATTCTGTATAATTAATATAAGTTATGTACCATGTTCGTGGGATCGTCTTTATCACAGTCCATGTTGCAGTAGAGCCTTCGCCACTCCATCTCCTGCTTCTTTACACAAATGTACACAATTGAATACAAAATATATAATAATTATTAATAATATTTCCTATAATTAATAAAAGTTATGTACCGTGTTCATGGGATCGTCTTTATCGCAGTCGAGCAATCGGCACTCCCTATCCTATATCCTATCCTGTTGGCTGTGTAATTTTACAGTCGATGATAGAATATGTTCCTTTACAAATGCACACAATTAAAACACAATATATCCAATTATTATTAATAATAATTTGTATAAACTTCATATAATTAACGTAAGTTATGTACCGTGATCATGGGATCGTCTTTATACCATTCCATGTTCCAGTCGAGGCATCTCGTTATCCGGCACACTGCAATCAATACCTTACTTCCTGTATCTTCAATTTCGCTAAGTCCTCTTGTATTGAGAATCATGGGACGACTAGCTGCAAGTGAGCTGCTGCTCCTCATTGACTCATTCCATTCGCATAAAAAGGAAGGAAAGATGGAACGATAGAGAGTGTCTGTTTCAAGTGATGCTTCTCATTTACCGAATCACAATCGAGAAAAAACTATGGAATGGAAAAGGTGATCTAAAAACGAACTGATCTGTTAAGAGAGACGGGAGCGTGGGAAATCAACACTCAGAAAATCGACACACTTGGAAATTGACGCTTGTAAACGAACACTTGGAGATGAAATTTGAGAATCGACTTGGAACTGCTTGTGTTTTCATAGCGTTCTGAGAAAATAAAAATGTTCTGTCAGTGAACGTGCGTGTGATAAATGTGGACTTTAAACAAAGTGCTGGTTCATCAACAGCACTTGAATGGAGAACGTGTTTATGAACATGGAGATTCCACCACGTATGGTGCATGAAGATATTGAAGCCAATACCCAACGGACTGCCACTCAAATTAATGAGGACTGATGACCGAGATACTGGAAGGATAGCTGGAGCCTGATCTACGGAATGAGCAGGGAAACGTCAGCGGGATCCCTGAGCATCAGAAACGCCAACTAAACTATGGCGAGACCGACATAACGGGTGACTTCACTTATCGAGAATGGAGCAACAGATCATCGAAGCAACGGAGCGAAACTGGCGCATCAAAAGAATCTTCAGTGTCTACATAACACAGATAAGTTGTTAGAGATCTCTATTAACACTTTTGGGCCCCTCGTGTGTGAATAAATAACTTAGTGTATGAGTGAAAACTTTGTGTTTCTCTGCACGGTGAAAAGCAAAACGTGTAACTGTTATGTCTATAAAAGAAGCAGACTTTATGAACTGCGTATATAACGTTGAGCAACTGCGAGCCAGTTTAACTTTATATAGGGGAGAGTGGGGTCTGTTTGGACGCGCGTTGGTTCGGACAAATCGATTTTTTCAGTCGAAACTTATTTGCACGCTGCCTAAAATATTATCCCTTGTGTGCGACGCTATACAGATTATGAAAATATGTTCACCAGAACGATCACAGCAAAGATAAGTAAATAAGAAATAAAAAATTTTTTTGGTGTGTGAAAAAAAATATTGAGGTAGGTTTGTTCGTGAATTTGTAGAGAGGTTATACGAGAAATGTTAACAGTTAGACATTTATTCGTGAGGGACAGTATTATACTTAAACGTATTGCAGTTTCATTTTGGCCAAGTGCATCGTTAGGCCTTAACAAGTTTTTATTTGATTTCTGGCATGGTGAGGTTGATTCTGTGGCGTATACAAGTGATGAAAAGTTGAGTGGCACACTTCACTCTTTGTAAAATACACTGTCCTATTCTTAAGCTACAGTGATTGAGTCCCAGCACCCCACTTAAAGTGATCACTGTATTATTATAACTAACTATAATAAATATGGAACCCTTTTTGTCAAATTACTGCATACATCGTACCAACTATAACTACTAGCAGACCTTGTCGTTTACCTTGAAATGTTGTGTTTGTTGTTACCACTTAGTAATCATTTCTCCTTAGTGTATATATACTTAGCCACTAAAATGAAAAAATTATTTAGTACAACCCTTTTTCTTAACTACCACGTGATCGTATAGTGTTCTAACTAATCTATTTTACTCATTTGCTTTGGATAAAGAACGCCACAAGGTATAAGTTTAAAGATAGCAATTTAATGAAGTACTTAACCACATAGGTACAAATAAAAGGATAAATAAACGTTTAATAAAAGAATTAATAAGCAAATAACTTAAATATGAATGAAAGCAGCATTAATTTGGAAAAACGTGTACACACTGATCTATCATGTTGGGCGATGCTGGTGTGCTTTACCACCCCTCCCTCTATGGTTCTTTCACACAACATCCCATTGTTGCACTAAAGAAGATACTGGTGTAGTATGCAATTTATACACTTATTGACAGTTAATAGCTATGCATGGGCCCGTTATATCTAATATCTCACTTAGCTTTCGTGACGTCGCCTGATGATCTTTCTTCCACCATGTATCATTGTATGGTGTCCTTGGCTTTTAAGTGATAGGCTGACTCGACTACTCTTTTATTCTCCGCTGTTGGTCTGCTCCCTCGATGTAAAGCTGTGTGTCTGTTGTCTTCCGCTTGTTCTCCACATCGTCGTCACACTCTGCTCGTGACCTGCGAGCGAACAGGCGTGAACCGCTGCTGAAACCTACACCTCCCTGGTACTCATCTGTAGCCCGACCCAGTCATCAGAGCGTGTACCCAGATTGCTACGGTGTCGGGTTGGCCCCGATGAACCTGGGTTGACGCCTCAGCCTCCCGGAATGCAAAACCCAGTGAGCGATGGTATAGGTTACTGCCGCTGTCTCCCACTCCTGCCAGACAACTGCCTTTCCCACTGCCTATCCCTCATGCTCATGCGTTAGGCCCAGTCGCCCCACACCTGCCTCAGCCAGCAACTGACGCCAGCTCGCCACCTGCACTGCTAGCTGAAGCCTTCATATTCTGCCGTCGCTGGAATGGATGGCTTTCGTCTCCTCTTTGCTGCTCGTGTTGGTCTCTGCTTCCAGCCCGGTGGGTTTAGATGCCTTCAATCGAGAAGTCGTGGCAGTGGATGGATGGCATTGGCATGTAGCTCTCATCCCCCAGGTCGTCCTCATGTGGAACCTTATCTCAACCAATTCAGCTACTCTCGTATTCGCTCCGGTTCTCCTCGTTTCGTTCTTGTAGGGCCCTAGGCAATTTTTTCATTATGCCCCTTTACACTGTTTACTAAGCTAGCGAGCTTGATTCATCCCTGAGAGCACTAGTCTTCGTAGAGTGTCCAAGAAAAAAAAAATATTTTTCAAACTTGAGAGAAAGCGTCCGAAGAAACGAATTAAAAAAAATGAGAGAGAGTTCATTTCATTGTCTTGCCTTTTTATACCGGCCCCTCAGCTTTTGAAAAGCCCCACCAAAAGGAGCACTTCCTATTGGTTGAGCTCTTATCTTCTCTGCGTTCCATCACTCGAAGCTTCCAAGGGATGAGAGCGCTGCCATGCCAACTACCTTAGCGCGCTGAGCTCCCACTGTCTCTCCGCCTCTTCCCGCCAAAACTGTTCAGACAAAGGACAAGAAACGTGGTTGCTCTTAAGCATCACCCGCCTTGATCGAAAATAAAAAAAAAATCAATGTTAAACTACTACTCTGTGCATTCTTCATCCAATGTAAGTACTAAAGTCGAAAAAAACCCTAGTGAAACAAAAATAGAAGGGTGGGTTTTCTCTCACCTCTCTGGTGCCCCCATTTTAACCTTGAAAGAGAATTTGACACCCCTGCCTCTAATTCAAATTTTTGAGAGAGAAAAGCAACACATGGATATTGGTTCCTTCTGAATCCATCTCTGTTGTCACGGGTCACAAGAATCATACTCAATCAGTATGTCATGTGATCCGTCACAATTCGGACACAACAAAGAGGGTTGGTTCGGATGCATTTGGTTAGAACTTACAAAAGAAAAAGAGGGCAAGATCTTCCTTCCAGGGAAGATATGTAGCGAGCACCAGAAGATACAGAAAATGAAAGCTGCAGTAGAAATGTCACATCTGCTAGCCCTGCTTATAAACGAAGCAAAGCTGCTAGTCAAGTGATTGTGATTTTTTATAATGTGATAATGTTAGGCAAGAGTTGATAACATTTTCGTGTTCTTTTGATAATAACGTTACCTTGTATTTCATTAAAATGGCAAAAAACAGTTTATCCGAAACAGCTTCGGACATTGCAGAGGTTTTTTAAAATATATAAATATATAGATTATTGTGTGACTACTGAAAAATCACATGTACAGGTAAATGATGAAAGGTTTAGAGTACAAAATACGATATGCACATTCACTATTTGGTTCATGATTAACCCACAGGGAGAAAAAATTTGATTTTCGTCTGAATTAACCCCACTCTCCCTTATCAAAATCGTCAACATGATTTCTCTAATTTCCCATCTTCGTTTCATTATCTGCATACGACGATATTTATTCATTCGCCTTCGTCACATATAACAGAGTAAGAGAAAAAGCGATTCTTTCTGTTTGGTGTTCATCTCGATCTCGGTACGCGCACACTAGAGGAGAGAATCTGAGCCGGAAGCCATCGATGGAAAGAGCATGCTCAGCAACTACTTCCGGAGAAACGAGAGCCGCGCTTTATTTCTCACATGTGAAAAGCGATTTCTGGAGAACCGTGCTGGAGTGAACTTAACTAGAGCTCTATCAAGCGCGGCCGACCCGGAATTTCGGGCTGACCCGCGCCACAATTATCCCATGTGAATTAAGTATAAGTGAGGGAGGAGAGGTCAAACATTGTAGCACAAGCAAGTATGAATAAAGAAAATATAACACTATACGAACAAGAAGCCAGAAAACAGGAGTAAATAATTTTATTTATTCCTGGTGCCTTAAGCATTAATTTTTTTTATATGCGTTATACAGGCTGTTTCATAATTGGTGTTTCGTCTTTAGGTCTAAATAACGACTCAAGGGGAACAGATTGGGGGGAAATGAATATTGATTATTTGGTTTTAATGTCCCCTAATTCAGAATAAGAACATTTCGCGTCCCTGGGGTTGAAGGGGTAGGGGTTAGACCCCATGTGTTATTTGGAAAGTTGTAGAGCATCATGTAAAATGTGGGTTTAGCAAAAAACCCGGTGAAAAAATCTCATCCCCTGCCCTTCATCGAGTGGGTAATGTGAAAGGTATGGCTAGCTAATGTAGACAAAAACAGAAAAACTCATTAGAAACTTATTAGAAAACAGTACATTTGAAAATGAATGAGAAGGAATGAGTCGTTACCCTGAAAAGCTAATGGTCTTGACCCCACTCGTATGCAAATTTGCTCACACGAGCAGTCGAAGAATGAGTGGCATCTCAGGGAATATCCTTTGTTTTCAGTTGTCAATGCTTCTTGTACAGTAGATAGAACGATCTTCAGTCTTCCATTTTTTCAATTTTTTTTGGTTATGCTGTGTGTGGAAGATAGGTTGCTGGCGTTGCTGTTTTTATTCACAACGTTTACCAGTTTCATCAATTACTGATGTGATTCTGTACTTATTGTCTACTGTACAGTATGGCCAATGCGTACACTTCTGAGCACTACACCGAGTCGCTAATAATTTACGGCGAATGTGGTCGAAATGCTACTGCAACTGCCCGCGAGTTTAACCGCTGTTTTCCTCAGGCGCCTAGAGTTAATAAAAACACCGTTCTGCACCTAATAAAACGTGCAAGTACCGCTAGAAGGTTAGTAAGAAGTGCAAAATACCAATCTCCACCTAGTTATGTAACTGCTAATGTCGAGATAGACATATTAGCCTATGTAGCCGCTAATCCGAATAGAAGTTTGCGAACTGCAAGCTTGGACTGCTACCTACCAATGGTAACAATTTATCGAATTCTTCGCAAGCACCATTTCCATCCATACAGATACTTCTTTCTGCAAGGTCAGCACCCAGGTGATGCAGAAAAGCGGGTCAACTTCGCAAATGCCATTCTTCTGAAGATAGATGAGGATCCCGATTTCTTGAAACATGCATTGTGAACCGACGAAGCAATGTTCACTCGTGACGGAGTTGTCAACCGTCAGAATGTCCACCACTGGTCGGATGTAAATCCACATTTAGTGCGACCTCATCACCACCAAGTACCTTGGTCGGTAAATGTATGGTGCGGAATACTAGGCGACCGAATTATTGGACCTGTATTTATTGATGGTAACTTGAACACAGACCGCTACTGTAACCTGTTACGGGAACACGTGTTTGAAGAGCTTGACAACTTACCACTAACTGCGGTACATAACATGTGGTTCCAACAGGATGGTGCCCCTGCTCATAAATCTGCCCGTGCCAAGGATTAAATTCAAGCCACGTTTCCTGACCAGTGGATTGGGACCAATGGTCCAATAGCATGGCCACCACGGTCACCAGATTTGACGCCCCTAGATTTTTTCCTGTGGGGCTACTTGAAGGCTCAGGTTTACGCCACTCCACCTCTCCAGATCTGATGGATTTGCAAAACCGAATCATTTGCGCACTCCGCTCTGTTAACCTGCAATGTTGCGTGTATGCAGAGATAAGCACATGCAGCGTCTGCAGACATGCATTGTGGTCGATGGCAGCCACATTAAACATTTTGTTTAAATTTTTTTTCAATTTGATATCCCATCAAGGTAGATGGGCCAAAATTTCGTTCTTCATTTTACAATCTCCCAATGACGTTTACAAAGACTGTAAACTGAGGAATGCTTTCCCGTATGAACACCTCTACATCCGTTTTTCATTTCACATTTTACATTTTTTACATTTCCCATTTCCCATGTACAGTTTTCAAATTTCATAATGTTTTTCCTGGGGGGAAAAGCCCGGTCGAATTTATTAGCTTTTCAGGGTAACGACTTATTCATTCTCATTAATTTTCCAAATGTAGGCCCTACTGTTTTCTAATAAGTATGGTTTTTGTCCACATCGGCTAGCCATACCTTTCGCTTTACCCACTCGATAAAGGGGGCAGGGCATGACATTTTTTACCGGGTTTTTTGCTAAACCCACATTTTGCATGATGCTCTACAACTTTCTAAATAACACATGAGCTCTAACTCCTACCTCTTCAAAATTTACCCCTTAACCTCCAGGGACGCGAAATGTTCTTATTTGGAATTAGTGGACATCAAAACCTAATAATCAATATTCATTATCCCCCACCTGTTCCCCTTAAGCCGTTATTTGGAACTAAAGACGGGACACCAATTATGAAACACCCTGTATATCAACATATACAGGGTGTCCAAAAAGTCTGGTTACATGCCTGACATCTCAAAGCTGCCAAGTAGGTGATATCTGATGAGTGTGGTTTATAGGTAATAGGAGGGGTGGGGGATTCATTGCCGCACTCAAATTTGATCTTGACCCCCAAATTTAAGGTCATCCATTTGCTAACTCGAAAACTATTAAAGATAGAGAAAAATTTCCAATTGCTACTCTGTAGAGCAAGACCACATTAGTCTAAAAACAATTTTTAATCATACCCTTCCCCTTGAAAGGTTTTGAGCAAATGGGCGAGAAAGAGTCACTCAAGAGTGTGCTTCCCCTTCCCCTTGCCAGCGGTGTGCTTCACTGCAATTCATATGTGTTAGAAACCTCAGCCAACCTGGCCAGCTCAACCTGAACTTGAGTAACTCTTTCTCGCCCATTTTCTCAAAATCTTTTAACGGGGAAGAATGTAAGTAAAAATTGCTTTTAGACTAATGTGTTGTTGCTCTACAGGGTAGCAATTGGAAATTTTTCTCTAGCAATAGTTTTCAAGTTAGCAAATGGATGACCTTAAATTTGGGGGTCAAGGTTAAATTTGAGTGCGCAATGAATTCCCCACCCCATTATTAGCTGTAAACCACACTCATCAGATCTCACCCATCTGGCAGCTTTGAGATATCTGCCATGTTACCAGACGTTTTGGACACCCTGTATAATCGCAACAATAATTTGTCTCCACACCTGGCTGCACAGGTGTGTTACCCCATTATAATTGTGAAATAAATATAACGGGTACAAGGGGGCATATTACAGCTTCATGGTATTTCTACATAATTTCCATATTTTAATTCCGTTTGCTCTTGTATATTTTTCCAGATAGTTTAATTATTTTCAAAGTTATAAATTAAAAAAAAAATATTTTAATTCTATTTAATAAGGAGAAATACCAGGCAGTGGTGGCAGCACAAGAGCTCGTTGAAAGCCAACAGGAAGCCTTGGACAAAGAGCGAGAACTTCTCAAGGCTGATACTAAAACTCTCACTAATTTAAGAGCTGAACATTCAAGATTAAAGGTAATTTAAAAAAAATTTTATTAAAACTATTTGTCCTTTTATTCCAATTCAAGCAAAAAAACTTTTTAATTAGAGTAAAATCTGTTACAACGAACCATTAAACCTCTCTCTGTAACAATTTCTATTACAACTTCATCTGAAATTGGTTCGTTAACATAAAAATCAATTATTTTTGAAATAGTCATGAATTTTCATCTGTTTCTCAAGCCAAGAAGTTGCCCATTTCATTTAAATTGTGATGAAGCTTTTATGATGTTTTGATCGATGAAGTTTATTTAAGCCTGCAAATGCTTTTGAAAAAGCTGCAACCGCTATTTGTTTTCTTCAATTGTCGATTTTTCTTAAGACGTTTATTTTAGTTTCGTTTTTGTTTCTTCATTGCTCAGTTTCGAGGCAAATTTTTCCCCTCTCTGAATGCTCACAGCTGTTCCCGAGCCATGGTTGCATCAGTATAAGTAGTGAGAACATGACTGCCTGCAGTGGATGCGATCTTGAAGACGTCTGCAAGGTCGTTTGGGGGTCAAAGGTCAAGTTTCTGTAGATCAAGGGTTAAATTTCGTTGTCAAAGGTAAACAAGGTGAAAGGTCGAGTTTTGAAGTCAGAGTTCACCTTTTGAATTGACAAAGGTCAAATTACGAAAGTTTAGGTTTCAATGTTTAAGTTCCAGTTTCATTCTCAAATTTCTCTTAAAAAATGTGTTTTGATGATGTTTTTCATTCACAGATGGTGCTCAGTGAGACTCTTTTTTGTTTCGGACATATGTCCAAGATGACTCAATTTATCAAGGGTTTTTTCTGATGATGTTTTTCTTCTAAAAAAAAAAAACAATAAATGAAGGGAGGAAGACTCCTCTTCATAAAAAAACCCCTAAAAGATGAGAAATCTTGCATATCTGCCCACATTTAAAAAAAGAAAAAAAGTTGACCAATGATGAAGGAATTATTAATGATTATTATTCAATTCCAAAATAAATATATGTTAAAAAATTCATTCATCATTAAAAAATTATTTTTATTAATAAATAGTTTAGAAGAAAAATACCATCATAAAAAACCCTTGAAATATTAAGTAATCTAGGACATCAACACACAATGAAAGCAAATTGATTGCATATTTTCTTCACATACGGCACTCACGAAGGTATTGATTTTGAAATAAGATATTCGGAAGCACTGTTTTCTCTGACTTTGATTTTTCTTCTCACGCAATGATAATTAGTACTCAGTGATAGTCTTTTTTATCATGATCACATCAGAGGCTTCTTCAGTCTCGTTTTGGATTCCAAACCACTTAAGATTTGTAACAGAGTATATGAGACGATTAAGCATGTTTTATAATGAGCAACGATGGACTAAAGATTTTATAAATATAAGAGAACATACTTGCAATGGATTCTTTCATGTAAAATCTCGTATACTTTTTCTGATTTGGTTCAATGTGAATATTGTCGAGTATTTTTATTTTCGTGGGCAGACGGTGATTGTGTTATTCACGAATATCACAAATGGTCTCCGAGATGTTGAACACTAGATTTATAAATGGATATACTCATGATGATTCACGTTTTCGTTCAGTGGATGATTTTGAAGCGTTTTATTTATTGCTCGATGCGTGGATAGAAAACAACATTAGCATTGATGAATGTGGTAAATGATGAACATGAAATTATTAAAAAGTGAGTACAAAAATTTTTATTTCTAAATGTTATATATTTTTACATTATGTTATTAATTTTTTTATTGAAAAGGTTACGAAGAAAGATTGCATTTGTTTATTACAGGACATTAAGATCCTCAACAGATGGCAGCAGCGATTCGGTCATCGTATTGTAATGTTATGAGTTCTGAAACTTAGAGAAAATGAATAACGCAGCAACCAGAGTTAAGTTTAACAAAAATATTTAAAAAAAAAAAAAAAAAAAAAAAAAATTGTATATGGATAAGGTTCACAGTCTAACAGGTCACTTGTTAACGTATCAAACAAGAAGTATATGAATCCCATTTTGTCACAAGAACTAGAAATGAAGGCTGCTCAGATGTATTAACTATGTTAGGCTTAAGGTGAAAGATCATAACACGTGTGTAGCGTTTGCCTTTACCTGGTCAGCTTTGTTCTTTCCTGCACATGGTGAAATCCCTCTCATGAGCTTTGTCTTTTTTCATTTTTTTCGCTCCCAGTTAGGGTCCTCTTTTTTTTTTGTTTTCTCCCGGCCCTTATACATTTGACAACCTTACTCACAGTAGGTACTCCCCTCGCCATCTCGTGGTCACACATAGGAACTACTCACTCATACTTCCGGTCTCAGAGCTTAAGAATACTTCAATCTAACATGGCAACTGGAAACAACAAAGTGACAGGCAAGACAAATAAAACAGATAAGCCACAACATTCATATAAAACAACACTCAACAATTATCAATCTAGAATCTAATAAAATTTCACTTGTTTCTAGTCAAAGTATTTCTACGTAGAAACATTTATTCACTAGCACTATTTACAGTTCTAGACATTGGCAACTACACTCGATCTCACACTGGTCGGAGTCGGAGCTATAGTCCGTATTAGGCCTTTTGTGCACGTGGTGATCGCTAAGGACTAACTTCGATGGGGAAAATTGTCAGCTTCTGTCAAGAGATGATTAAGCAAATGTTACTGATCCTCAAATAATGCACTAATAGACAGCAAAATTTTGTCTTCCTTTTGAAGGTAGGAAGACTGTAACCCTAATTGAAAGTTATTTCACAAACAAAAAATATAAACACAACAACTGAAAACCGTTACAGTATCTATCACGATTCATTACATCATTGGAAACTCGATGAATACTCTTTTATTATTCATTGTATTTTTTGTTAAATAAAATTTTTATTAAAGGATTAGGAAAATATTTAAATTGTCTAGAAATCTTATGTGGATAATGCAGATGATTAACTTGAGAATAAAATAAAACTCTTTTTCCACAACGAAAAAGAGTTTTATTTTATTCTCAAGGAAAATATTTAGTTGTTTTTTTTAAATTACATTTTTTATATAAAATACATTAATTATAGAATTTACAAATAAATGGTGGAATATATGCGAAATCTGATGATACAACCTCTGACAATTAAGTTCGGTGAATGAGTTCACACAGCAAAATGCAAAACAGATAGAGCCACATTTACTTTATTGTTTATCGAAATAATCACCCTGGAAAGCAATACACTTTTGGGATCGGGTGTATAAGTCAATAAATCTGTACTCAATTCAAAAACACCCTGTATATATATTGTAACGTGCCAAAAAAACCAGCAGAGGTAGTTTTTGTCACGATCAGTCATTTATGAACGCCTCCCTCTGCAAAGGACGTTAACCTTCCTTATTATTATAAAAACCCCACAATTTGCGGACTCTAGCACCTACTAATCTCGAGTTGACCCGATATATAAATAAGAAATTAATGCTATCCCACGCTACCCAGATAAGTCTTAAAATAGAAGAAAAAAACAAACTCTCCCCACCGAGTATTCTAGAACGTGGAGATAAATAAGTACTTGAAGAATCGCGGTACGATTCTTCAAGTTAACAAAAATATAAATCTAAAAGAATCTTAAACCCCTCAAGGAAATTATTTAAGAAATTAAAATATTAGATTGATATGATAATTCAAAAGACAAAATACCACGGATTCCAAACAAATTATCTCCTTTATTACAATTTGAAATAAAGAGTGGTGAACAGAATAAATCTAGTAATAATCTTCAACCAGAAAGAGACGACGAAACTGTCGCGTTCAGCATCGAGAAGAGGGAAGCGGGGCTGAAAGCGAAGTGTAAAAGTCCAAGTAGCCAGTCCGTCGGGGTGAAAAAGTAGACGAACGCCCGTTGAAACTACTTTGACTGGAGCAATCCGATATAACAGGAAGAAGTCGTGTGAAGAGGAATCTAGGACGAATTGAGCTAAGTAGTTATTGCAAATTTCACCACAAATAACTGTATGGAAACGAAAAAAGAAATAGTAGCAAATGGAAATTCAAATAAAACTTAAAGCTACGAAAAAAAAATACAAAAAGAAAACTCAAATAATTAAATTAAAAAAATAAACTAAATAAATAAGAAAATAAAGAAAACCATAAGAATTGAATAGAAGTTTAATCAGGGCAGACAACTAACACCGAGCAAAAAAAGGGGGGAAATCTAAAAACAACAGGAAAAGTACACAGAACTACATTACGTTACTACAAACAAAAGGGGATAGGTAGAAGGTGGCGAAAGGACGGACGCACAGGTGAAACAGTACAGCGGACAGACTACGGTTACGCCAAAACAGGACCCTGAAATAAAGAACAGAAAGGGAAAAAAAAATAATAATAACGTTCAAACTTAAATGTAAAAAAAAAAAGGCAAGAAAAGAAAGCTAAAAAAAAAAATCAAAACACAGTGGAAGTAAGTAACTGAAAGTTAAATAATTAAATCTAAAAAAAATAGGTTCCATGAGGATTCCTCGCAAGCTGAAATTATTTGTTTCCGGGCGTGGAAGAACTATAAATGTTACAGAACGGGTTGCGTTGGAGCAAACAAGAACGGTAGAATTTTATCACCCCGACGGAGTAAAGCAAACAGCAGGAAATTGTAAACAGCAGGAATGATACCATGAAACAGGTGACAACTTGGAGATAAAACAAAGATAAACAAAGTTAGCTAAGCCGTGACGAAGCGGACTACTTGCCTTGATAAAGTGAGCGTCACCAAACCCATTAGAAGGAATAACCAAAAAAAATATGTATTTACTTGGAGGACGCCGACGATGATTAGGTCCGAATTCGGTAGCATAGAGGGTTCGACCCGTGGAGATTGGCCGTACAGCCGACTTTAGGTAAGTCCCATGCGCTCTACGGTGTGAAAGGAAAACAGGTCATACCAAATTTAAGGTTGTATATGCAACATACCGTTTGATAACCATTGCTTTTCAGCGTTTTCTTGCGTGAAAGTGATATACCAAAAAAAAAGAATCCAGCCATAATAGGCTTGTGAAACTCAATATCAGGCTGCGGAGTACATGAAAAAGGTGAAAGATTCCATCGTGTGTCCCTTTTGACAGTCAAGATGACAACTCGGATGAGATTCAACGAAAAGCAACTGCGTCGTTGACATCATGGTCCACTAAGGCTGCGCTCGGTCCAAAAAAGAAAAAAAAAAAACGTGAGTCGAAGAAGGCAAGTAGACATCTCAACATTATTGAGGAGCCATCCTATTCCTTAAGACCTAAACGAACTCCACTGTTCTTTCAGGTTCATCTCGCTGGACTGCCTTTTGTGTCTAGCCCAAAAAAAATTTTATTATTTTTCAAGAAAACTAAATTTAAATATCTCGACGCCACGCGATTGCTGAACTCGCGCTGGCGAAAGCGCAACGTGACGTGACGCTCCAAAAGCTCTTCCCTCGGATAACAAAAGGGTAATTACTCACCAACAATCCCAAGAAACCAATTTTTTAAACCACCCAACAATCATGTACCATCCAAACGAAGTAATCATAAGCAGTCAAAGAAATATTTTAATTTTTTTTCTTCTCCTCTTTTTCCCTTTTTTTTCAAAACATAACAGACCAAAAAAATATTTTTTAATTTCTTTATATTTTAAATATATTTCCTGCACCCCTTTTCTAGTTTTCTTGATGATCGTTACAATGATTAAAAAACGAGTAATTGACAGTCAATCGTGGAAAACATTAATCCAAAGGCAATGAGACCTCGAGATTAATTTGTAAGGCAAACCGCGTTTAAAAAAAAATTATCATGTGAATTTTCACGGTAGACACGTTTCCTTAATCCACCATCGTATCAAAAAAAATCATTTACGAAAAATGAAAACCTGGCCAGGTTATTATAAAGGAACTTGACAAATATTTCCTTGTACAAGGAAGAGACAATGAGAATTAGGTGGTCTTTTTACCGAGAAACATTCCGAGTTCTCCACCAACGCGGAGTTAATGTAACGCGGCTAGAACGCGTCACGTGAACCCTTTAAATTCCCTTAATGGAGGGGGTTCACAGGAACCTCCCTATAACTGACCGGAAGCCCACAAAATCTGTTTATCACAGAGATCAAAAAAGCGCACTTGAAAAAAATGAGCACCACACGTTTCAAAAAAAAATACCCAGAGGTCAATACCAATAGTTAATTGGGAAAATAAGGGGTACATAATATAAAAGCTAGGCCGTCCGTGCTAGAATGAGAACAAATGCCTGATAAAAAATCCCCCGAGCAAACCTCCATTTAACACAAGTGAAGGCGAATAACTGCACAGAATCAATCGGACTTCAAAAAAAATTTCCCATGAAGTTTGGAACCATGGAGCAAAAAGGCACATGACAACATATATATATTCATTCATGACACATCATTCCAAGTCATTTGATATATTACATGCCATATTTTAGAATTGAAAGTTCCAAAGAACCATAATGGTTCCAGTAAACCAGGTTCCTTGAAACCAATTTTGGCTATCATTAATTTTACTTTATATTCATTCATGACACATCATTCCAAGTCGTTTCATATATTACATGCCATATTTTAACATTGAAAATTTTTGAGGGTGTCATTAGGGTACTATTAGAGCACGTGTCATTGTTTCGATTTCAACCATTTTCAAAATGGTTCATTGCCGGAACCATATTTATTAATTGGCGAAAATAGTAATTTATATCCGCTTCTATCTCGTCATTACCATTTGTTTGATATATTACTTAATATATCTTCCAAGTGAAAATTGCTAGGTGCAGGGTGACCACTCCTCCTATAATTCCTATATTCTCCTATATTTCTCTCCCCCTCCTATATATTCCCATATTTTGCAAAAAATTCCTATATTTCCTATATTTTCTTAAACGCATCATCAAAATATATTTACCAAAGTTTCGGAGAGAAAAACGACTTGTAAATTGTCTATTTATTTATTTTTTTTGTTCACTAGAGGGTAGCCCAATCAACGATAGAATAGAGAGCCTAGAAAGAGGAGGCTCTTTCTAGGCTCTCTACGATATAAATGAGTAGATCCCTGCCATCATTGGGGCAATTTGAGAGCGGCGAAAAGTGGAACTAATCTCTATTATTACTGTTGGTGCCATTACTGTGGTTGGCAAAACAACATCGCCAGCTGAGAAGCCCCACTCACCCAATATCGTGCTTGCAGTCTGAAATTTCTTATGTGACCTCTACCAGATTTAGATGCTTTATAATGTCAAATATTTTCGCATTATCTACACGAATATATGCGGTAAATAATTTCATAAATACCTATAAACAATCATTCTGGTAACATCGTTGGCTGTAGACATCTTTTATGTATCAACCAACTACGATATACATGATGATCAGGATTTTTACATGAGGAAAAACATTCTAAGCCGCAGAAAGATCAAAATGCCCCTGTGAAAGGTTAGTGGTGAACCTTTAATATATCTATACTACAATTTGAAGCGGAACAAGAGATCGCATTGAGTTTTACTGTGTTTGTCTACACAAACTAATCACGTAAACAAACGATGAAAGCATTTTTTGCCAACCACAGCAATGGCCACCATGCTTTCAAATGGGGACGCGGTGGTGTCGCTGTAAGCAGCTCACGAGCGATATAGGGGAAAATATCTTCACATTGAATGATGGGTACAGCTGCCAATTTTTGAGGGCAAGAGGAAGGCAATCCTATACTGCTACTCATCGAAGTGCGCCGTTTTTGCCCGACTTGTTATTGTATAACGATTGTAACGAGTTGTTGCGTGTTTGGATGTATTGTATAGAAATGGGATAAGTTCAGAGCCGTGTCAGCCATGGGTCTCGATGCCCTCAAAAGATGGCGGATATTCAATGTTTATGTTTTGATATTTCTCCCTATACTCATTTTATATCGTTGATCACAATGCGGACTCCTCCCAATGCAGCCGTTTTCTTCGTGTTGTCATCGTCACGTGGTAGGAAACGCATGCTTTTTCCCTCTCAGACATGAAAAGGTGTGGAAATTACTGTAGTGACATAAATATAAGCTAAATAGTCTATCTACGAGGGCTTCACAACAATAACAAAAACATGAAAAGGTAAATTGGTATTCAGCATGTGATTCACGTTTCTTTGATCGAAAAGGTTAAGTCTATACCTTTCTTTTCTATTCGTTTATTCGAATTTAGCTTATATGGCGCCATATAAGACGAAATTTCAAGAAGCTTGGCTAACTAAAAAGGATTCTAATGGATACGTAATCAGTTCTTGGTGTAAACGTGAACAAAAAGATGAACACAAATTTGCATGTATGATCTGTAGCAAAGTTATTTCCATTGAAAATTCTGGAATCGACCAAGTATTACAACACGCCAAAGGTATAAAGCACACTGAAAATGCTAAAGTTGCGGCATCCTCGAAACAAAGTAGGATTGAAACAAATGAATTTAAACTTCAGGTTCACGATGATAACGTTACAAATGCCGAAATTTTGTGGGCTATGCATGGTGCTCACAGTGACTATAGCTTCCGTTCATCTGGTAATTGTTCAGAGTTATTTCAAGCAATGTTTCCTGATAGCAAGATTGCCCAAGATTTCCAAATGGGGAGAACAAAAGAAGCATATTTGGTTAGTGACTGACTGGCACCTGTATTTCTAACAAAGTTGGTTAAAGAGATTAATGAGTCAAAGTCGCCATTTTCTGTGCACTATGATGAAACTACAAATGTACAAGTAAAAAAGCAACTTGATTTGCATGTCAGATATTGGAGCGATGCGAAGAATGAAGTCATTACTCACTTTTATAAGTCCATTACATTTGGGCATGCAAAAAAACTTATCCGAAATCTTGAAATGGACAAATTTGACTTGAAGTATTTCTTATCACTGGGCTCGGATGGACCTAATGTCAATAAAAAAGTTTTCCGATTGCTTTCCTCAAAGCTCAGGGAGTTATATTTACCTGGACTTATAGACATTGAAACATGGAATTTGCATGTAATACATAATGCCTTCCATAAGGCTTTGCTTGCATTTGGGACTGAAATTGAAGAACTTACTGTAGATCTTCACTTCTTCTTTAAACAGTCTTCAGCCTGCCGTGAAGACTTGAAAAACCTACAGAAAGAAATGAAGATGCCTATCCTCCTTCCCATGAAGCATGTGCCCTCACGTTGGGTAAGTTTAGGACCAGCATTGGAACGATTGATCGATCAGTGGCAAGTTTATGTGGTTTACTTCAAGCACCTCAGCTCATCTGAAAAAAATCAGCCAACCTGTGCTCGATTCAAAAGAATATGCAGGAAGGTGCTACCTATGGAAAATGGAAAGGAAACTCAGGTTATCTGTCATTTCTTAATATATGTGTTGCCCATATTTGATGAATTCTTGACGCTTTTTCAAAGTGAAATCCCTAAAATCCATTTGCTGTACGACCATTTTACGAAAATTGTCCAGTCTTGAATGCTGAAATTTGTGAAGCTGGAAGCTATACGTGGCAATGAATGTGTAGCTAACGTGGAATTTAAAGTTAGAGCAAATCAGATGGAGGATGTTGAACTAGTAATTGGTGAATTGACGAGGAAAACTAAAACAGGCGAAAAACCAGGAGCCCAAGCTATTTAGACAGATAAGAAAGTTTTATGTGACTGTAACAGAGTACCTGCTGGAAAAACTTCCCTTTGATAACAGTTTGTTGAAGGATGTTCGTTGTTTGAATCCTCTAAAATCCAGTGAATTTTCTAGCGGTGCAGAAATCCACAGGATTGCTAGTAAAATGAAGGAGCATTTGGATGGAATGAATGATGTTGCACGCTGCGTAGAGGAGTGGAAATGCTTGCAGTTGTTACCATCGTTCTCACCAGCCGACAGAATTGATAAGTTTTGGGCAACTGGACTAGACAATCGGAAGTTCCCTTTAATTTCAAAACTCATAAGGGCTGTGCTTGTACTACCTCATGGTAACACTACTGTGGAAAGAGGATTTTCAGAAAATGGGCTGATTGTTCTGATCAGAAGAATAACTTAGAGACCAGAACTATTAGCTCTCTCAGACTGCTGAAAGATGTCGTAAAATCACATGATGGAAAAGCACAGTGCGTGTCAATAACTAAAGACCTTCTTTCTGCGGCCCGCTCTGCCCACAGATTGTATATGTTGAGATTAGAAGAGCAAAAAAGAAAACAAACAGAGGAAGAGGAAAAGTCCAAAAAGGAACATGAAGCTGCTCGAGCAAATAAAGAGTTACAAGAAAGACAATAGAAGGATGCTCAATCACTGAAGGACAAGAAAAATTCCCTAAAACAGAAGGAGACTGTAATTATGTTTGATGTTAAGACTTCTCAGACTGCTAAAGAGGAAGGTATGAAAATGCTAACAGAAGCGGTGAAAAGAAAGTATATGGAAAAAGTGGCAGTAGCTGAGATGATGATATCGGCATATGAAAAGAAAAACACTGATGCTCATAAGAAGTTAGCAGATATTAGAAAGCAACAAAGTGATGTTGAAGGTAGAAAGAGAAAATTATTGGACAATCTTATAATTTTACATTATATTCATTCATGACACATCGTTCCAAGTCGTTTGATATATTACATGCCATATTTTAGCATTGAAAGTTGCAATGAGCCATAATGGTTCTACTAAACCAGGTTCCTTGGAACCAATTTCGACTATCGTTAATTTTACGTCATATTCATTTATGACACATCGTTCCAAGTCGTTTGATATATTACATGCCATATTTTAGCATTGAAAGTTGCAATGAGCCATAATGGTTCCACTAAACCAGGTTCCTTGGAACCAGTTTCGACTATCATTAATTTTACGTCATACGAGGTCTGTTCAAAAAATACGTAGACTGGCGTCTTAAAACAAAATATACTTTATTCAGAAGTTACACATCTGGGTCCCCTTCAAAGTACTCTCCTCCCCGACGCACACACTTATCCCAACGGTGTTTCCACTTTTGGAAACAGTCCTGGAACGCTTCTTTTGTGATGTCCTTCAGCGCCTTCGTCGCATTTGCCTTTATGTCGGGAATCGTCTCAAATCTCCTTCCTTTCAAAGGTCTTTTGAGTTTGGGAAACAAGAAGAAGTCACAAGGAGCGAGGTCAGGTGAGTAGGGTGGGTGAGGAAGAACAGTGATCGAGTGTTTGGCCAAAAACTCTCGAGTTCTGAGGGCTGAAGCGTTGTCGTGATGAAACAACCAGTCACCACTCGTCCACATTTCTGGCCTTTTCCGCCGGATAGCATCCCGCAGACGTTTGAGAACTTAGATGTAGTAAATCTGGTTCTCTGTGGAGCCTTCTAAAATTCCGCCAAATTCTAAAAATACGCCAAACGAAAAAAAACACACTTCACAAACAACCGCATAGCTAATCAACCAATACTGATATTTGCAATCAAAAAACTGCCTTGTAATCAGCTGATCTGTCAGAAGATGGCGACACCAAGCGATTTTGATTGGGACCAACAGGGCCCGCGCAATTCAAACAGTCTACGTATTTTTTGAACAGACCTCGTATTCATTCATGACACATCGTTCCAAGTCCTTTGATATATTACATGCCATATTTTAGCATTGAAAGTTGCAATGAGCCATAATAGTTCCACTAAACCAGGTTCATTGGAACCAATTTCGACTATCATTTATTTTATTTATTTATTTATTTATTTATTTATACGGGAGAAGAAAATCCCATTAGCATATAAATGCACAAGAATAAGAATAAAGTAAATCGGAAATAAATACAAATACAAACAAAAGAAAATAAAAATATCACAAATCTTAGGAATTGAAGTCCAGTTTTCTAAGCTTGTCTTTACTCTCATGAAAAATATCAAACACAGTGAGGTAAGTATTGGCGAGTCTTTAAGTTCTTTTGAGTGGAGTTTGGTAAGTATGGTTATTTGAGCTACTGGAGTTTTGAATGAAAAATGTCATCGGGGTTCTTGTATGATGAACAGGAACGTGAAAGAACAGCTCTCCTAGTAGATCGGGGCAATCAAGGTAAAAATGAACTAAGTCATACAAGAAAATTAGATCACATTTGATTCGACAAGAGGAAGTGATTCCAGTCTCGGTAACAATGGGTTTTCACCAGGGCTGTAATCGGCACACAGTTTAAATTTAGCATATTTGAGGAAGCGATTCTGAATGCCTTCAATAATGTTTATGTATTTTTCATAGTGTGGGCTCCAGACTGTGGAGGTTAGGTTAGGACGAACTAAGGAGCAATAAAGTATTTTCAATGTCTGTAGATCATGAAAGGGGGTAAGATGTCTTCTTATAAAGCCTAGAGATCTGTTTGATTTCCGTACTATGTAGTCTATGTGGGCGTTAAAGGTTAATTTGTTGAAAAAATAACACATAAATCCTTGATTTGGTTTAGTTTCTCCATAGTTCTGTTGCCAATCTTATAGCTAAAGTCGATGGAGTGTTTGGTATTATGAAACGACAAGGACTTGCATTTATAAGTATTAAAGAACATTCCATTGTTATCACACCATGTAGATAAAATGTCAAGTGACGTTTGTAGTGCATAACAGTCTTCAAAGTTTGTTACCCTTCTAAACAATTTAAGGTCATCAGCAGAGAGCAGAAAACGAGTATCTTAATTCAACCCTAATCTATTATCGTCGATAAATATCAAGAATAAAAGTGGTCCTAAATGAGAGCCTTGTGGGACACCACTAGTGGCAATGATTGGGGGAGAAATAGTATTTGTTATTTTAACATAGAGCCTTCTAGAAGTAATATAATTTCTTATCCAAGACAAAATAGGGTTCCGTATTCCCAAAAGCTCCAATTTCCTACATAGCAGGGAATGATTAACTCTGTCGAAAGCTTTGTACATATCCAGATAAATTGAGTCAGTCTGATTATGTTGATCGAACTGCTTATGTAGAAAATTGAGGTATGAAATCAAATTTGTTGTTGTCGTTCTCCCTTTTACAAAGCCATGTTGCTGAGGAATAATGATTTCAGTAAATTGAGGTTTGCAGTTTCATTAAAATAATAGATTCAAAGATTTTGGGGATCATATATTGAATTGCTATGGATCGATAATTGATTACATCGTGTTTGTTCCCATTTTTATATATAGGAATAATATAACTGTCTTTCCATCGGTCTGGGAAGATCCCTCAAACAAGGGATTTTCTAAAAATAATCAAGAGAGGTAGGCTTATGATGGATAAACAATGATATAGGAGAAGTGGATGGATCTTATCTGGGCCGGGACTTCTTTTCGTATCAATCGAC
>JAHWFO010037836.1:125116-149331 GCA_023313115.1 Rhysida immarginata
TTCCGTCTACTCTGCAGGACCTGAAGGTCTCTCTGACGAATGCATGGTCTGCGATTACCTTACCTGCATTGTAACGCCTTGTAGAGTCCATGCCAAACCGCGTATGTTCTGTAATTACAGCCAAAGGAGGGTCAATACCATATTGAACGAAGGTTTCCAATTCATTGGCTTGTGTGTGTATATCTTCGAAGGGTTACCGACAAAATCACAAGATAGTTAATATCGTTAATAAAATCATAAGAGTAATATTTTAGATAACTTACGTGGGGGTGATTCTTATAGGTATTGAGGTCCTCTACTCAATTTTTCATTTTGGATGTGTACCGTTGGGACACGCTGTATATCTTTTATTTTAAATAAAGATCAATTGATTTTAAATTATAATAAAAACGTATTACATTTAGAATGAAACATTCAAAATAAGATTAACAGTCAAGTAGCACAAAACAGTAAAATTTAGAATGTACTTGTACCTGGTTACAAATTGTTATTCAGATGCATTTTTAATACACAGTCTAGTCAGATTAATGTGAACATCCCCTACGTTCTACTTCGGCGGAAAATGGTTACGTCCAGAAGGTACATACCAGTATCAGAGTTGGGGGGGGCATAAGAAGGGTGTCAGAGGGAAGCAGAAAACATTGCAATTGTTGGAGTCATGGCGAAACTTTTCACCATTTATCCGACCTCCATGATCATTGGCTTCCGAGCCAAGGGCGGCAGTATTTCTGAAACGGCTAGTTTTGTGAACTGCTCGCGTGCCGCCATGGTGAAAATGTGCTTTGCATAGCAGAATGGCAATACCCAAAATTAGCGACTTGTTAGATAAACTACAATATAGATGCTAATATCAAGCTCTACGCTCTTATTTAAGATAATTGTAAGATAGATTTAAGACTCGAGAGAACCCCCCCCCCCCCCGACGTCTCATCACAGTAGAGCCATAAATAAAATGGAGCCTGCTTTTAATTCTGACATCACATATTTGTTACGACACTCGTTATTTGTGATGTTCTAGATCGTCTTACACAATAATACTGTTGTCCTGCAATGACCTAATTCTATGAGGCATCCCATACTATCTGGTTTGAATGGATTGAACTCTCTCCAGATCAGATGTTGGCATTGCATTGTCTGCTGGTTTGATTAAATCTGGATAATTTGGAATCTATTCAAAATATGCATGTAAATGCAGCATATAATATTTGGCTATTAACAATGATCAATCAGAAGGGACATACTTAATGTAGCTAGGTGCTTCCTGAGTAACATGTCCTCTTCTCCTGAATTATCATATATATATGATCATGCTTGGAAACTGACATCTTATCTTGAATCCTGAAGTTTTTTTTTTGTTTTTGTTTTTTTTAATTTTAGAATTCTGTGTAAATACACCATAACCCGTTTAATACGAAATCCTAAGAAACAAAACTTTTTTTCGTAATACCTGGGTTTCGTAATGTCAGAGAAAGACAAAAAATAGACAATTTAAGAAAGACAATTTATCTTTTATTGTTATTCTGTGTTGTGAACAAAATAATCCGTTTCATGGTTTGTTTACTCTTAACAAGTAACTTTTTGCTTACATAATCGTTCCATTTATAAAAGTAATTTAGCAATTCATCCAGAGCATCATCGTGTGATAAGAAAAACGATCTTAATTCATTCAATGTGGTATGCGCACGCATCCTTTAAGAAAATACACTAAAAAAGTCGCACGATTGCATGCTTAATATCTTAGGAAAATTATTTATTTGCGTGCCTCGATTAAATTTATTAATGCATGGCTGAAATGGAGTAGCCGAAAGTATCGATGGTCAAAAAGTTTCGGCCATCGAATTTTTTCGATGCTTTTGTACCATCGATGTTTCATTTCGGTTTTCTAACATCAAAATTTCTAACGTTTATTAAGTCAAAAAATTATCACTGTAAATTGTTTGTCTTATAAAAGCAAATTATCCGTACCTGCCGCTTTTGTAAAGACGTTCACAGTGTGAATTTCAAATGATCTCTTCAAGTTTTCATCCAATCACATTCCCTTGTTATTCAGGGCCTGACGCCATAGATGGCAATGGCTTCTGGGATAGCAATGGCAATAGAAGTTCTTAAAAAAATTAATTTCTGCAAAATTTCTTACGTTAATAAACAATTCTGAACTGTAATATTCAAAAAATTTGTATAAAAATAAAGGATGTGATCATTTTTACATGTTTTATTATGGAAAATTGCTGATCTTGTACTTAGGCTGAAAACAGACAGGTTTTTAACGGCCGCTCTTCTATCGGGATGAGGGGGGGGGGGAGACCAAATTTTTTTCCAACTCTGAGATTACGATTATAAGACGAATCCCCGTTTTTTGACACTTTATTTTTGCGAAAAAACCTCGTATTATATTTAAAAAACCTTGTTTTAAACAAAAAAAAAACATTGCCAAAATTTTTTCGTATTAACCGTATATTCATACAAAAATGTTCGTAATATGGTGGCAATTTTGCATATAAATTACATCGAAGGGGTCGAGCCAGAGAATAATTTCGTACTAAATGGGATTTCGTAGTAAGAGAGTTCGTAATAAGCAGGCTATGGTGTATATTCGACATGCATGTACACATTTTTCTTTTTTTGTTCTGTATAATTATTAATTGTTTACTTTGAAAACATGTAGTACATATCTTCTCACTTTCACAGGAGGATTTCAGAGTTTTGCTTACATCTAATGAGAAACTTAAAATCGAATACAAAAACCTTCAAACAGATTACAAGGCACTAAAATCTGAGCACAACACATTAAAATTAAAAAATACAGAGTTGCAAGGAGAAATTGCCGATTCTCGTGACCAAGTCAATACTTTAGATGTGGAAGTTTCTAAATTGCATAGTAAATGTGAGGTAAAAAAACTAACTTTTTCTAGCATGCATAATTGCAAATTTATGATATACAGGCTGTAAATTAAACTTTTGCCACTACTTGGAAGATCGTTTCTTAAGGATAAAATAAGATGAAAATATTCTTGGAAGTTTTTTATTGGATGACATAGTTTTCGAGAAAAATGACTTAAAATATGATGACATCAAAATTTTGTCCACAACCCATGGGCTAATAATTCTGGCTCTTTGCCAGCTATCTTCACAAAAATTGGACATATGCATAATTTGGAATGATTAATGGGCTGTCTACTCCCTATAAGCCATCAATTTTTTTTGTGGAAATAGCTGGTACAGAAGCAGAGTTATATCCCATGTCTTCGAACAAAACTTGGCATCATCACAATTCAAAATCAGTTTTCTTGAAGCATATGTGGTCTATTGAAAAGTTCATTTTCTTTTTATTTTGTCCTTAGGAAAGAATCCTCCAAGTAGTGCCCAACCTTTAATTTACACCCTGTATTGTCAAATTTAATTTATTTTCTATTAAATAGATGCTGCAACATATGAATTCTGCTTTGGATCAGGATCGTAGATCGTTAATGTCTCAGGTAACAACATTGTTGACACAGTATCACGAATTGCTAACACAGACTCTAGAAGACAAAGATCATTTCCATGAGGAGGAGAAAAGTTTTGCGTAAGTTTTTTTCATTTAATTTGTATTTTCTTTCAGCATTTCAATGCTCTTATAATTTTTCTCTCTATTAATATACACACACTGGCCAATGAATTAGAAACCTTAGGTATTGACCCTCCTTTGACTGTAATTACAGAACATATGCGGTTTGGCATGGACTCTACAAGGTGTTGCAATGCAGGTAAGGTAATCGCAGACCATGCATTCGTCAGAGGGACCTTCAGGTTCTGCAGAGTAGACAGAAGCAGATGCCTTCCACGAATGTCTTTCCAACATGTCCCAAACCTTCTTGATCGGATTCAAATCCGGACTTTGCACTAGCCACGGCAGATGTTGCAACTCAGTGTCATGTTCAGATAACCACTCCAGAACAATTCTTGCTCGATGGACAGTAGCATTGTCGTCCATGAAGAACCCATCACCATTTGGGTACACATGCACCATTGCAGGATGGACTTGATCTGCAACAATGTTCAGGTAGTCTTTGGCTTTAACCCGATTGTCAAGGAATATCATGGGACCCTTACCATACCAACACAACATGGCCCATACCATGACACTTGTTCTTGCTGCTCTAACTGTGTTCACAACACATGAGGGGTCCATCGCTTCATGGAGCTGCCGCCAAATTCTCTGCTGGCCATCGGTGCAAAACAATGTGTAGTGTGAGTCGTCTGACCACATCACCTTTTTCCAGTTGTCTACTGTCCAATCACACCGTTCTTTACGCCACTGCAGGCGAAATTTTCGGTTTGTTCCTGACACTAGGAGCTTCCTTACTGGCATGCGAGTTCCCATCCCTATTCGCTTCAACTCATGGCACATTGTTCTGGAGGAGAAGGGTTGCGATGTTCCTTCATTGAAGTCTGCCGTCAGTTGCTCCACAGTAGACCTTCGCTTTGGCCGCACAATCCGTCTAAGTTGACGTCGGTCCCTGTCTGTGTTGATTGTTTTTTATCCACAATTCTGCCGTTTCGACAACTATTGTGGATTCTGTTTCCACGCATTGAACACCTTGGAGACCTAACCTTTTGAGATACCGGTCAGTTGTACTGTCCTGGAAATCGTAGCTCCAGCTAAACAGGCTCCCACAATAACTCCTTTTTGGAACTCAGACAGGTCTGCTGTTTTCCCCATTTTGCTCAACTTGAGCAGCTTGTTCCTACCATGTACCTGTAGTTTGGAATGAGCATTTACGTCATATGATTGCATTCATTTGCATATCACAATCGTTTCTGACCTGTCACCCCGCTTTACATATCAGTACAGTAATTCATCACGGGTTTCTAATTCATTGGCCAGTGTGTGTAGATGAAAATAGAATTTATCCAATCTAAATCTCCTTTTAATTTCAAATATGTAAGTTCTTTAAAGTATTTGTTTGAAATGAAATGTTAAGATATTCAAAATTACTTACAATATTTAAAAAATTCCAAGTTGATTCTAAACTTATAAAATACTGTAATTGTTCAGAGGGAGAGGGGGTGCAACACCCAGAAGTAAGAAAAGAAACATGGTTCGGAATAGTTTGGTTAAGTAAAATTTATTGGATACCATAATAAGCTGTATTAAGAATTTAATTATACATTATGGCAAAAAATAGTTTCATTGTTGACATCACAATTAATACAGGGTGTTTCATAATTGGTGTCCCGTCTTTAGGTCCAAATAACGGCTCAAGGGGAACAGGCGGGGGGGAAATGAATATTGATTATTTGGTTTTGATGTCCACTAATTCCGAATAAGAACATTTCGTGTCCCTGGAGGTTAAGGGGTAAATTTTGAAAATTTTAATTTTGTAGAGGTAGGAGTTAGACCTCATGTGTTATTTAGAAAGTTGTAGAGCATCATGTAAAATGTGGGTTTAGCAAAAAACCCGGTGAAAAAATCTCATGCCCTGCCCCTTTTATCGAGTGGGTAAAGTGAAAGGTATGGCTAGCCGATGTGGACAAAAACCATACTTATTAGAAAACAGTAGGGCCTACATTTGGAAAATTAATGAGAATGAATGAGTCGTTACCCTGAAAAGCTAATAAACTTGACCGGGCTTTTCCCCCCAGGAAAAACATTATGAAATTTGAAAACTGTACATGGGAAATGGGAAATGTAAAAAATGTAAAATGTGAAATGAAAAACGGATGTAGAGGTGTTCATACGGGAAAGCATTCCTCAGTTTACAGTCTTTGTAAACGTCATTGGGAGATTGTAAAATGAAGAACGAAATTTTGGCCCATCTACCTTGATGGGATATCAAATTGAAAAAAAATTTAAACAAAATGTTTAATGTGGCTGCCATCGACCACAATGCATGTCTGCAGACGCTGCATGTGCTTATCTCTGCATACACGCAACATTGCAGGTTAACAGAGCGGAGTGCGCAAATGATTCGGTTTTGCAAATCCATCAGATCTGGAGAGGTGGAGTGGCGTAAACCTGAGCCTTCAAGTAGCCCCACAGGAAAAAATCTAGGGGCGTCAAATCTGGTGACCGTGGTGGCCATGCTATTGGACCATTGGTCCCAATCCACTGGTCAGGAAACGTGGCTTGAATTTAATCCTTGGCACGGGCAGATTTATGAGCAGGGGCACCATCCTGTTGGAACCACATGTTATGTACCGCAGTTAGTGGTAAGTTGTCAAGCTCTTCAAACACGTGTTCCCGTAACAGGTTACAGTAGCGGTCTGTGTTCAAGTTACCATCAATAAATACAGGTCCAATAATTCGGTCGCCTAGTATTCCGCACCATACATTTACCGACCAAGGTACTTGGTGGTGATGAGGTCGCACTAAATGTGGATTTACATCCGACCAGTGGTGGACATTCTGACGGTTGACAACTCCGTCACGAGTGAACATTGCTTCGTCGGTTCACAATGCATGTTTCAAGAAATCGGGATCCTCATCTATCTTCAGAAGCATGGCATTTGCGAAGTAAAAAAGTTCTAATAAGTTTCTAATGAGTTTTTCTGTTTTTGTCTACATTAGATAGCCATACCTTTCACTTTACCCACTCGATAAAGGGCAGGGGATGAGATTTTTTCACAGGGTTTTTTGCTAAACCCACATTTTACATGATGCTCTACAACTTTCCAAATAACACATGGGGTCAACCCCTACCCCTACAAAATTAAAATTTTCAAAATTTACCCCTTCAACCCCAGGGACGCGAAATGTTTATTCTGAATTAGGGTACATTAAAACCAAATAATCAATATTCATTTTCCCCCAATCTGTTCCCCTTGAGTCATTATTTGGACCTAAAGACGGGATACCAATTATGAAGCACCCTGTATAGTCCACAGCAAAAGACTGTAAGAATAGCAGCGCTTGCAAAGCACAATACTAAATTTTGAAAAAAAACAATCAGTAAGGTACAAAAGTTACATGTGTGCAAACGTATATGATATATACAAATGCACACAAGCAAAATTATTCAAAAAAAAAGAATTTTGGAGTTACAAAATTCAAAAATTGAAGAATACAAAGTGATTAAAAAATAAACATTAAACAGAAATGGCGTCCATTAGCACGATTAACTTAGTAAACAATACCTCGTAAAACAGGCCCGGTTAAAAGATCAACGAATTGCGTCGACAAGTAAAAGAAACGTTCTATCATACTCAGTCAAAAGAAACGTAGTTAAAAATGACTGAGAGAGATTCTGTGCAGAAACTCTATGAATATCCATTTCACATGTATAAGCTATGAAGTAGGCATCTTTGGTTTGGCCGATGGAATTGAAAAAAATACATTGGGTGCCAAGATTGCACAAGAGGCGGAAGGTATGATGGGGAGATAGATGTGTAGATGTGAAAAGTTGGAAGTATTCTGCCGAAAAAAATGAAAAATAAAAAAATTAAAAAAATTACCAACAATAAGGTGACATAACTCCTCGTGATCGAGGAAATTAGTCGCGAGGGAAAGTATGTATCAGACTGTAATTGTGACATAAAAGAT
The DNA here is from genome assembly GCA_023313115.1 of Rhysida immarginata. Lineage (NCBI taxonomy): Eukaryota > Metazoa > Arthropoda > Chilopoda > Scolopendromorpha > Scolopendridae > Rhysida > Rhysida immarginata. The sequence continues at coordinate 132,639 of JAHWFO010037836.1, forward strand.
AAATAATAGCATTGTTTACAAAAACAACAAAATAAATTACAAATGCAACAATTACAGTCTGTAAATGTTGAAACTACACAAGATAATAATTATGTACAAGAAAAATATTATATCTACTAAATTTATTGCAATCCCTAATTAATGGGGGAAAAAAGAATAAAGGAGTAACGGATTGCAATAATTAATGAAATCATCGAATTTCCCAAACAGTACTGAAAATGGCTATTATAAACTAATATGAGTTTGGTTAACAAGTGGGCTTCAAGGATAAAAATGAGCTTCGAAATCAAGTGTAGCAAAACTGAATTTATTGTTTGGAAAACTGAATTTATTGTTTCTGGAGCAACAGTACAATTTTGGAGAGGAAATTATGCAAAAGTGTGGTGAGGGAAGGGGGGGGGGGGAGCATTCTTTCCCTCTCTGCAATCAAGAAAATTTACATGCAAATACGTGTACTTGATTAATAATAGAAACGGGATATACAGGTGGCGCAAAAAAACTTACTCCCCTTGAGAGCTGATAACACTTTTAATAATGAACTCATTATAATGATATTATAACAAGTTCATATTGGCATAATATGGGAATGTTTCCAATCATAAAATATGCAAACTATTTTAAATAGTTTTTCGGACGCTAGAGTGTGTGTAGCTAAGCACAGAAATGTAACTGTTTGGTGTGATTCACTGCGAACTTCATCACTGGAATGACTTTCATTCAAGGACAGAATGATGGCATTTTATCAAGTGAACAGTCTGACTCGTTTTCTGAGTCCGGCTTCCTGAAGGTATCCAGGGTACACTGGATTTTGGCGCAAAATTTCCTTGTAGGAATAAGCACCTAGGCAATTGTGACGATATGGGTGACCCTGAGCGTGAGTGTCACCCTCGTCCAAAAGAGGAGTCAAGACTAAAGAAATGAATGAAAAGGTTTTTATTAAAAACAAGAAATTAAAAGTTACAATCCAGACAATAGTAATTCATTAAGTGATTGAAAATTCAAGAATACAAAATAAGTTATTGCGACGTGGTTCAATAATACGATTGTATTTTTGGAGCTCTCTGTGGAAGCGTCGCCATGCTGTTTCACAACACCGCTGATAGGTGGAAACACCGAGTCGTGCAATTCTGAGAAATGGTGGGAGAAGTGAGCAACTCAGACGTGTGAGGGGAGCGGTGGAGATAGCAGAGAGAGAGAGAGAGAGAGAGAGAGAGAGAGAGAGAGAGAGAGAGAGTGAGTTCGCAACGTAGGACTGGAAATCCACTCCTTGGCACGTGATGAGGGGAGGACAATGCAGGAAATCCTCAACGAATTGGACTCTAGGTAATCTGAGGCGGTTTTCTAGCACATATACTTATAGTTTTTTACTGTCCAGGTGTCATCGGATCTTATAAAAAAGGGGCCATAACGTTTTAAAGGGACTAGGCGTGCAGCGAATCTTAGTTTGCATTTAGAACGAACACCTGCTTGCCAAGATAGAGATTTTTTTGTCTGTTCTTATTTGTATATATATATATAGAGGGTGAATACAAAAGTCTGAACCCCCTTTTATTTTTTGAACCGAAGCAGATATGTCAATTTTGATGAATCCAATGAATAGGAAGTTGTGGGTGGCCTATCCCATGGTGCACTTTTCATCATCCCAAATATGCAAATTAGGACACATTCAAAATTTATCTCAAAAACCGTATGGGATAGAGAAAAAATCCCAATTGCAAACTTGTTCAGCATAAGAAAACAAACAAAACAAAAAAAAAATCATCCAAATTGGACCAACCAATCACCCACAATCACATGGTGAACTGCTTATAGCTTACAAACAGTCACACTGCACCAACAAGTTACTTCAAACAGTTTAAAAAAAAGTTTATCAACAAAATGCTCGATGTTATAACCGTGGGCACCATAACACAATTGGGCACGGAACCTAACTGACGCCAAAACATCGGCAAGCATGGCTGGTGTCACTCCTCGGCACGCTTCCTGGATTCGTTGAACCAGATCCTCCAGCGAGGCGGGCTGCGTAGCATAAAAATTGTCCTTCGGGTATCCCCACAAGAAAAAGTCAAGTGGTGTAAAATCAGGGGAGCGGGGTGGCCAACGAACTGGTCCTCCTCGGCCAATCCATTGTTGTCCAAACATCTCACTTAGACACTCACGAACGACCAACCCGTAATGTGGAGGAGCTCCATCATGCTGAAACCACGTGCGCTGATACGAGGCCAATTGCAAATTGACAATGAAGTCTGTGACTACCTCGTCGAGAATTTCAGCCCAGTAGCGTTCTGCAGTCAGTGTTCCATCGTAAAAGTACGGTCCAACCACAGTGTCATTGTACAATCCACACCACACATTGATTCTCCAGTTCAGTTGATGAGTTGCTTCTCGCAGACATCGTGAATTTTCGTCTGCCCAATGATGATGGTTGTGCCTGTTGATAACTCCATCCCTGGTGAACTGGGCTTCATCTGTCCACAACACCTCATGAATGAAGTTTGGATTGTCATCCAGGCAGGTAAGTAACCAGTCGCAGAAGGCGGCCCTCACAACATAATCCAATGGCAGTAACTCCTGGTGACAATGAATATGGTATGGGTGAAAATGATGTGCGTGTAGAATGTTGAGAACAGTTCTCTGATGGCACCCAATATCTGCAACAATTGCTCTGCTGCTTGTGTGGGGATTTGCAGCAACTGCAGCCAGTACTAGTAGTGTTGTTGTATTCTCGTCGCCTTGTGCCCTTGGTCGTCCTCATTCTGCATTAACATTCCCTGTAGCCTCGAATCTTTGAATAAGGTGACGCATTGTTTGATGAGATGGATGGCGTTCGTTAGGGTATTTGTCTTGGTACAACCTAACTGCAGCATGTAGTTTCTCCTTGCCTCTCCGAAGCAGAAGATCATGTTGACCATTTCTGGAACAGTGTAGCTTGCCATCCTGAATTGTTCTGTCTTCTGTGTGCTGAAACGTGCCTTTTATTTGCTTTTCCACATGAGAGTGAATGTGAGTGTGGTAATTAATGTTAATTTTTTTATTTGCATGCTTTACATGGTGAAAATATCAACATTCAGTTTTCCTTGTGCAGTGTGACTGTTTGTAAGCTACAAACAGTTCACCACGTGATTGTGGGTGATTGGTTGGTCCAATTTGGATGATTTTTTTTTGTTTTGTTTGTTTTTCTATGCTGAACAAGTTTGCAATTTGGTTTTTTTCTCTATCCCTTACGGTGTTTGAGACAAAATTTTTGAATGTGTCCTAATTTGCATATTTGGGATGATGAAAAGTGTACCATGGGATAGGCCACCCACAACATCCTATTCATTGGATTCATCAAAATTGACATATCTGCTTCGGTTCAAAAAATAAAAGGGGGGTTCAGACTTTTGTATTCACCCTCTATATATATTTCTTTATCATTTTGTACAAATATTTTGTGAATACACTTCGCTTATTTCCTTTACAATTTTGAGTTGGGTCTATTTTCTTCCTTTCAAACTTATTATTAAACAGGGGTGACTGCATATATACACTCACCACTTAACAATGGCACCCAAACTTGTGGGACAAAGGGAAGGTGATAGTGATACGCGAGAGGGTGTGCATTGGCAAACAGAAAACGCAATAGATAATAACAGAATCATAGGGTATGCGACCATGATCACAACGTTCTCAGGAGAAGATGGTAATGACGCTCTAGAGAGTTTTATTTCGGCGGTAGAAGAGGTGGCCGAATTTGCAGGATGGAATGACCGTGTAAAAAATAGAATGGTGAAAGCAAAGTTAAATGGAAAGGTGGCTAAATTAATGAATGAATTCAAATTATATAAGATAAATAATTACAAAGAGTTATGTGAAAGATTGAAGTAAGCTTTGCCACAGGTCGATGAGGGATGCAATTTTGATAGGGAATTCTTTGCGGCAATACAGTAAAAGCAGGAAAAAATAAATGATTATGGCATAAGGCTGAGATATCTAGAAGGAGATGAAGCCAGAAACTGTGGACACAGATTAACAAGAACAACAGGAAATCACTATTCCACATCAGATGTTTATTACAACGTATGCGCATTTCAGCAGCCAAGCTGCCTTCCTCAGCGTATACAAGAACTTGATCAGACCAGAGATATGTTTGACCGCATGGCCGAAAGGGATGAATCACTGCTCCCAAGAAGGGAACAAATATTATGTAAAAAAATTAAGAGAAACTGTGTAGTCCAGGCATAGGAAGTTAATATATTGTAATGGATCTAAAACCTTTACAGATATAATAACAATGGTGAAGGAGTTGGAATTGTTTGATAAGGACAGTGAAGGGGAGTTTATAATGTCAACGAAGACAATGGGATAAAAGAAAAGGTGACGAAATTGGAAGAACAGGTTACAAAAGTGTTCAAAATAGTAAAGGAACAAAAGGGTGATAAAGTAAGCAACAAAAAAGGGAGGAGGATAATAAGGATATGGAAGAAAGACACGTGGAATTATTAAGACAAAGAATCAGGGAATTAGAGAAACAGTTTGAGGAGGCCAAGAATAGTAAAAATGAGATGAGACACATAAGATCAAGTGTGCCTGGTATAGAAGGCAGCAGGTTTAAGAACCCCAACCAGACTAAAAGAATGTCAAAATCAGTCACTTGTTACTGATGTAATTTGAAGGGGCATTACACGAGAGACTGTGTTAGTGACCATTTAAATTGGTAGGAGTCGATCAGAGAGACCGTTCTGATCAACAGGCTTTGACAGAAGTCAAAGCGTTAAGGCATGGAAGGGGAACAATTTATTGTATCATATTGAAGTAGAAGTCTTGGAAGTGGAGCTATCGGCCATGCTGTATACTGGATCACAAGTTTTATTGCTTGTTCCCAAGGTTAAAAGGAGATCTAAGAATAACAGATTCAGATATGGTAATAATGGGCATAAATGGGAGACAGCCAGATAAGACAGGAAATAACTTTAGATATTATGATAAATGGAAAGCTATTCAGGAATAAGAGATTTCTGATATATGATATGGCGAACAGAAGCTATGAAAGTATATTTGGTAATGACATTATTAACAGGGTGACTTTTGAATTCCATGAGGGCCAACATATTGAAAAGTTTGAGGCAAATAATATAAAGATTGGAGAAGACATGATAGGACAGCTGAAGGAGGAAGAAAGGAAAGAATTGAAGATGCTTTTGGATGGTTATGTCGACAATTTTGCAGATGAGGTATTGACAGGGGTAAATAATACTTGTGTAGAATTTAAAATAAAAAGGGAAAAGTCAGTATTTATTCGACAATACCCAATCTCAAAAATCTATGTGAACAAGCTGAAGGAGAAGTGGATCGGTATTATAGAAAAAGGTCAGTCTAGTTGGAATTCTCCAATTCACGCAGTAAAGAAGGATAACGGGGACATAAGGATAACCTTAGACCAAAGGAAGGTCAATGAATTAACGGAATGGTTAGATTTCCCACTACCTAGAATTCCTGATCTCCTGAATGACTTGCATGGATATCAATATTTCTCAGTGATTGATTTGAATTCTGGTTTCTTCCAGTTGCCCTTGGCCCTGCATCTTAGGGAATGTTTCGCTTTCCAAACCCCTTGGGAGAAATTCCAACTGAAGCGTATGCCACAAGCGGCTAAGAATTCAGCCCATGCCTTTCAAGCCTTTATGGTCAATCTGGTAAGTGAGAGATTAGGATAAGGGATTTGTGTTCCAGTATATCCTGGTATACAGTAAAACATTCAGTGAGAATTTAGAAATGCTGAGATGGCTATGCGAAGAATGTAAATCGAGGAAACTAATAATGAAGCCGTTAAAAAGTAAATTTGGAATATGTCGAGTAAAATATCTAGGGCATATCATATCAAGGGAAGGGATAGGCCCTGATCCTGAAAATGCTAAAGACATTAGAGAAATGCCGGTACCTAGGAATGTGAAGCAGGTGCAGTCATTAATGGGGGTGGTGAATTTTTACTGTCCATTTATCCAGAATTTATTGGAAATACTGTCACTGCTAACGGAACTAAGAAAGAGGTGCAGTTTGATTGGACAGAAGAATGTCAGAGGGCATTCAACAAGGTAAAGGAAGTGCTTGCAGCTCCTCCGTTATTAGCAGCACCAGACTTTACTAAACTATTTTTTTTTTTACGTATGGATGAGTCTTCTAGAGCAATGGCTGCCGTATTACAGCAGGAGTACAAGGGAAGAATGAAACTAGTAGCATATTATAGCCATAAGTTGAATACAGCATAAAGGAATTACAGTATTATTGAAAGGGAATGTCTGGCCATTGTTTTAGTGCTATGAAAATTTCTCAACATTGTAGTAGGATTCAAAATTAATATCATATCAGACCATAAGCCGTTGTCGTTTTTAGCAACGATATCCGACACAAATCAAAGATTGCTTAGGTGGTCACTGGAGATGCAGCAATATGACATACAAGTCAGCCATGTTAAGGGTGTAGATAATGTAATGGCGGACATGCTATCTCGTCCCAGCAGCGTTTTATGTAACGAGATTATAGAATTATCTCCGAAAAAATTAGAGGAGTTAATTGGGGCTTCACAAAGGAGTGACCCATATCTGGAAGGGTTGATTAGAAGCATTTCTGATGGAAGAGGACCTAGGAGACAAAATGGAATAGGGGTCAGTACAGTATGAAAAAGGGAAAGCTAATGTGGATCGATCCAAATGCTAGAGCACACGGAAAATATAGAAGTGAGAACCCCAGAAAAATGTGTGTAGGGGAAAAAGTAAGGGTTAAGGCGATACGCAATTGGCGTGTCATCGAGGCATAAATAAGATGGTGGCAAAGCTGAGGAAGGAATACTTTTGGCCTTTCTTGTATATAAATGTTACCAGTAACATAAAAGCATGTCCAACATACCAGAGGTGTAAGTTGCACAAGGGAAGGGCACCATTCCAGGAAGGGATTAAGGGTCTATTCCCATTCCAATGCCTGTCAATGGATGTAATAAACCCAGTACAGGAAAGCAATGAGGGCTATAGGTGTATCCTAGTCTTTATTGATGCCCTGACAAGATTCCCTGTTGCAATACCAATTAAAGACCACAGGACAGAAACCATTGCTGATTTAATGATTAATAGAATCATATACAGGTTTGGGATCTCTAAGAGAATTGTTAATGATAGCGGTGCTAATTTTACTTTGAGATAATGTAAATTATATATAGGGATTTAGAGATAGAGCAACACTTTTCATGACGGCATACAGACCTAATTTAAATGGGGTGGCTGACAGATTAAATCAATCCATCATTGAAAATCTAAAACATCTGTTTGAAAATAAATGGTTCACATGGGATAAGTGATTGGGGGCAGCATTATTTAGTATCAGGTCACATCATAATGAAAGTTTACAAAAGTCCCCAGCATTTTTATTATATGGATTGAGAAAGAGGAAAAGAAGGAAATCGAAATTCAGAAATATCGATTAGATCTTGTGAGGAAATTAGAAGAGGCAAGACAGATAAGTCTGTGGGGAAAGCAAGCAAAGATGTAGGAAGGTCCTAGAATATAGAAACAGAGAATGAGACTGAAACCTTTTAACATGGAAGATAGAGTATTATGTTTAAAAAGGACGCCCACAAAAATCAAATTCGGTTATAGATCTATAGGCCCGTTCAGAATAGTAAAGAGAGTGAGCAAGGTGAATTTTGAAATTGAAAGGGTGAAGATCAAAGATAGACACCTGGTCATATAGACAATATTAAGTTATGTATAGGAGATCTGCATTAGATGCTGGTCACAAGGAGACCAAGGAGACTGAAACAGACGAGAGTGACGAAGACGAGGACCTGCTGGCAATCTTCAGACCAAGAAACTGCGATCTGTGAACAAGAACAAGACAGGGAGCAAAATGAGCAAGACCAAAGAGGAATGGAAATGTCAAGAAGGTAGAAAATGCGAACACAGACCCGGTAGAATACAGACAGATGCACCTTGGCATAACCACAAAGAGAGAAGGCCTCTGCGATGAAACGTAATACATTGTTACATCATCACATTTAGGGCATTGTTATTCGTATTTCTACCAATAATAAGCCATAAATTTGCCCTAACTATGATGATGTAACAATGTATTACATTTCATCACAGAGGCCTTCTCTCTCGATGGTTATGACTGGGGTCAGCATGAGTAAGTGCAATGGTATTGTGGTGGATGCCGTGCTTGTAGCTTGGAGGAAGGGAAGATGTGAGATGCGTCAATAATACGAGCTGTCTGTGGAAGTGTTGCCTTGCTGTTTCACAACACCGCCGATAGGTGGAAACACCAAGTCGTGCAGTTGTGAGGTGTAAAGAGTGAATGTAGATCTCCAGTTACCCCGTTAAAATTTATGTTTGGAAGGTAAGAAAATATAGGCTCAACTCAGAATTCCAATAAAAAATGCTAGCTATATTTACAAAATATGTACAAGATATAATCTACAAAGCAAATTTTTCTGCACTAGCAACAAATACAAAAATCTCTGTCTCTGCAACCACGTGCTAGTCCCCTATGAAAATGAAAGTTCTTTGTATTCCCAGTCCCCTATAGATACTGTTCTCCTATTCGTGGAATTGAGCGACTCCAGTATAGAAATGTAAGTTTATGTAGTGGAAGACCACCTCAGATTACCTGGAGTCCGAGTTGCTGAGGGTTGCCTACATCGTCTTCTTTTCTTTCTTGCTTGTGCCCTGGCCGTGTAGTTTCAATCACAACCATCCTTTTTGTGCCTTGCGAGCTCCTCTCTCTACGCACGCTCTCCTGCCGCCCCTCTCTGCTCCCTCTCAGCATGCCTCACCACCGCCCGATCTGGTGTTTCCACCTACCGGCGGTTTTGTTAAACAACATGGCGGCACTCCACAAACAGCTCCAAGTAATATATTATTATTGACGCAAGTCACACCTTCCCAAGCTCCAAGCACGGCTTCCACCATCATACCCATTACACTTAATCATACCGACCCAGATGCATCCTTCTATAATCTATGGGGTCCCCTGTTTGTAGGTCATAGCCTCTTGACCTCTCCATTCCTCTGGTCTGGCATATTTTGCTCCTCGTTGTGTTCTTGCTCATGCATCACACAGTTTCTTGGTCTGAAGATTACCAGGTCCTCGTCTTCGTCGCTCTCGTCTCTTTCAATCCTTGGGTTGCACAATCTCCTTGGTTTCCTTGTGACTGGCATCTGAGGCAGATCTCCCATTCACAACAGTATGTACCAGGTGTCGATCTTTGTTCCTCACCACTTCTATTTCAAAATTCACCTCGCTCACTTTTTTACTATTCTGACACTATTTTTTACTATATATCTATAACCGAACTTATTTTTTGTGGTTGACTTTTTCTTTTACTTATCTCCTACTTTATCTCCTATGTTAAAAGGTTTTAACCTTCTCCCTCTGTTTCTATATTCCAGGACTTTCCTACGTCTTCCTTCGCTTTCCCCACAGGCTATCTGTCTTGCTTCTAATTTTCTCACGAGATCCGATCGATAAATCTGAATTACAATTTTCCTCTTTTTCCCATTTCCCGCCCCATGTACTGTGTGATAGGGGGTCATATCCATATAATAAAAATACTGGGGACTCTTGTGTATTTTCATTATAATGTGACCTGATACTAAACAATGCCTCCTCCAACCACTTATCCCATGTGAACAGCTTCTTTTCACACAGACGCCTTAGAGTTTCGCTGAAGGATTGATTTAATCTCTCTTCTGGCCTATTTGAGTTAGGTCTGTATGCTGTAGTGGTGTTGTTCTATTTTTAAATCCGTACATATAATTTGCATTATCTCAGAAGTAAAATTAGTACCCCTGTCGCTAACCATTCTCCTAGGGATCCCATATCTGCATGTTATTCTATTAATTATTACCTCAGCAATGGTTTCTGCCTTCTGGTCCTTAATAGTATTGCCTCAGGGATCCGTGTCAAAGCATCAATAAAGACTGGAATAAACCTATAGCCTTCATCACTTTTCTGTACCGGGCCTATTATATCCATTGACAGACATTATATCCTTTTCTGTATCCTTCCCTTGTGCAACTTACATCTCTGCATGTTGGACATGTTCTTATATAATTGGCAACATCTGTGTACAAGGAAGGCCAAAAATAGTCCTTCCTCAGTTTTGTCACTGTCTTATTTATGCCCCGGTGGCCCGCCAATGGAGTATCGTGTGCCATCTCAATGAGCTTAACCCTAGCCTCTTTCCTGGGATCCTCGCTTCTATGTTTTCCTTGGATCTTAGCATTTGGATTGATCCATATTAATTTTCCCTTTTCCATAATGTGCTGGCCCCATTCCCCTTTTTTTCTCCTAGGTACTTTCCCATTAGAAATGTTTCTAATCAACCCTTCTGGATATGGGTCACTCTTTTGTGAAGCTTCGATTACCGCAAATACCCGAGAATAAGTCTCACGTGAATATACCCGAGAGTAAGTCGCACCCCCAAATTTTTCCTCTTAAAATTCAAGCCATGACATCATAACTGATAATGCTAATTACATCACTGAAAGATCAAAACAAACACAACAAAATGTGGTGTTGAAACTAGTTTATTTACATTATAGCGTTTACTCATGGGGCATGAGATTCTTTTCTCTTGCTGCCACAAGAATTACTAGCTTAATTTATATTCCCACCATGCTAATTGTTTAATCCTAATTACCTATTTATCTGCTAAGGTATCTAGCAATGCTCCCTTCATTAAAGTAAGCACCAGCCCACCTTTAATTCAATACCCATGCAAGTTGTTCCTCTTAAGTAGTCCTGCCCCTCTAAACTTCGGTTAAGAATTGGCCTTCATTGTGATCGTATAGTGCTTGGTTTCGTTTAGTCAAATGCCTTTATATTGGTATGTTTTATTCAGTCCAGCTCAACTTGTAAAACTCCCCCCCCCCTTCTGTTGTTTCTATGGCAATGAGACAGATTTAGCAACCTAAGTGCTGAAATTCGCACGTGCTCCTGCTGAACAGCCGGGCTGTCGGAGACCACCCCATGGGCTATCAGCCTACAGGCTCGCCACTCGCGCTGCTTGGGGCCCCAGTGGTTACAGGCAGCCGGTCGCTTATCTCAGAGCAGGGTTGGGAAGCGAAGTTATGCTTTATCATCTCCAAACCCCCACGTCTGCCGATAACAGCCACTCTCTCCTCCTTCCCTGCCGCTGTGCCCCGCGTAAGCTGGCGACGCCTGCTGCCCAAGTCGACGCACTCACCTCCGCTGCTGCGCCGTCTCGTTCCCGATCAACATCGAGCGTCTCGTGGTTCTTTACCCAGCGGTGCCAGTCTCATCATAGGCGGTTGTGGCTACGCTGATAGCTTGGCTGTTTCGTTCTCGTGAACTCATGCCACATGAGTGTTCTTTGCTCTCTCACACTCGCTCGCACTCAATTTGTTCTTCACACGTTTTTTTTTTCCTCCCGGAATGTCCGCTCTCATCTCCCTTAATCGGGAGGTGACCGCTGTCATGACAACTCCCACTCTCTCTGCTTGCCCATCCCCACTCTCTCTCTCTCTCTCTCTCTCTCTCTCTCTCTCTCTCTCTCTCTTGTCTCCCTTCCCGCCAAACTGTTGATATGGGGACAAAGGGTGAAGAGAAAAGATAAATAATATTCTGTAGGTGATTAAACAATAATAAATACATATTAATTTAATAAAATTTAAGTGCTGTGACGTATACGAGGGTTGGGGCATAAGTCATGGCAGCTATTTTTTTTATGAGAATTCAAGCATGGGTGGAAAATGTGAAATATACAGATGAAAGAACAAGGAATGGACGAAATGTACGAACATTTAACAACACGCCAACACTTTGCTTCTCATGTTTATTAAGGTAGTTGACAACATTACAGGTTTCATGTTCTGGAATCATGAAGCCTGTAATGTTTCATACGTTTCATGCTTCTGGAAAATTTATTCTGGAACATGATTATAGATTTCATTTTCCAGAATAAGTAACAGAAATCAAAATAGAGAACGACTGTTTTGATATACGAGTGTTGTTCAACTCTGGTTACATCCACCTTGCACGGCGGTTGACTGAGAACTGATTTAACATTGCTCTCTGCGTAACATCAGGAACTCACGGAGCCATCTAATGTTGTGGAAACATACTAGCAGTCACAGCTTCCTTGAGACATATGACATTTTATACCATCCTTTAGCTCCAATTGCCATGATTTAGCTCCAATTGCCATTCAACCCTCATATATGTGTGTGTATATATGTGAGTATATGTATGTATATTATATTACACCTCGCATTAACAGACAAATTTTACGTTCCCTTGGTTAAATTATCACTTCATTACAACATACATTGTTTGAATGTCTTGTTCTGATTGGTCAATGCAGCCCATGCGAAAGTTGCAACTGGGCCAGTGGGCTAATTAAGCCGAGTTCACATTTCATTGGTTGGTCAGTGTAGTATATATAAACCCGGAAATCTCTGCATGCAACTCAGCCGGGACCCAATTTGTGCGGCAATTAGATTGGAAAGCTTCACTTGACGGACGATTGCCCATCTTCAGTACGGTAAGATCATAATCATACCATCATGTGTTTGTTTATTTTAATTTTAGCTTTAAGTAATGGTGTATGTAACAGGATGGCTAGCGACCGGGAAAACTGGTAAAGGTAAGGGAATTTTATGTAACCAAGAAAAGTCAGGGAATTTTTTGTAACCTTCCCCCCCCCCCCCCCCCCCCTTGCAGAGGTATGACTGTAGGAGAATTAACCCTGGTAAATTGTTCAAGTGGTGTGCAAACATTTTTATATTATGAGTATTCTGCTTATAATGATTGCAACAACCACTTAAAGAAGTACATAAGAACTGACTTAGTTTTTACATTAGCCAGATATATGAAGTCTAACAACACTTCATAATGTATTTACAATGCATGTTGATTTGCAAGTCAAATCTCAAGAATAAAAGATCTTATACTGTAAAACATTTCTGAGGGTTGGGGAATAAGTCATGGCTACTATTTTTTTTTTGTGAGAATTCCAGCTTGGGTGGAAAATGTGAAATATACAGATGAAAGGACAAAGAATGGACGAAATGTATGAACATTTAACTGCACTCCAACATTTTGCTCCTCGTGTGTATTACGGTAGTTGACGTAACATTAGAGGTTTCATGTTCCAGAATCATGAAACTTGTAATGTTATGTTTCATGATTCTGGAAAACTTATTCTGGAACATGATTACAGGTTCCATGTTCCAGAATAAGTAACAGAAATCAAAATAGAGAAATGCTGTTTTGATATACAAGCGTTGTTCAACTCGGGTTAAGACCATCTTTGCATGGCGTGTGTGCAAAAACAGGGAATCACAGAGCCATCTGGTTTTGTGGAAACAGTACGAATGCCATTCTTGAGAGATATGACATTTTGTGGTACCAACCCTTATTTCTGGGGGGAAAAAATAGTTGACTTATGCCCCAACCTTCGTATATGAGAGAAATTTTGACTGAGATGGATATTTTGTGGTTCCTTAATTTATGTTTGTGTACGTTTTTAATCTATCCAAAGTAGAAAAATTTCCTAGTCCTTTGTGATTTTTTTTCTTTGGACAAATTTCACTGTATGTATTACAGATGATTTATTAACTCTTTTGCAGTAGTTTTCTGATACATGTAATAAGGTATGAAGGATGAAATGCATGCATACTAAAGAAGGAAAAAAAATAAAAGATGATAATGAATATTACTATGTTATTGTATATTAAAAAATAAGTTTTATTTTTTTAATAGAGATAAATTGAATAATTTACGGCGGCAAAAAGAAAAATTAGAAGAGAAGATTATGGAGCAGTATCGCAAGATGGAAAATTATTCTCCAAAAAAGTGATAAAAAATTTTTGACTACTATAAAAATAATTGCATATAATTAGAGAATAAAATAATCTTAGATCCTCACTTTATAATTAAAATAATGTTTGTTTAAATTATTAATCCTTTCACTTTTTAGGAAAGGATTTGGTGCTAACTTAGTTAGAAAAGTACGAAGAGCAGGGACAGAACTTATGAGCCGTGTTCCTAGGGTGAGCAGGAATTTGCTTTTTTGAACTTGAAATAAGTACTGTACTACATTGAAGATGAAGTAATCGCTCTCCACTAACAGAAGATTTCTTTATCCTAATTTAATACTGCATGGCATTCTATAATGCAGAACACGTTTCTTTATGTAATATCTATAAGGATTGGATAAAATAATGGAAACACTGCCATCTCCGACCCATCTGTTCTTGCTAATGGTTCTGCCCAATTATGGTACTTTGCATAATGGTTATTCTTTGTTTTGTGTTTCGTGTGGACTCTATGCAGTACATTTTACCACAGTACTGTGTTGGTGTCTTCATGATTAGTTAAGTGGCCGTCATATCAGGTCTTACAAACTATCAAAGAGGGCAAATTATTGGAGCCTAGCTAGCTGGTGCATCTGGTACAAAAGTAACCCTGTTACAAGGAGCATCCAGAGCTACTATAGCAAAAACCATGACTGCATGCTGTGTTACCAGAAAAAACACAAGAATAGGAGGGAACGGATACAGACTGATAGAGAGATACAGGAGGGCATTGATGAGGATTGTCAACACTAACAAGTAGATCATAGCGATGGAAGTGACTGCAGTGCTCCTTTTCCACAGAATCAGCGCAGAGGGAATTTAAACAAAATATTCACTGACGAGTTGCTATTGCCAAACCACTTGCCAAGATTGGCCACTTGAATCAGCCTCCCCCCCCCCCCCCATCCCCACCACCACCAAGATTGACCACCTCGCTAACTAATTCTGTTGCTTGGGAACCCCTCTCCCTAAAAGCAGGATTGGGCCAGTCCCTCCGTTCCTTCCACGAAATAAAATCTTGGGTATGGCACAGAACATCCCATAGACACAAACCAGGAGTTGTATGCATCATTTTTCGAATAGCCTGTGATCAAAAGATGAACCATGAACCTACACCCTACTAATCATGTTTTTCTATGGTTTCCATTATTTTTTCCAATCCCTGTACTTTCCAACATTAAATTACTAAAATAATTGTCTGATAGACACTAATGTAATACATTGATACGTGGAATTTTAGATTTTTCCTTATAATAATTCAAAATTCTAATATATTGATCAGTATTCAGCATTACCAATCATTCAGCAGATCTGAATGTAGTAAACTATCCAAGGATAGCTAGAACAGATGTTGAAGTGAACCTAATACCGGTGATAAAGTCGGTAAAATAATACTAACAAGGGAATCCCTCGAACATGTATGTCATAGATTTCCACCATATTGAAATATGTTACTCATCTGAAGTTACTATAGATGTTTGCAAAATAAGAGAGTGCAACATTTTGTTTCTTTCAAAATAAACTGCAAAAACGAAAAAATTTGAGCATACGTAACCATACAAAGACTTCATTGTTAAAGTGGATAGGGTATATGGGATTCCCTTGTAAGTGTTTTTGGTGCTATTATAAAACTGGATATTAACCTGATACAAATGAACGCACACCAATGTTCATTTGTAATTACCATATTTACCCGATTTTAGACGACCTCATATACAGAGTGATTCTGAAAAAGTGTGTATAACTGTAAGCAATGACAGAGGTGATCAGAATGAACATTTTCTTTTAATACAATGTGGAGTCACAAATATATTGTTCAGGAGCTATCACGTTTTATGTTTATTGCTTGAATTATCACGAACTTGCAGGTATCAGCATCTTTCAATGTGAAAGTGTGGGCTGGTGTCATTGAAAGTCATCTGCTGGGCCTGTACATCATGCCTAACCAATTGACAGGCGAGAATTACAATTGGTTTCTGCAGGAAACTCTCCTCGAGATCTTCGATAGCATCCCTCTGGATGTTCAACAAAAAATGTGTACATGCATGATGGAGCTCTGGCACACTTCGCTTGGACAGTGCACGACATTCTAAATACTGCCTTCCCAGGAAGCTAGATTGGGCGAGGTGGGCCTGTAGCCTGGCCAGCTTGCTCATCTGATCTCAACCCACTTGATTTCTTTATATGGGGCCATCTTCAGAGCCAAGTGTATGAAACACCTGTGGACACAGCGGATGATCTTGTAGCACAAATTACTGTTGCTACTGGTGCCATTCAAGATACTCCAGACATGTTACACCGGGTGCGAGAATCCTTACATCGGCGGTGTCAGCACCACTGGTAGCCGTCACTTCAAACATTTGCTTTGAACTGGCGTCGTTATTGTACGTAATGTTTACAGCTTTTGTTGTCTCTTTTGGTTGGCATTTAAACCAGAGAACACACAGGATGTACACGAAACTGTATTATTGTCATTAACATAAAGTGTTTTGCTCATAAAACGTGATAGCTCCTGAACAATGTACTTGCGACCCCACATTGTATTAAAAGAAAATATTCACTCTGGTCACCTCTGTCATTGCTTACAGTTATAGACACGTTTTCAGATTCACCCTGTGTAAGACAACCCCCCCCCCCTCCCAAATGCAAGTGTTTCAAGAAAAAAATTTTTTTAAGTCAAAAAATGAACTTTATGTATTTCAACAGAACTTTATGAAATTCTATATTTAAGTTTAATAATAAACATATTTAACTCTTACAAATTAAGGAGGTTGTTCAAGAAATCCATCAAGCTGATTTTGACGTTTTGGGGGGGGGGGGGGGGGGGGGGGGGGGGGGGGGGG